>JAACJT020000052.1:20256096-20292398 GCA_009936485.2 Gymnarchus niloticus
ACTGAGGTCTCTCAGTCAGGAAGTCCAGGATCCAATTACAGAGGGAGGTGTTCAATCCCAACAGGCTCAGTTTTCCAATCAAGTGCTGAGGGATGATTGTGTTGAATGCTGAAATAAAGCCAGCTTATATCCAAAAACATCTTTCTCTTTGTACCATCCTTAAGGCCATACTTTAACTTTGTCATGAATAACTCCAAAAACACTGGCCCTGGCCGATTGTTGATGCAGCAGAGATATGCATCGTCCAAGAATCCAACTCCAAAGGTAATCGTTCCTGCACTCCCTAGCTATAGCGTAATGAGGAGAAGTCACAAGTTTATTCTAACTTTTAAAAGGAGCACTAGTAACTTGTATATGTGTGAATTCCGTTCATTTACATTACTAACAAATTCTAACAAATGTGCTACTTAATGTTTTGTAGACATTTTGACCACTGTGCCCCCATATGTCTTTGTGGTTGCAATGCAAGAGATCAAGGTGAGATTTGAGCCACCTGCAGAGGGTTGCCCCTTCTCCCTTTCTCACATACACAGGCTCTCATGGCTATTGCTTTTTCTTTTCCAGCAAACTGCAACGCAGATAAGGAGACAGAATACTGCACTGGTGTGAAGTACAAATATAATTCATACATCACTTGCTATGTTAGCACCAACCCCCATGAAACATTTTTTTAACAGGTTAACAAAATGCATGGTGATACCACCAAGCCTTTGACGAGGTTGTATTACAGTGAATGTTAATTAATGGTGGTACCGTTGTATCCACAAAGCGTTTAAAAATACTGGATTCTTGTGTTGCATCTGTCTCACTGTATGTCACGCTGGACAAAAGTGAAAAGCTAAAGTAAAAAAATGTAAATTGTGAGTTTGCTGCGAAGTTCTTCCTATGTTATGTATAGAAAATGATGCAATGTTCAAGACCAATACCAATAAATCGGTCTTATGATCACCATAGACACAAAACAAAACGCCATATATAATGACCTGCAAAAGAAAAAAAAAAAAAAAAAAAAAGAAAAACTTGGAAACAATGACCTATTAACAAACATGTCAATTTATTTGGCAATACAGAATGTTTCAGAGGAGGGTAAAACATCACTGAAATCAGATTATAACAGGAGATAAATATAACTGGTATGGTGACACAAGGCTTTGATGTTATCATAAAGTGACATGATAAGACATCACATTCTGTTGATTGCCCTTTGACAGAAAATTGACATACACAATTAAAATTGCAATTGAGGAAGTGAAAATGGCAATCTGGCTATGGATCCTTTCATTATGGTTTTTTTTAAGTAAAGCCTAACCAGACTGTAAAAAAACGCAACAGATTGAGCTGATCAGAACCGTGACCATGTAGTAGGCCTGTTCTCTAAGGCTTTTAATGGCACACCAAATCCACAACGGTGTCTGCTCCCCCACGTCTCCTCGAAGAAAACCGGCAAGGCACTGAAAGCAACCATATTTCGACAGTCTTTCTCCCATTGGAAAAACGGTTTGTGAGACACAGGAGAGTGCGTGAGAAGGACGCTGCCCTTTACAAAGAATTCTATATGTACACCTGTTACAGATTCTAACACATTTGTTCATTTACGACATACAAATTCTATTGTAATGCACTATGTTCTAGGTACAGTATTTCAGTCTAGTAGGTTCAGGGTTGTAGATTACTTTGGATCAAGTGTGAATCCTACTTCCTTTACACCCCCCACCAGTAGAATTTCCTACAGTAATATTTATTCTCCATGTGGGGATGGGACACATTATTTGCATTCTGCATACATGAAGTCTCCACACAAGTTTTTGTTTTGTTACCAGGTAGGTAGTCAAAAATAGGCATATTCCATTCTGTTGAATTATTCTTATACTTTTTGAATTAAAATAAAAGTTATCTTCCACGCAAATTATTTCCTTCAAAAAATGAATACTTTGCTCCTATTAAATCCCTTCTTGGAGAATTAAATGGCAAATAGTAAAATATCAAAAAATATACATATATAAAAAAAAAAACAAAGCAAGCTGAAATGGTGTTAAAGGAAGCTGATGTCACATTGCGATGGCACCAGTAGTCTATTCCCTGACCTACACTGGAAAACCAGCATTCACAGCCCCCTTTATCACTGAAATGTACAAATCACCCAATAATTGCAGAAATATGAAATTAAAAGGTTAAAAATCTGGAGTGTAGAAGTGTGGCTGGGGAATTGAGTCGGTTGCTGCTCAGTGACTGGTGCAGGCACAGAGTAAAGGAGCGTCCAGACACTGGCTTACGTTCGTAGGCCTCGTCAATTGCCGCAGGCTGTTCCTTACTTAAACAGGAAGTTGATAATGATCTGGACGAGGACCAGGAAGAAGATGAGAACGTAGTCGCGCTGCTGCAGGAAGTTGCCATCTGCCTGTAGCTGTGTAGGTGCAGAGAGAGTACGCAGGGTGGCGATGCTCCTGGAGGATGGAGCAAGAAGAGGCACACATCAGTGGTTAACAACATGCACTCAGCCCTCACTCGCACACCTTTTCAGAGCCAAAAGCTTACCTGTTAATGTCCTCTTGAGTTTGCCTAATGGATTCAATGGCACTCTGAAGTTCATTGAGATCTGACCCTTTCTTCCTTAACCGGCTGCCATGTTTGCTTTTGTGTCCTGAAAATACAAAAAAAAAAAAATAAAAAATACACTTATGTTGATAAGACTGAGTAAAATGGAGAGAAAGGCCAGCAGAGATAAAAGAGGATATTCAATTCATTAAGACAGTCTCTGTAGGAAGCTGTTCTGTGCTAGCCCATTTCTAGAGCTGGGGTTCGACGGCCGAGATCGCATGTTGGGAGGAGGACTCACTCTCGCTGCCAGATGAGTCGTGGTGCTCCGGTTCCGGAGACGAGCAGCCGCTCTCTGGGCTCTTGGGCGTGTCACCCTGCTTGTGCTTGCGCTTGGGTGCGGTGACCTGCAGAGGGCAGCCTTTTGGTCAGTGCAAGTTCACAATGGGAACACACCAACATTACTGGCCCAAATGCCCATTCTCCTCAGGAAGAAAACAAACAAACGGGAATGCATGCAAACATGCACACACAGGTACTGTCACTTGCAATCTCCTTTACATTTATGCTGATCTGATGCAGAGCACGGCTGCAAAGCATGCTAAAGCGGACAGTCAGCCTCCTATAATGATCTCTTGTGCAAATCTCCAAAAAAACAGTAGCAGTCAATAAATGAATGAATGAACAATTTAATAAAACAGATCAATAAATCTTCACTATTTACACATGTAAAGCAACTCCGGTCAACATGACGAAGCAGATGAATTCTAAAAATCGAAATCATAATGAAATGAAACAACGTAACTGAGATTTGGAGAGGCCACAGGAAGCAGCCAGGAGATGGCGCTGGTGAGCAGTTGGGCGCAGCGCAGGCAGTAGTGAGACTGATGCAGGGGCAACTCAAGGAGAAAAACGGGACTAACCTACCTGACATTTGTAATGGTCTCTCCTGGCCCCCTGGACATTGAGACTAACGACACTGCCAGAACGTACCATAGGAGTGCGGTGGCGCACTTTAGTCTGGATGCAGCCCTCTTTCTCGAACTGAATCAAATCGTTCAAGGGGTCCCATGGACGCGTGCTGGGAAAGAGAGAAGAGGTGACTGTAGGTCACAGTGGGCTGGCCTTCAGCACCAAATGCACGGCAGAAACACCCAAGTACTGGTCCACTGTCCCTACACTATGTGGGCGTCTAAAGACTCTCTTATTGAATCCTCACAGGCAGGGTTTCCAGCCTCTACTCAGCGAGCAACAAGGGTTAGCTGTGGGATCAATGTATCAATAAACAGATAATGTCCAAGGTATGCTGTAGTGCAGCTGGTGGCTTACCGCCTTGGGCTATGTACAAGGCAGCCCCAAATTTTGGTGATTATGAACAATCTGCCACAAATTTTGCTTTGGTCAAGGACAGGTCCCTTTCCATCCACTAGAGGTCACCACATTCAGTTTACACACAAAGGGACAGCGTGCACTCACTCGGCATATTTATAATGCCATTCTCCAGTGATGGAGTCCTGCTCAAAGAGCGCCGGAGTCCATGCCTCGCACTTGGCTTTGCGCTCACGGGCAGACTTCCTTTGTGCCTCCTCCAGGAGAAACTTCTCTTTGGTGGCCTCCGTCTGGTCCTTGTTGTTGATGGCCCGAGTCACGTGTTGCCACAACCTGACGACAGCAACATGGCAACCGCCATTACAGAACCCGAAGATGGATGATAAGTATGCAGTTATGGAACAGTCCCAAAGCACTGCTACACAGCCAATGAATGGGAGACTGACATCTCCTCTGCTCTCATCCACGTCCCACTTACTTCTCTGACTCAAAGTTGCCCTGCTCCTCGAGGGGCACTGTGCAGCGGGTCAGCCTGCTCCTCCTCAGATCCGGCGTGGGGTTCCAGAACGTTTCTCTCACACAGGTCTTTTTGTCGTGGATGAGAACCTCGCAGTCCTGTAGGGTGAGCCGGAGTATGGCCAGAATAATATGGAGAGGTTTCTCGGTATTTTACAGCACAGCCATATCCTTGATGGCAAGAACGAAGACTGTATGATACAGGAGTCCCTCTAAGGGACAGAACCCCCCCCACCACCACCTTCTCCCACCAATATGGCGGAGAAAGCACCACCCTCCTCTACTGCCAGCATACATTCCCATCTTCAGGTCCACCCAGACAGGGCAGCTCAGGACTGGAGGGCTACAATACCAGTAAACGGAGCAGGAGGAGAGGTGTGTGTGGTGAAGATCCCAGTGAGCCACACCATTTCACTGAGGAACAATCAGCTATGAGACCTCGGCGGAGTGGAGCCCAGTCACATGGAGGACGTACCCAGTGCCCTTCCAGCGCTGCCAACACCTCCTTCCCCAGTTTGATCTTCCCAGAGATCTGGTTCACACTGTCATTGCTGCCCAGGAAGGGCTACAGAGTTTGAAAAATATGGAGTAGTTCAAGAATTCACGAGTTTTATGCTGTGGGGTCACATTTATGTACATAAGTAATCATTAAATACCGAAAAGCGCAAGTAGCACTGGACACTGGATTTATTCATTGTTTATATAAGCAATGGCATTTCTTCTGTACTCTTTTTTTGTTCTGGAAACCAAACTCTAATTTTTTATCCACCGAAATCGCTTAGAATGGCACTGGATCTATCATATGCTTGTTTTTTGTTAAATTCACTGACTCAACCTTGACCATTTAAATACATTTGATATTAAAATTTTATATTAAAAAAGGTACAACAGCATGACAGCTTTTGTTTCCTTGCACTTTGTGTCTGGGCTTTTAAAGACTTGCCGAACTTCCTAGCAGCACAGTGAGATGTTGCACCTTAAGCTTGAACTCCAGCTGGGCGCTATAGCCTGTCTTCTCACACGTGATGGTGACCTGACCTCCCAGCTCCAGCGTCATGGTGCCATACAAGATGCCTGAGGTGCAGGAAATTACCATCATTGCACAAGGTGTTCGGGGTAAAATCCATCACTGTGGGAACTTCCATCACTGGGATTCTCCAGGGGCACATAGTTGTTAGCACATGGCTGATATGACAAAACTATGGAACACTCTCATGGATTCAGGCCACATTAGCCGAGAGATGCTCACACTCCCTCCTTCAGGACTAACGCCTAAATATCTTTTACGGTGTGGTCAGCATAGAGCTCCACCCAACTGTGATGCTCCACAAGTGTACTCATTCGGCATATTGGGTAATATTGAGAATTAATGGCTTTCATTTGTTATGGAGGTCAATCAAATGGTAGCTCTCTGTCATCCATGCACTCAGAAGCAGCCTTACCTTTACAGTGAGCATACGGCATGTTCATAACATAGTCTTCCCCTCGATTAAGGAAGGTCAGCCTGGCCTCTCCATCCAGAATAGCTGATAAGGAGTTTCCTGAGGAGAGACAAGACCATGGAAAATATGCAGGGATGGTCAAATGAAACCAGCACAATCCACACCCATATCACGACAATGGATAGATAATTCCAAGATCTGTCATTTGAAGAAACTGGTTGCAGAGGTAGGGCTAAGGCACTGCTCACCATAAAATTTTGACTTGGCCAGGATGCTTCCACTGAGGCAGAAACCATCCTTCCTGTTGCTGACGTAGAAGGCAGACACTGGAGGATGATGGGAGACCTAGCAGGAAGTCAGACCTGTGAACACTGACTAGGGACCAGCTTGAGAGCATTAAGTAACACATTTTGTCCAAGGTTTTCTAATTTAATGACCTGACTGCTGGACAATGAATATCACCTGACCATGCAACCATAAGGGCCAGTAAAGATGTCCAAGGCCTCCAAAGGTATTACTGGCCAGTCAGTCAGGAGCAAGGGTCTCCCATCATGTGCCTCACCTGCTCGGAGATGTAGAAGGTCTTGCTGTTGGTTTTGGGGTGAATCCACATACACCGGAATGTCTCACCGATGATGGGGTTGTATGGCTTCTTCAAGCCCTGGGTGGGTGCAAGCCGAACGTGACTGTCAAACACCAGGGCAGGAGGACATGGAGAACATGGCAGCCCCTCACCCCACACCACAGCTCGAGGCTACACTCTACCTTTGGCTTCTTGTAGAAGCCCGACAGGTACCACTTGACTACCTTTTTCATTCGGTTATATGCGTTTTCCTCCACAGCAGCCCTATGGAAACAGATCAAAGCATGAGCTGACTTTTGAATTTAGTATCCTTTAAGTGGCAATAGATCTGAGTGGTTGAATGTAATATGAGACTGATCACAAATCACTTGTCTAACTGCAGAAACAGTCAGCATCCGAGATTAGAGGTCCGGCACTCACTCAGACAGGAAGTCAGCGTGATAGTAGTAGTCTGACAGCTTGTCCAAAAAAGACCGTGTCTCCAGAATGAAGGTGGGCAGAACCACCTTGGAGAGGTCCATACCGGGCCTGACCTGCTTCAGCAGGGTCCATATCAAAGACTTGTTTTCCTCAGACACTGTCTCTGTCTGTGAGGCTTCACCTGCCTGAAGACACACCACATGGTATCCAAACATGGAAATCAATCACTAAACCGACATTTCACCATTTCTGACCTGCAAGCAAATTAAACAGCACTAACTAAAGGATTGTGGCATCTTTTCAGCCATATTATTAAATGGAGGAAAAAAAAAAAGAAAAAAATTCTCCATACAGCACAGCCCAAGTCACACACGTCTGTACTGATTCATCTTTGAAAGTGATCTACATTTAGTGAAATAAGCAACAGAAAACTTAAACAGGAGTTTTACTGCATGTCTAAACATATACAACTTGTTTCTTCATGTACTGCACTCTGCTGTTCCCAAATGACTCAGCATTTCAAAGCACTTGTGCATGGCAAATGCATCTTCAACCTTGAATCCTAACACCATACATGCTGAGCAGCCCAATTAAAGTATAGCCCACTGGTAAAGACCCTGTGACATGTAGGTAGGCATGCAATCTTCCTTGATTCTCTGGAACAGATGTGTGTTGCTATAGTTGAAGACAGCGTCTCTTCCTTCTCTGGAGATCCACCAGGCCTAGAAACAAGTTCCCAATTCCTCACCTCGCCCAGCTCCTCGTGACTCTGCTCAGCATATCGTGTCTCCTGCAGCACTTCGCTGACTTCCGGCTCCATGTACGAGTCGTCTTGCCGCTCTGACGTGTCACTGTCACTCTCTTCACTCTTCTCCACGCCCTCGTTCTCAGACTCCTCGTGATCCTGTTCATTCTCCCGGTCTGATTTGTCTGAGTACAGATCTGGGTCCTTGAAGTGGTCGCTGTCATTGAACCTGCACGCAGGTGGTGCTGAGGCCTTGCTTGACAATGCAAACAGTAAATATTTGTTTGGTGGAAAAGCTTCAAGGTAATAGAGGAGCACTTACTGGAAGCCATCGTGGCCCTGCAGGTTGTGTGTACGCAGCAGGCTGTAGAGGCTGACGTGCGACTGCTCGGCACTGGGGCCTTGCTCCTCCTTGCCTTCCCGGACCATGGTCCGCTTGAGCAAGCTAGAGCACTTCAGAGCGAGTTCCAGGGCATCCATCCAGCATCGTCCTGGATGCAGGGAAGCACGTCTTCATTGCCCAGAAAAGGTGATGTCACAGGGACCCCAGCAGCAAAGTGAAAAGCTTTGTTTCCTACCATCAGACTCCGAGGTGGCGCGGAAGATGAGGTGGCTGCTGGGTAGAGGTTGAGTGATGGAGCCCACCGCCTCCCCCTTGGGTCCCTGTAATGGTAAAAAGAAGCGTCTGCAGGGGTGTGGCTCTGGGCATGGGGAGTGAATCTACGCCCACCTTCTTACATCACAAATTCATGCTCCTCTTGGGTTTTTTAATCCACACAAGGGGATTAAACATTCAATAAATTAGAGCTAACTTCAAATCAATAACCTATATATTAAAAACCAGTAAAATGAGCACAACTGCGTACTTCACTGTTCCATACATGAAATTGTCTAACGTAGTTTGTAGCCCGACAAAACCTGAATTCCTTAATGGTGTGAAGAAAGCAAGGCCAACCTTGATGGCCCAGATGGACTGCTCCAACGGGTGGAAGAGCTTGAAGCAGAAGCCATCCTTCTTGGAGGGCCGCTCGATGAGCTCACAGGCACTCAGCAGTACGGTCCCCACCCACTGGCCGTTCTTGGGGGTCTTGTAGATGAGCAGCACGCCTGGCTTCAGCACGCACCACAGCTTGGTCCAGCTCTTCAACGTTCCTCGGATCTGCACCACAGCGGCAAACAGACCTGGTGCTATAGAACCTTGACTGACCCAATGAGGCCTGCTGCCCATACCTGCACGAGGCGACACGACACCTAACCTTGAGCCAGTCGGCCATGACAATGACAGATGGGTCGGTGATGGTGCTGAGCAGCTCCTTGGTGGCACGCTTCTTCTCTTCCCTGTAGTTCTTCTTCTGGACCTGCAGGACGATGAAGGATATCCTCAACCAAAGTGTGATGCCATTCAGATGTAGGAGAAGGCTGCAGTTCAAGAGGAACCCGATGTTCCCCCGCCACTAATGGGTCACAATGCAACATAAATGAAGATGAATCGTGAACTCTGGTCACCTTGCCTTCATGACCATTCTCTCCCGGTCACTCAACAAAAACACACACTGTCCGTGCAAATTCCATTTTCCATCTAAGCATTTCATGCTTGCCAGTGAATTGCTCTGTGGAAGCAGAATGGGAATGCAAAGAGGCATCTTGCTGACCCATCGAACACGGAGGTCCCGACTAGGAGCAGCGGCTTTGGGCTGGACTGCCGAAGCAGACGGAACCCGTGTGCCTGCCTGGACACACAATGCAGCATCTTTCTCAGTATCTGTACCTTCAAGGACTCTTTCTTGTTGAGCTTGTTCCCCGTGACCGAGATGTCTTTGTCAGACCCATTGTAGAGCTTGGACTCTGACTGTGAGGGAAGAAAAACATTCATTAAAATGCTGGGCCTTAATGAGTGCCGAGGACTGGATTGACACAAAGACATTAACCCATTGGCACGGCCTTAATGAATGCTAGGGACTGGATCTACATGAAGATGTTAACCCGCCAGTACCATCTTATTGAGTGATCAGGTGTGGATCAACACAAGGACGTTAACCCCTCCGGCACGGCCTTAATGAGCGCCAGGGACGAGATCGACACAAGGACGTTAACCCCTCCGACACGGCCTTAATGAGCACCAGGGACGAGATCTACACAAAGATGTTAACTTCTCCGGCAGCCTTGCTCTAATGGTGTGACAGTGACAGAGGAACACAAATGCATTAGTAACACAAAGAGAAGAATGATAGTCACTTTAGCTTCAGACACACAACAATACAGGGTCTATTTATTTACAGCTTCCATGTATATCTACAAGTAAATTTACTGTGACAACAGTCTTGTGGAGGTGTGTCAGCTGACCAGGTTAAGTGCTCTCATTAATTCGGGCTGTCACCGTGTTTAGATCCCAAGCCCATTCTGACGCCCTTTTCCTATCACCATGCCATCCGAGACAAAAGGGCACTTTCACATTTTCTCAATGTCACTGCAGCCCCACCCAGGTCCCCTGTAAAGAACATGATTTTTTTCCTTGCAGGGGTCCAGATTAAGTCATGTGTCACGTGGTCCCATCCAGCAAGCTAGACGTCATGGTCCATCAGAACACAGACATCAGATCCTACAGCTTCCAGCCATGCATATAGCCTCACGTTCCTGATTCACCACTGAAGCCCTAGACAAGACAGTCAGCCACTACCTTGCTCTTAGATATGGAACTGGAGGCATCCTCTTTGAATTGGGAGGCATCGTCTTTCCCTCTCTCGAACCCTGTGGAGAGGATAAAAAAAAAAAAAAGGTTAGGGGCGCACATGCTATGGGAGAAGGAAATGCAAAGTCCAGCTCATGTGGCACTGGCTAATGCTAGCCTCCAGCTATGCAGCATGTTCACATTCACCCCACAGGAGGAACAGTCTGAAAGGCCGTCACTAACGACTGGACATCACTGCCACAGGCCCAATCCATTCACAGAGAAAAGCCTGCCATATACCTCAGAGGTGGCTGCTGAGACAGTGTATCGCAGTTCAGAGTTCCACGACTTCCAGGTTTGCATGTTTACGTCCCTGCCACTCTCAGGAGAAAACAAATGACCCCGAACAACACGCAGACAGCCAAAAGGGGGAGTGAGGTCTTTGACAACAAGATGGGCTGCAGCCGCTCTCCCATTATATTTCACAAGCTTTTATTGGCCTGCCACTTGGCCCCACAGTCCCCGAGGACAGCCTGTTACAGCCTCCAGCACAGGCTTGCTGTTACCGGGTAAAACCGGAAGAGCAGTGAACTCTGTAGCCAATCAGTATGTCCTCTGCATATCAAGATCAGCTGATGTGATGCAGGGCACTGAGCTCCCAGCATGCACTGCAATAAATCAATCCACTACACTGCAGCCCAGAAGCTAATTTGTTTGGGGACGTGTATGGGCAGATTAAAAGATACAGTCCAAAACCTGCAGTTTAATATAACCCAGGCTGTGAACATGATCAATACAGCGTTTCCACAAGGATGACACGTTTCCAGGCTCTGCAATCCTTAGGTGGGGGGGGTCTGGTCCATTAGCAGACAGTGAAGCTCACAGGGCTAGGCCGTGACCTTCAGTCAACATTACAAGGCTTAATAAATTAAACCAGACAGAAGAAACATACACCCATGAGTGACCATCATGCCACCACCCTGAGCTCCCATCTCCCTCCAGAACAGCTGCCAGCCTGGGCCTCACGTCTGGGGTGCAGCATTCAGCACGGGGGCAGTCTGGAGCGATGCCTGGGGCTGTTTTCTCTATCACTTCCTGGTTATTTTAGTACGGCGCGTGTTTGCCTATCCCATGCACCATGACTCCTAGCACCAGGTCCCAACCCCCGAAAATAACACTTCCAGGATTAACAGCACTAACATAGACAAGGTATTTAGGTAAAGAAGGCTTGCTTAAGTAGATCAGCCATAAAACATCTTGTTATAATGAGGCGATATCTGCTCTATGCCCTGGTTGTGGGGGTCCGACTGAGAGGAGTAAAGGTCTGCTCAGGGGCAGCTTCCTTCATGCCCTGTTGGTCCTCTGAGGCCATGAGGACTTTATGATCAGTGAGGAAGGGAGGCTCCTGCTGCTCCTCAGGATTGAGGCAAGCCGGACACGCTCCTCGGAGTGAGAGGGATGCTGTGCTGTGTGAGCCTCCTGAATGGAGAGTCATATCTGCTTCAGATATGACCATGCTCACTAAAAGAATAACCTTTAAACATATCAATGCCCTTGACAGCAACATAATTAGCATCCCAGATTCTTCTAAAACATGGGCACTGTACAGCCCAGTGATGGTAACTCTAATGCACCCTCTGCATTAGTACACCAACTGTTTTCTTTTTAATTAATGTAACTTTCAGCAGCCAGTGGTTGGCAACTGAATGAATCATCATCATTACTGTTGAATTTCCCATTTGATTTGACACAGTACTCTAACACAAAACACGGGGATGAGACGCTCTCTTCAGACTGTCTGCAAAACTAACATTCATTTGAGACACAGTGAAAGACAGCATGTTGGAATTTCATATGTGAAGGAGAATGACACTAAAAGACAAAGACATCAAAAGGGAGCCAACCTGCAGTGATGCTACTGGGCATCTTAATTACGCTGGACAGAGCTGATGCAGCAGGGTGGTGACAGCTGTGAGGGGCTGAATGACGGTGGGGACAAAGCTAATCTTTAACTACAACATCACAACACAATAAGCTAGAACAGAAAAGACTGCGGTCTTAAAGTGAAAATAGATAAATCACTAACAGACCAGAGGCAGAGGACCACTGACAGAGTCCGACACGGAGCAGAAAAGGAAATCACATTAAAAATGAGCAATTGAAGAGTTTTGAGGATGTGTGAAGCCTTTTTTTGGAGATATTTTACTGCTCTTCGGTCTTATCCTATTTTACAGTGTCGACAAAAGCATTAATGTGCAGATGATCGGAATGACCCTAGCTGCTCGTACACAGCAGAGATAGCAGCCTTAAAAGCACGACAGAGATCCTGAGGACTACACACACGATATTTTTATACTTTTCATACTGCCACATGACAGCTGGTCACCCGCTGTTCATATATTCATTCACTTTACAGAAACTGGCTCACCCTGAGATACGAGCACCAGCTGAACAGACTGGTACCTTAATGGCTACATCATCTGCAGCTCTGCTAACTATACTGGCACTTCCTGGTTTAAATCCTGAAAATCCCCTCAGCGGAAGCAGCACCCACCTTGCAGTACAGGTGGCAGTTCGTGGTAACCCCCGAAGGAGGCGTTCCGGACAAGCACGCGGCCATCCCGGCGAGGCGGGAAGGCGACGGCCACCCTAGTGCACGTGGAGAATCGGTGGCGACCCCAAGCTCCTTCCTCTTTCATCGTGGACGTGACTCAGACCTACACGTTCTCCCGGCAGAATGTGCCTCGCCTCCTCGGCTGCTGCCCCCCTCCCCCCTCGTGGTGGGAGAAGTGCCTCTGCCAGCCAATCCGAGGGAAGCTACATCACATCCACCTCAGCCAGCCAGTGCTGCCCTGTGGCTCCATCTCTGGCCAAGTTTCTGTACAGTCAGCACTCCCCAAATCACACGTGTGGGCATGCGCGCGCACACACGCGCACGCACGCACGCACGCACACACACACACACACACAATTTATATCAGTGGTGGAGGTGACGTCTCCCTTAGAGCAGCACCAGAGGACACTGGAATTGCAGCTTTCATACACATGACTAGGTGGGAGACAGGGAGAGGTACATCACGGGACAGCTAAGTAACGGCCAACACCAGGTGGCGTGCTTTCCCACCCAACATAGCGTTTAATGCACTCTCATACTGCTGTCTGAACGTTGAGTCTAGGAGGGCCACATGGAGTGTCTCTTTACTCCAAAAAATGCTGATGTCATTCTGTTGCCAAGCAACCTAGTAAACAAAAATCCCATGGGAAGACTGAGATTTACATTCAAATCTACCTTAACCCTGCTAAGACAGGCCTGCATGGCCCACAGGATAACTGTCATGGTGTTCACTCACGAGACTTGAAGCCCAGGTGAGGGAAACGCGAGACAGAAAATGTCAACAGAAGAAGACGGTCAGCAGCAACAAACATTACGAGTCAATTCATATAAATATTTAACAAGACAATCTGGTGAGTGAGAATCTCCTGCTGTGGGACCAGCATGTGAGTGAGCACACACACGCTAACACACTCATGGACACACATGAAAACACACATAACTCTAACCCGAACCCTCGGACACTCAGTCATCACTGGGAGCAGGATAACCCTAACCCGAACCCTCGGGCACTCAGTCATCACTGGGAGCAGGATAACCCTAACCCGAACCCTCTGACACTCAGTCATCACTGGGAGCAGGATAACCCTAACTCGAACCCCCACACACTCAGTCATCACTGGGAGCAGGATAACCCTAACCCGAACCCTCTGACACTCAGTCATCACTGGGAGCAGGATAACCCTAACTCGAACCCCCACACACTCAGTCATCACTGGGAGCAGGATAACCCTAACTCGAACCCCCACATGCTCCCTCACTGTCCACGAAGGCCAGCTGCATGGACGAGGGTACTTTCATTCCAGTCAGAGCCAGCCTTTGCTCCCTATAACACCCTTGTGTGTGTGTGTGTCTGTAACTGGACACTCAAGTGGGTAGAACTCTGTGCTATTTAAGACCTAAATATTAGCCGTAAAACTTCATGGAAACATTTACTCAAAGTGACCTGGAAAGCTTAATGTGGGTATGGCAGCTTTTCTATTCCACTCTAAAAATGATGTTCTGTACAGTGGACTCAGTTTCTGAAGATGTCAACCTTGAACCATAAACGGCCTGAATACTTCATACTTCATAATCTAATAAAATCCCGAGTCTTTGAATTTATGATTCTATCAACGGCTGTCCTAACGCTACAGTAACTGATAGAGAAACCATTGAGAACAGGGTGAAGATGTCTGAGAGGGTGCTGATATTAACACTGTTTACGGGACAGTCACTCCACTACATCACTGGAAAGAGCAGTAAAGCATCTCAGAGTTGGAACAGCTTATGAAGGATCACGAGTTTCAATCTGAGAAACATGCACAGAATAAGCTCTCAGCACCAAAAATAACTTGACTGATACATTAAGACACATCTCCAAAACCCAAGGTCAGTCAGCACTGGGTCTGACAGCCACTTTGGTAATTTGCCTGCAACGTGTCAAGAACGATGACAAAGGGAGAATCTGTCAAGTAGTCAGATGCTTACAGCAGAACTTCCAGAAATCCTGCTTGACTGAACATCAGTGTTTATGCAAGATGGGTATTATAAATCATCACCGCACCTTCTCTACCTGCTCACACTTGATTCTGTCTCCTGTTGTGTATGCCTATACCAGATCGTGTTAAGCCAAAAGCTAACCATGTTTTAACATTCCCTGACCTAAACAAGCTTTGTATATTATTACATTTTACCATTCAACCACAGTTCACTAGAACTTTATAATTTTTAGCTGCCCTACATCTCCCTCTGGTGGCACAGAATGTACACATCTTCAAATGCAATTGCTTTCAATGTATTAAAGTATTAAAACAGGGGCTAAGGCTGGCCAAATCAAAACTAGTCAAAACACTGCCGAACATGTCTTTGTGGACAAACATTTACATACTAAAAAAGATGTTATGTAGTTCACCCTACTACCACAAGATGGAGAACAATGATTTTGGGTCTTTCATTTCAAGTTTTGTGGCAATTTATTGCCATGAATTGCTGAAAGTCTCACTGTGACCTGCCAGACGGTGATATCCACCAGGGAGCTCGGCTAGCTTTCCCTCCTGCTCATTCATTCTCGCTGCAAAACCGTGACTGGATGTGAGCATGTGGGCAACCTTCTACGTAACATGATTTGACCAAATAGAGAGAGTGGGCTGTCTCAACCTAAAGAAGCCGTGTACATTGTAGTTCTGATTCCCTGTCTGTATTTTTTTTTACTGTTGCCCTCTTTTTTCTTTTTGGTCCGAAGTATACTGTCAGCTGGATGGCTAAATTACTACAGACAAGCCTGTGCACATCAGCTCCTTACCATGGACATAGCTGCTCCCAGAGGCCAGTGAAGGGCTGCTGGGGTGCTCTCTGCCAAGGACCGGCAGGCTGTCCTTCCCCCTCTGGCTCATCCTCGCAGGGGTCAAGAGCTGGCCATCATCGCCGAGCATTAAAGTGGCTGGAAATATGGAAGAGAACAGCGTGAGGAGATGCAAGAGCAGAAGGTCAGCGCTTGTGTCCAAATCGACTTGCAGTTTACACTGAGTGGACAGAATAATGGAAAGACCTAACAATACATTAACAATAGGGAGAAGGGGCAGCATGTGCCTCCAGGACAGCTTCAGTCCATCTCGGAATGTAGTCCACTAGAGACGTCTCCAGTTCTTAGAGGGACGAAGGAGGTGGAAATTTACTTCTAAACTTCTCACTAAGGTTCAATGATGTTTAGATATGGTGTTTGTACTTTTACCCACAACAGATATCAAACAAACAGCGAAACACACAAGACATGTTTTTACAGGTCTCACCCACCAGCTTTGATTCCCATTTATCCAAACACTGAAACGTTCATTGGTGAAACAAAGCCTGCCCCCTTGTGGCACAGCCCAAAACTGTACTCATGAATGACCACTATTTTGGTAATTAAAACATTATATGTTTTGAGACACACACCACACAGGATACAGCCCAACTATAATGGCTATGACATGACTGCTGAGGTATGTGTGTGGCTGGAGAAGCCTGAGAACGTCCACATGACGTGAGGGTAGGTCACAGCATCTTAGCAAAATAAATCCATATAAAGCTGGACAGTTTATCCCACCTGATTGTTGCTGTACACAAAAGACAGTCACATTGATAATATTCTAGCACAGAAACAAAATACAGCAGCAGAAAAATGTTTTTATGAGCTTCCAGCAAATGCATTGTAACCTGCTCACACAGACAGACATCTTCTCCCAACCCGCATCCCAACCATCCAAAGGTCAAAGGTCAGAGACTCACGTGATATCATGTGGAGATCCCTGATCTCGGCATGGTGCTGCAGGCGAGGGGTGAGGCGGAGCAGAGGAGAAGGCAGATCAGGCTGGATGGGAATGGACACATAGGCAAGGCGGGGGGACAACAGTACAACAGAAAGGACGAGAGAGACAGGGGAAGGGGCACGCACAGATAAACAGATTAGTCTAATGTTAGTCAGCTGTGGGCCATCTTGAAACAGAGCAGCATCGTAGGGAAACAGAGAGGCAAAGTTTCACAGCAGCTGATGCCATGGCAACAGGCGAGGGAGACAGCCACATGTTAATGCGAATGGGGAACAGGGGCAGTCATGAGGGAATGGTCAGTAGCAGCACCCCCTAGCTGTGAGGCGGATGGGGTGGAGCCCAGTGAGCAGAGACTGAAACTCTTAGCTTCACTCTAATCTACAGAGAAAGAAAGGGGCGTATCTGTCACAGTGTCACTCAAGTCTTCAGAAAGACGTCATAAAAGCGCCTTAAGGCTACTCGCAGTAAACAGACAATGTACACCTGCGGCAAAGACATGCTTCCCCACAGAAACGCAAAGTGAAACTAAACCTGCTCAAAGCTCGTCACTAAACGACACACTAAACGACACACGATATATCACCACTGATATACTGTAAAATTCCTCAGGAGCTCTCGGTGAAGATAAGCAGGCTAACTGTCAAGTCCAAGTCAGACTTGGGGATACCTACTCAAGTCAAGGTTCCTGGGGCTGGAGAGACAAGTCAAACTTACTGCACACATTCAAATGGTGCCCTTTCTGTTCCTTATCAGATATGTAACAAACGGCAGATAGTCATGTGCTTCCCCTCATTACTGCTGCATGGAGAGAGAGGAGACGAAGGTCAGGCCTACGGAAAGCTGTGCCCGGCCGGGTGTGGGGTCCCAGGCCAAACCCTATCAAAGAACAAGTTATTTGAGAAAGCAACTGTAATCTGACAAACTTCTAGCACTTGGGCAGGGGGGGGCACATTTCAGAAGGCTACTAAATGTTTAGACATTGCAAAGCCTGGCCATTCTCCTGAAGTCTTCTCCAATGGTACCAGTTGGGTCAAACATGAACAGTCAAACCCAAGGAAGAACATTCCAGCTGTACTGATCGTCTTGCTCAAGTAGAACAGTAATGATGATGACACAGGAGGCATGTTAAAATTACATTTGCTATAATCATGGCACACACGACATGGGAAGAAGACCCTCTAGACAAGACTGTTCTGGGAACTGGCTCCAGCCCTTCGGAAGCTGAAGAAAGACTGGAAGAGGGCCACTGTGCTGACCGTAGAGAATGTGGGCAAGCTGGGATGGTCCAATCAAGGGAGGGCAAGCAATGGCCTCAGAGATTCTGATTCCCACGAGTTTTGGGGATGAGGCACTGGGTGCAACCTTCAGTGATGCTCTGACCCTATCAATGAAACAGGTCCACTGCTTTGAGCAAAGGGTTTTGGCGGGCATTTAACCGTCCAAGGTCAGATAAGACTAAGCTGGTCTCTGCATGTAGAAAAGGCCCTCAGGATTCTAGAATTCAGGCAGAAAATTGTGTTCCATTGTCATTCTTTCTTTGTTTCAGAACATAGAACCCTCGCAACAGACACGTCCCATCACCATGGCGATGGAATCCTAAGAGTATATATACTTAAGTCAATATAAGACCTGTTAGATTGCATTTGAGGGCTATAGAATAGTGTTCAGAGTTGTGTAATCTGCCTAGCTTGAACCTGAATAAATGCCTTCCAGGATCCTTGGCCTAAGTGGTGTTCTGGCTGACCCACCGAGATACATACAGCCTAAATCCACGAACCAGCGCAGGGAGAGTGTTCCCAACAGGGGTCTCCACTACATTTACACAACGCCTAAGGTCTGCCAAGCGGCCTCCGTTACACTGCATGAAGATGGGACACATTCCCTCCACACTGCAAAGATTCCGGTCAGGAGACCCAGCCCTGCTTTTCCCAGGAAAGTGACATTGTCGATATGGACAGGCTGGTGTCCGCTGTGCTGCTGAAACACCACCTTCACCAAACGCACTGCTGCTCTACGGAGTCAAATGAGCTGGATTCCTCCGGCTCTCACAACAGAGGGTGGAGGAAGATAAGCAGTCCTTTCTATGGTCCTGAAAACAGAGCCCTTCTACTTTCAGAGGCCCCAGAGTTCTGGAAGTCTTGTCTGCCTCACCAGCTGCAGACCCCCCCCCAAAGTCATGACCCATGACAGGGACTGAGAAAGATAAAAGCATAACAGACATACCCTATGTCCCCGAGGAGGCAGTTATCATAACGTGCTTGTTTGCCACTGGGCCGAGGTTCCCATACCGCACAAATATGGCTGTACAACCAGCAAATGCAGCTCACATTTCCGGCCGCAAAAACATTTGATTTACAGTTTCTTCAGACAGCGCTCAGGGCACAGCCGTACTCACAACTTCCTTCCGGAAATGTGTTTGTTTTTTCCACCACGGAGTTGTATGGAGAAAGCAGCCCTGATAAAGAGACTTCAGAGGAGTGCAGACAACGGATAGGTCACTCCGAGAACACCGCAAACTGTTTGTTATGCTGAGGGCACAAAAAACACTGGCACCACGGTAAACACACTTTTCACAGTGCGAAAAGCAGAAGGAGATGCGTAAACACAACAAAACATTAAAGTTTCACAAGCGAAAAGGGCAGGAACTGAACAGATGCTATTGCGACTAACACAAGATAGATAATGAGCAATCTGTAGTTTGAAGTGGAGAGACCAGTATTTTGTAATAAATTAACATGTCATACTGAAGCTGCTATTCTAAAGTCACGATAACTTGTCCCAGGGTTTCTGCAAACGTGGGTTGATTATGTCCCCTAAATCAATGGCATGAGTGTGCCTCCACTAACTATAAAGGACCTGGTACCACAGAGAAGAACAACTAGGGAGGGCAGCGACTCTTAAAGGGAGTTACTTATCTAGGATTCTGGCACTCCAGACCCTGTGCGATCCGTGGTGTGCTGAGCACTTTTAAAGCTCACCGTGTAGGCACAGTCCCCTGACACCCACCTCAATTGGCTGAGCCAGATGGCCCACTCTCCTGCCAGCCAGTCCACCTGCATAGGGTGTCGTGGTGAAGTCTTTATGACAGGGACTGCGCTTCTGCACTGTGGTGCCTTGAGAACGCTGGGGCAGAAGAGGCCACACCCCCCTGGTGAGGTGGCTGCTGCTGCTAAGCTCCCAACAGACACTGACAGACACTCAGGCCCCGTAACCCCACCTCTTTTTCCCATCTCAGATGTGTGGCCGCTGCTCTGTTCACTCCCGTTCCTTCTCCCTGCCTACAGGTTATTATTTATTCTCCTTCTGCTTACCCCGTCTAATCTTGCCCTCGTTCTTACTCGCTCATTCCGCGCCTCCGGGCTCCTCTCCCCCCCCCCCCCCCATCTTCTCTTATCCATTCACAGGCTAACACATCTCACCCTCTGCAGGCTTGCTACTGCAGCCATTGTACAGGGCTTATGTCTCAAATTTTCTCCTAGAGTAACATTTCAAGAGGACCCCACCGACAGACAGGCCGCTTAGACCCTGCCCCCAGAGAACCGAGTAGAGAAACATGCCACACTGAAATACAGTATTTCTGTGCAAGAAACGAAAAGCCAGCTTTCATTTACGGGCAATCGTGAAAATGAAGCTTCTTGTTGCTCCAACTGGACAGAGACCATTCCTTCATGAAGAGAGAATGCTTGGCATTGCACAGCAAACCTGGAGGAAGCAGAGGGCAGCACTCCATTCACACAGCACCGTATGTGTTCCCTTTCCTGCCAGCTCCACACAGATCTGCATAATGGCAGTGACCCATTTAACTAGGACAAAGAACTCCGCTCAACCGGGGGTCCCAGCAATGAGGACCATGGGGGCTGAATGCAGGGATTCCGAGGGGCTATAGCCGAACAGGTTGGTTTTTTTTTTTTTGGAGCCCTGCGAAGTTTGAAAATTCACCAAACTGAGGAATGACGTGGCATTCCTGCTGGAACGAGCCAAAGGCATGGCATTCCTGTCTAGACTCGTGAAGGGGTTACTTGATTGGTGTTGGATGACCGAGTCTGTTGTAATCTGCAATCTGCAGCACACACTGACCCACACTTCCATACCTCATCCATTTCCGTCGATCTCAGGCTTCTCCACCAAATCCCTCCACTAGTACGAGAGATGAAGGCAGAACTAAGAACATAATGCATCATTGGAGTACCATAACCAGTAAGCGCTCTGTGGACTCATTCGGTACTGTGACCGTGGAACAGAGGAAAGTCACTTTCAGCAGTCTTGACAAACACTAAGAGTACGGTGAGCACTCTGTGTAGCAGAGGGCCAGTGAGTGACACAGGGTGGCCTGCGACAGGTCAAGGCCCCTATTAAACAGGCCGTTTTGTCCTCTCCCAGCATGTGAAACCTGTCGCACGCTCATGTCTCACACCACTGCGAGTTCACAGCACAATGTGCCAAGGACCAACTGTGTTTGCTCAGCTGAAGTATCGTCCAGGGTTTACAGAGGTGTTTTCTTTGCTTGTTTTTTCACAGAATCCTAAACACACAAACATCTATTTACAGTTCCCATTGTAATAGTACTTCCGGGTTTAACTGTGCACACATTTGGCTGTTTACACAATCTCTGAGTAAACACGCTAAACTACTTACCTTGTCGGGGTCTCTCTGGGTGTCACTGTAAGGCTCCATGGCCCCCCCGTCTGTCCGTCACTGCTACACAGGCGCCAGCATGACTGTCACCGGGGTCCAGATGCCCGACCGAGCCTGGCTGCACCTTGATGCATCCGACACACAACACCTGAAGGGCAGAGGAACAGAGACTCAAACGGGGTCTCTGTACTTGTCAAATTCACACCAAAGCTCACCAGCATTACTTTAAACTGGGAAATTGCCCGGTGCTGGCTAGAGGAGGATGGGCTTCCTCCTTGAGTCTGGTTCCTCCCAAGGTTTCTTCCTCCTGAGGGAATATTTCTTTGCCACTGTTGCCTTTGGCTTACTCTCTGGAGACTCTGGGCCTGAGACTATGTAAAGCGCTTTGTGACAGTGCTTCTTCTTAAAGGCGCTATATAAATAAAATTGAAGTGAAAAAATGTCAGGCTGGAGGCAACTGATAGTCTGCCAGGCATCAGAAACAATCCACAGATGACCTGCAACCTTACAGAATGGCTGGTCTAGCGGAGATGGAGAAGGACTACACCTTCACAGGAACCGGTGCAGTGTAAGAAACGCTACTGAAGTGTGACTATTTGCCATAGAAGGTGAGGAAGCTGTCAGTCATCCAACACATATTCACCGGTCGATGAAGGGAAACAGAGTGTCACAGCACAGTTATGACTAGGAAGCCGTCACTCTTGCTGTTGTGCCACAAATGCCGTCAGAATTTCAAACCTACAGCAAGGCTCCAGGTCTTCCAGCAAGATCATTTAAGGTAGGAATGCAAACTGGTTCTCGTCACCAAGGGTAGACAATGTAGGAAGGACTGTGGACATTGTGTCTATGGCAACACAGATTGTCCAGATTTGCAGAGCATGTATGTATGTATGCATCCGTGTTCATGATCATAATCAACAACAACAAACTAGTTTTGGCTCCAGCACTGAACTGTTCAACAGCTGTGTGCCATTCAAAGTGACTTGTCTTTATTAATTTCACCATTTTATTAAGAATGCTTAGTTAAAACCTAGAAATACAGCCATGCAGGAAATTGTTAAAGGCACTGAACTCAACAGTATGAGGTGCAATATGTGCTAAAGCTGACTTTAATGAACCAATGTGTCTGATAAATCTCTCATTCTGCAACAGCAAAACACTGCTGTACCTCTAAATGTTGGTCAAGCCCCCTCATTTGATCTGGACTTCTGGTTCCATGCCAGTTGACACACAAATCCCTACTCCACAACACTGCTTCTTGTTGTGAATGAGTGTCACATGACCATGCAAAGTGCCTCCCTTCAAACAGCACTGGCACACATTCTGGTAACGCCCTGTGTGGCTAATGGGTGGTCCAACTTCACAGGATCACGAGTTTGCTCAGGCTTTTCTGCCCAGAAAACTGACAGCAATTCCTGCTGCGCCCCTGATATTAACTGTCAGAAATAGCCATTAATCATTCCGAAAAATACCAGGAAAGCTTAAACAGTGGCTTCAGACTTAACACGGAAACAAAACAGATGACTGTAGGTTTTAGGCCGTACCAAGTGAGATTCAGCAGAAACACCCTGTTGAATTTGTGTCATGGGCTAGCCAATCTGTGAGCCTTTGGAGCATACAGCGTACCGGAAAACTCCGGCAAAGGAAGAGATGGCATTTTATGAGCTCACCATAGCCACACTTAACTTCCAAGTTCTCAACATTCCTGTTTCCTGAGTGCAATCTTGATTTTCCATGGTTATCTTGGCGATTAGCTGCCTCCATTTACCACTCAGGAGATACTCAGCCATCATTCAGCTTCTCATGTGAATCTGAACCACAAACCCGATCGATACAGCGTGCAGTCACCAAGACATTAAGAAGGAATTCTAACAAGGTCAAGGCAACCAAGTTATGACAATGACTCTGCTGTTCTCCAGACATACTGTGGACCACTTTCGGAAAACCATGCTTTCATGATAACTGTCTGTTATAATGTTCAGGCCAAACACTGCAGATGCCTACCCTTGGCTTTTCATTATTGAGAGACAAATACAGCTTATCAACCTTACGGCTGAGACAAGGAAAATAATCAATGTTTGCTTGTTGGGACCATTAACCATAAATGATTAACGGGTGGTCACAAAACTGGACAGTTTTTCCTATTGTTAAATGTGTGAGCAAGATCATGTATGGGATAATTACCATAATCACTTTAAAAATGAAAATAAAAACAAAAGGGAAACAAGACACAACACTGAATAACTAAAAAAAATATCCAAGGCTCAGAACTGAAAGTGGACATTCAGAATGACCTCCCTTGAGGTTCTGCATGCAGGAGAGCCAGAGAATCAGCACCAGTAATGCGGCCCTGGTTTACAATATTAATTTCCACATAATCCCAGGAATTCCAAGCTGCTGCCATTGTGCCAAGCAGGTGTGCACCAAGAGGCCCAGCTCACCTGGCATGCTGAGAAAACGAGACATAGCTGCTAAGGGACCAGAATCGCTTTTCCCTGTCGGACGGCACAGCAATTCACAGAGAAAGCATGGACAATATCAAACGTGCAGAGTCTATGGTAATCTAAAGCTGTTCTTCTGACAAACCGACATGTTTTTAACATATCAACCATCAATGGCCACATTGAAGTAAATGCAGTTAAATTGTTGCATTGTCATTTTTCTGATTGGGTGGGTGATTTGGGATACAGTAACTTGCATCCACGTCAGCTGCAGCACATTACATGCTAGCAAGTCGATGGTCTCCATGAAGGGCTGTGATCTCTGGAGAAATTTTGATCCACCTTACGGATGCACATTTCAGTGCACATGGTGCCAAATTAAACTTGGACACCATCCTGTGAGAATTATGTTATTTCAATTAACTTTATATTACATGACTGGATGTTAAGTGTTTCACAGTAAAGTAAATGAATACATGAATGTTCAATCAAGCAATTAAGTATACTGGATGTCTATGCGTTTTATCCTCACTCCCACCCCCAGGAAATTTGCTGTTATGTCCTAGTATTCCCATGTCAGGAACCTTCAGTAATGTTATGGCCAGATCATTGGTCATCTTTTACTATGAACAACAGAAATGCCAGTCTCTTCTGTTTCCCAGCTCCAATAGCCTAATGACGTATTCTTGAAGTACAATCAGCAAGCACCAGGAGAAGTCGTAAGGAGTAAATTCGCCAAAGGTCTCATGAAGTTGGATTTAAAGGCCTGGTGGATGACAAGCTTACATACGAAGCGAGGAAGACAGTTTTAAAAATGTGATGGCATTTTACCCAAAACACAGAGACCCAAATTTAACCTGACAAAGACATGAGAAGCTGTAGCACACAACACAATGGAAAGCCCATTTAGTTAACAAATCAGCCATGCTGCAATAAAGATTTGATTGGCTTTGTATGAGACATGTTCCAAGTTAAAACAGCATTTATCTACTTATATGTATTGTAAATGAACTTGAGGGTCTTGATTCCCCCCAGCTGCATGGTGATGCAGTCTTGTATGAGCTCCCCCTATGAACCTGCAGTGGAACAGCATCCTCCAGAAGGTGGCCCCTGCCTCAGTCCCAGTGGCTCGTGGGATAGGGGCCAGGCTCATGATAAACCTGAAGTGCATAGCTGATATGCAAGACAGACAGAGGGGCAAATTCAATGCAAACGAGCAGTGGTTGGACATTGAACGTCTCCCAAATGTCAGAGCTCTTCACCCAATCTCTTTGGCTGAGCCTAGTCACCTTGTGACGGAAACTCAATTTCGCCGCTTGTATTCCTGATCTCACTCTTTCAGTCACTACCCAAAATTCATGACCATAGGTGAGCACAGGAACGTAGATTGACCAGTGAATTGATAGCCTTGCCTTTCAACTCAGCTCTCTCTTCACCACGAATGTCCAACACTGTCCACATATCAGCTGACGCTGCCCCGATCTGCCTGTTTCTCTTTTCCGCTCCATTCTTCCCTCACTCGTGAATAAAACCCAGAGATATTTAAACTCCTCCACTTAAGGCAGCGACTCATCTTCAACCTGGAAAGGGCAATCCCAGCCGCTTCACACTCGGCTGCAAACCTCCGCAGTGCATGCTGGTGGTCGCAGCCCGGAAAAGCCAACAGGACCCTGGCTGCACTTAGAATTTCTATCTTTAATGGGGCCCAAAATGTTCCCAGTTTCCACAATAAAACTAATGTAGGCCTCCCAATATGATGGGTAAAGAGGATTTCCACAACAACACTAATGTAGACCACCCATTATGATGGGTGAAGAGAAAAGAGGATTTCCACAACAATACCAATGTAGACCCCCCCAATTATGATGGGTGAAGAGGAAAGAGGAATTCCACAATAATACTAATGTACAGTAGACCCCCCATTAAGATGGGTGAAGAGAAAAGAGGATTTCCACAATAATACCAATGTAGACCCCCCCATTATGATGGGTGAAGAGAAAAGAGGATTTCCACAATAATACCAATGTAGACCCCCCCAATTATGATGGGTGAAGAGGAAAGAGGATTTCCACAATAATACTAATGTACAGTAGACCCCCCATTAAGATGGGTGAAGAGAAAAGAGGATTTCCACAATACCAATGTAGACCCCCCCCCATTATGATGGGTGAAGAGGAAAGAGGATTTCCACAATAACACTAATGTAGACACCCCCCCATTACAATGGGTGAAGAGGAAAGAGGATTTCCACAATAATACTAATGTACAGTAGACCCCCCATTATGATGGGTGAAGAGGAAAGAGGATTTCCACAATAACACTAATGTAGACCCCCCCCCATTATGATGGGTGAAGAGGAAAGAGGATTTCCACAATAACACTAATGTAGACCCCCCCCATTATGATAGGTGAAGAGGAAAGAGGATTTCCACAATAATACTAATGTAGACCACCCATTATGATGGGTGAAGAGAAAAGATAATGTCCAAAACTCCCCGTAAACGGAAAGACCAGCTGGTGATCAGCCTGCTGCATGTGCCATTTTGTCGCATTAACCATTCTGTCACCTCCTGACGTGAGCACCCCCTAAAAAATAAATAAAAAGGCGACTGGCTTACCGTCCTTTAAAGTTTCCAGGCAGTAATTCCGGAGCCTGCGTAGAATTTCCGTTGTTGTAACCAGGCGCAACTTTTCAATACACAAAGGCGGGCTCCGCTAGCTAAAGTGTTTATTAAACGGTCACCTCTCAGTAAATTACAATTAGACGCGCAATATAGTTAGCTGACACAATTATGAATCTGTGAAAATAAACCGTTTTAATACATTTATCTTATCTTTCGATCCTCATTTGCTATGGTAGGTGTTCTTTCCTTTCGCGTGGTAACCCAAAGCTGCTGCGTTTCTTTCTTCCAGTTGCTGTGGAATAGGTCGTCGACCACACATGTCTAGAGCCGCCTTCGATCGGTATTTGATTGATTTTGACTGTAGTTACAGTGTTTTGACACGTGTGAATTCAAAAAACTAGTCCTTTAAAGTTTACTGTCAAGGCACGCGGGTACAACCGGCGAAACACGGTTTGGCTTACGTAAGAACAGCATGCAAAAGCAACAGACACACGGGAGAGGACAAGCTGGAAGATGGAATCTGAATAAATAACACAGATCTGAAATCCACAATGACAATTTAGATGAGTGCATAATAACAGTTAAAGCGTAGGTGAAGTCTAAAAAACTTTTAATAAAGGTTGCGTGAAATATAAAATTAAATTAGAAGTATAACAATAAGTTAAGCCTAAGTATGTTTAAGATTATAACAAATTATAAAATGTAAGACAGGGTGGCAGTGTATAAAATATAAAGTGAGTGCAATAAGTGAACTAAGTATCCTGTATTAAAAGAAGGTAGTATGTTTGCGAACCGGTCACAGCTGTTGGGAAAAAAGCTGCCTTTCAGCTTTGTTCTTTGTGCTTGGATGGCTCTGCAGCGCTTGCCTGATGCTGGAGAGGCAAACAGGTGATGTCCGGGATGATACCTGATGATGCCGATACAGGTGATGCTCCTGTGCCCATAATCCGGTGGCCTCTTTTTACCCCTGGCTGCAGACCGTTTCAGCTGGCATACCAGAACCGTCAATAAGAAAGAATTAGTGAGGTAGTCGGACCTTTATCAGTTATATGAGAAAAATGAGGTGTAGGTGGGCTAGTTTCACTAAGTGGTAGGGGTTCGATGACTAGGTAAGGTTCTCTGTGATGCGGACCCTGACCCCCAGGTTTTCGATTGACATGCTCGCATTTTGGGGAGAACTTTTAGCATGGTGGCGCACGACATCTGGTGGTAACTGGGTATGCACAATTTTGTTCTGAAATATTGTAATTGTACTTAAAATGGGTTACCAGAATTTGACTTCTCATTCAGTTTTCTGTACAGTGAAGCTTAACCCTCGACCGGACCTGGATAAAGCGGTGGAAAATAATAATTATTATTTTTAATTATAACCTTTATTATACAACAAAATACAATAAAAAAACTGGAATTCAAACATGTTTCAAAACCAAATACAAATTCCAATAACAATAATTAAAGCATTATACCAATAAATACTCTCACGCCAATTATGCAATAACATCCAAGTAACTTTGCAACAAATAAGCTGCAGATACAAAAACACAGAAAGTGTATAATGCAGTAATAAATAATAGGCTCGAGCAATAAATATATATCAGTTCATTTAACATACTGCCGTGCTTAAAATGGAGCTTGATTTCTTATGTCGGATCTTTCTTGCTGTCCCGTCACAGCATATTTATTTTTCCAGGGCTGATGTTGCGAGTATAATTTGAACGTGACTTTCCATGATATTTGTGTCGGAGTTCAAACTTTCCGTATATTTGTTAAGAATTAGCGCTCGTGCGTCGTCGGCAGAGTGTCCTGAGATATGGTCTAAGAGGGAGGCGCGCGCCAGTCTCATTTCCCATAATGCTCAGCGAGGCCCGGCACCAAGATGGCCGACGCGCTGAATGAATACGGAAGAGAAGCAGGCTGTCTCCCGGTGCTTCACGCCGAGGTTAGTCCTGCCGTCCTCGGTTATTTTAAAGGGGCCCCAGGGTTTGAAGTTTCGCATCAGATGGGAACGAACTGGGATAAAGAGGACTGCGTTTCCTGTACCTCTTGCAGGGAGAGGGAACGACAAGCACCGACTGGATCTTCCGCAAATTTTGTGCTAAAGGAGAAGCAAAACTGAGTTCTTAAATATGCCTTCGCTGCACCAGTTGCATGAAATGTATCGAAATACCCTGCATTCTTCCTTCTCAGATAACTAGAGGAATATCGTTGCCATTGCGCTCCGTTTCCCAGCTTACATTTGATTTTTAGCGAAGGAAACGATAGCAGAAGACAGGGCTCGTCGTGAAACCATCGCTTTTGCAAGAGTGTATTTATGGCACCCCGCGAAAGACACATATATGTCACAGTGGAATTACTGCATCATGAAAATCAGTTTAAAACTCTTAATTATGGCTATGAACTCATGCATTCTGTAAACCTGGAATTGAAGGTTATGCAATAACTAATCTCTAGACACCCTATTAGTAAACTTGCTAAAGTTGACCTAGGCGCGCTCTAAGGATCTGCTTCATGTTTTGACAGATCCCGAATGACTTATGAATATGTGTTAAACTGTCGATCTGTTTTTGGAGAACTGGTTGATCTACCAAAATAGTTCAGCTCATGTGCCTTTTCGCAAGATCAAACAGAATTGCCCCATGCAGTGTCCGTTTCCTCATTATTTGGTAACATGAGTACTACTTCAGTGCAAGTCTTGGCGTTTCTAGCAGAACGATTAATTCTTTATCCCTTTCTGGAAACAGCTATATGGGAAACTGAAGGAATCGTTACCTGCAATGTATCAGCTTCTGTAGCCTAGATCTAGCAATAACTTTACTTTCAAAAACACACAGTTTGTTAATAATTATCGGTTTTCAGTCATGAACCGAAAAACATTCCTTTTTAAGCTTACCCACAGTCGATTTATATTTGGACTCCACTTCTGGTCTTGGTTACCTTAGCTAGAACATAGTCTCTTGTCCTTGGAAAAGCATTATGGGTAATGATGTTTGGGCATTGTGGCTTGGTAGTTAATACTGTTGCCTCACAGCCCTTAGGGTGTGGTATTTGGATTTTCTCCCTGTGTCACGTGGGTTTCCTCCCATAGGACGAAGACATGCATTTAGCCTATCTAGCATCTCTAAATTGCCCATAGTGAGTGAATGAGTGCATGCGTGTATGTGTCCTGTGATGGACTGCATTGTACTTCAGCCACGTGCTGCTTGGGATAGGCTCCAGACCCTCCCGCGACCTTGACCCGGACAAGCATTCAGATGATAGGTGGATGAACTCTGGGCAGGAGCCAAATTTAAGTTCACAGCCTTAGTAGTGTGTTCTTCATCCTGTATCTATTTAATGAGTAAAACCTTAAATCTGCTGATCATCTTCAGTGGCATGTCAGTCAAATTGCATTTTAACTACGTGAGAATATTTCCATGTGCTGGTTATGTTGGTGCTCTGCAGTACAATTACATGAAAACATCTGGTGTTTTCACCAGCATGCTGCAGATATCAAAGAATTTAGCCAGCAGCCCCAGCTAATGTAAGTATGTTGGTTAATGTTCCACGGCATGGTTGTCATGATTGCTGGCTGCCCCTGCATCCACGGTTATCTCTCCAAAGTGTGCTGTAGCATTCCAGCTAGCCAACAACACACTTTCCCATTCCTGTCAGGGCTCATCTCCCCACAGTTGTGGTCTTGGTGCCCTTTGTAAAATAACACCGTAGGCCTCACACTTGAGTACTTCTGGTTTGTCAAGGTGACTTCAAAACTCATAAAGTTTCTGTCCATTTTTAGTATCTGATCTTTGAAACAGATTTTTATTTTTTTTGCCCGTTGGAGCAAAGCCTGGTTTCACACACGTGTTGTTCCTATTTCCAGTGGCACTTAGATTTGAAAACCTAAATAAATTTGAAATCTAAACACGTCTTGCTCTTATTCAGACTAAACGGCAAATGTTTCTGTGTAGCGTCCCAGGCTTGCTACACAACAGGTAAATCAGTTTTGTTTTTATAAGTTGTTCCTTGTTTTCTGTGATTACTAATGACCAGTGAAATTTCAGGTACATGTCCCTCTTTGTAACACTTTTCTACAGTGACAACTGTTATAATTCTGTGCTTTTCATGTTTCTGAAAAAAAATAGGTGTAAGTGTGAAGATACATTAGCAGCATAAAGTTGGGGGTGGTATTGGACTGATAGGCTTTCAGAATTGAGGCCCGGTGATTTGTTAGGGTCTGTTGCATCGTGCACGCCAATTTTCCAAGAATCAATTGTAAACTTTAAAAAAATGACTGCACAGTCTTGGGAAGCTGATGGAGGTCTGTGCTAATGTGGGAAACTTGGATCTAATTTGTGTTTAATGATGATCAACAGAATCTCCCATCAAGACGACTAGAAGTGCTTCCTCCAAAAATAATAGGCCTACTGTGGCCGGTGTCATGTATGCTGGGAGAGAGGTTTCTTACCGCATTTTGTGGATTTTGTTGAGGAAGCAACACTGTTTTTGAAATATTTGGAATTGAATAATGAAGAAAGTTGATTTTTAAGTAGGCCTGTTTGTAAGTGGATTTAAAATTGGCTTTGAGGAACAGAAAACAAGGAGTTAACTGGTAGTGGTGAGCGCCTTTCGTAAGGTGATGTTATATCTGATTTCATTTTGGATTATTCTTCTGCAAAGCAGCACATTCAGATTTTGAGAGCTTCTGGGAGCAGGTTTTCAGAGCCTTTTGTGCGTGACAGACTCAGTCCACCACAAGTTCTACATGCATGGTCTCTCAGGTCAAGTTATGAAAAGCAGTTATGGCAAAAATGGTTTCTTTGGGAGCCAGGAAAAGCTCAGGGCTTCTTGTGTACAATGAAGGGGTAGGACCGAAGAATAATGATCGCCTTGTAAGATGTATGGCTCTCATTTAGCACAGCCATGCAGTACAGGAACAAACTGGAAAAACCAGCTGAGCACCACAGGCATCCAGGCGTCTGTATAAGGGTCATTAATTTCGATGGTGAAGTGAAGACAGAGCAATGGGTAGTTTGGTGTTTCACATCTTCCAATGTTCCATGTACCTTTGAGCCTAAAGTTTTGCTTTTTGTTTGCTTTACTCTTCATTCAGCACATTAATTACCATTTTTCTCCCATGATATTCTAAGATGATCTTCCTCAAGAATGACTTGTAATTAGAGATGCACCAAATTTTTTTTTTTTTTTTTTTTTAATTTTTTTTTTTACAAAAACTGAAATTTTCTTTTATTTCAGTTTTTGGCCAAAAAAAACTTTGGCTAATTACTTGATCATTTATGTAAAAATTGTGTTCAATTAATTTTGCTTTTGAGCTTGTTAAAAATGACAGTGCAGCAAGTTGGAGAAAAGTAGATTTTATTTCTTCTGAACACTGTATGCTAATACTTGGAATTGTATAACGAGGCTCAATGTGTTTGATTAACTTTTGGAATCACATATTTTCAACAGCAGAGAACGGCTTGTCATCCAAAGTAATAGTGATACCTTTTGGCGCTAGGCATGGGCTGGTATGAGATTTGGATGGTATGGTAACCTTAAGCAAAAATATCACGGGTTTCATGGTATTGCGATTACTATGGAAGCGTATTGCTGCCACACCAGAAAAAAGGAAAACAAATCAGAATCACGTGGTAATAAACTTTTCATGTTATTACATGATAATTTGGTCGGACTCATTCTTTCTTCTGTACAGCCCCATGTATTTTGAAATCCTTCTTAGAGTGTGCATACTTATTACAATGACATCCACCGTGTTCAGTAACAGCAGAATCTTGCCATGCCTCAACCCAAACGTGAAATAGAACTTGATTAAATCATGTAAATGGGCCATATTACCCAGTTAATTCTCCGCACACCTTGTTCAAACCATAGATTCAAACGTGTTTTAAGTTATAATGTGATCATTTGTATTGTTAAAATGTGAAACATTTTGGGTTATAACGCCAAAATATATTGTTATAACAAACTTTTCACGTTATTACGTGATAGTGATTTTTTTTTTTTTTTTTTTCTCTTGGTGTACTCTTCCGTAGATTACAGCTCTAAAATAAACAACTTTTTTCCATTGGACACAATCTATTTTTAAACAACATATAGAATATTTGGAACATTAGTGAACGTGTATGTTAAATTAAAATTGAATTCCTTTAAATAAAATAAATGCAGCCTAAACCTGCAGCTCAACAAGCTCAGAACATAATTTAATTTTCTGTAAAAAAAAAAAAAAGTAAAAGTATAGACGTGATACCAGCTAAATTTAATTATAAACTTTAATTATAAACTCGCAGAAAATTTGTACTTTTCTGCTCTGCTTTTAGCTAGTTAATTAGCCATGTTATCTGCCATTTAATTCACCAATGTTAGACACGCTAACTCTGTAGCTGGATCCAGATGTTCATTTCAAGACAGCATCACAAAGAGTGATGGGTGCTGCTCCCGCACGTGTGAAATCATATTTGAAGTATTGCCTCCTCTGGCAGCCATTCTTCAGATTACCTTCCCACTCCAATCCATGGCTGTCTGTGTTTTTTTTTTTTTTTTTGGTACCCAAAAAATTCCCATACAGCCAACTTGGTCTTTTTCAACAGGGGGGAATAGTTCAGGGGGTTCACCTCCTTCGACAACCATACACAGCTGACTGACTGCTTGCACTGACTGGAGGGGTTACTCTACACTACACACGACCTGAGGGATTCCTGTGCTTTCTGTTGTTGACAAATCATAAAAAACAGCTCATACCGCAGGGACGGTATGACGCAAAGTTTTAGTGGTTTTGAAATCGTGACTTTTTCAAATCGCGGTTTATCTTGAAACCAGCCCATACCTATTTGGCGCTGTCACTGGCCATTTTTCTACTGTTTTCAAATAATTTAGCCATGGATGGAGTCGTTTTAGAGCTGGAGGGATTCTTTTCTTTGTTGCTTTGGTGAACTCGGTATGCTGTTCGGGGTGTCGTGTTCTCAAGTGATAAATTAAACTTGTAGTAATAAAGATTTTTGGTGTCGAGCCGCCTCTTGATATTTCATCCGAACGAACTTGACAAACAGCGAATTTTGCATTTTATTCAGACAGTGAAACGCATCCACATGGCTGAAGTCGTAAACTATAAATGTAAACACGTATAGTGACAAATGTCACAATTTCGGTTAGTAATTTTGAAACCGAAAATTCAGTTTATGGTTTTTTCAGCCAAATATTTTCGGTTGCCGCAATTTCAGTGCATCACTACTTGTAATATTACCGATTTGGTGCACATAAGGAATAAAAGTAAATAAAAAAAAAAAGCTTTTAATGGACTAACAAAATGATTAACATTGCTTTAAAAGGTGCTGGAGTATAGATTGCTATGACAGCTTTTATTTTGTCGCTTGAGCTGGTACTGACCTCTCCCCCAGGAGAGGGCCTCTTGCTGGAGCTTTGCCAACACTACCCATTGGTGACCTTTTGCTTTTTGTCCCACAGGAGATCAAGCATCAGAATCACTGCAGCCACGGCAACGGCGAGAGCTCTAGCCGTAAGAGTCGTGATGATGACTACAGCACTTGGGACATCATCAAAGCCACACAGTAAGAATGACAAAGCCTCTTCTTATCGTTCCCTAAAGCTGTCTCGTCTTTCTCGTGTTACTCCCTAACCCTGGGATGAACGGATGGATGCAAGCAATGTTCGATTTTCAGAATGTTAGTGGGCGTAGCCTGGTGTGACTCCCGTCTTGCACGCCTTGCAGGTACGGGATTCTTGAGCGCTGTCGAGAGCTGGTCGAGACTGGCTATGACGTGAGGCAGCCCGACAAGGAGAATGTCACCCTGCTGCACTGGGCTGCCATTAACAACCGTCTTGACCTGGTCAAGTGAGTCACCTGGTGCTCTCACACATCAAAGCTGACCGTTAACAACAGGGTTGACCTGTTTAAGTGAGTCTCCTGACTCACACACACACTGACCATTAACAACAAGGTTGACCTGGTGAAGTGAGTCCCCTGACACATGCATTCGCAGGCCATTACCTGTAGCTCTCAGATTCACCCTACACAGCACATGCCACAGAATCTGTGTAATAAAATCCAGATTCAGCCCATGTGCCCCCCATTCCATGCATTCTGGCTGTTGTAGTCTTTACTGTATATACCCCTAAATGCAAGGCCCTGGTGCTGAAATAGAGGGACAAGTGACAATCTGTCACCTGCTGTGTGTGTTGGTGCAGGTATTATATCTCTAAGGGTGCCATTGTGGATCAGCTGGGAGGGGACCTGAACTCAACACCCCTACACTGGGCTACCAGGTAACACCCTTTCCCACCACACCATGTGCTAATTCTCACCTTTGCTTTAAATCCCTACATCCTGGTACTCAATGGCCTCTTTCATTAGCTATTCTTCATTAGCTACTGTGAAAACACCTTACATTTGTGTGGCACTTCATCTTCTAATATCCACAACAGAATGTTATATTTGCACATATAGTAGGGCAATTCAGTGCTTGGGTCTTGAACCAATATCCTTCAGGTGATTTCATCACATATTCTCAACTACAGGCAGTCCCCGAGTTACGAACATCTGACTTGTGTACAACTCGTACTTACGAATGGCGCGCCCTAAAGGCTATTACAGTATATTTTTTAAAAACTGGGATAAATACAATGGTTCGTAGTAATGAACGAATGCACTACTTTGTGAGGCACATGGAAAATTCAGTGGTTTGTGGGCTCAAGGAATACATAACCCTGTCCACTGTCAGATCGCATTTTTAAGTCAGTGATGTTTTTGTCTTCACCCCATAACGATGCCTCCAAAACGCAAATCTGATGCAAGTGCTGGTGATACGGTAAAGGAAAGGAAAAACCATCACCATGGAAAATAAAGTATAAATAATAGAGAGATTAGAGAGAGGTGAAACTCCATCATCCATCGGCAGAGCATTTGTTTACAGTTGGTCAACAGTTGCAACAATTTTAAAAGATGAAGGTAGAATAATGGAGCATGTGAAAGGTTGTACCCCAATGAATGCTACGATTATTACCAAGCAACGCAGTGGTTTAATTATCGAAATGGAAAGGCTGTCGATAATTTGGATAGAAGACCAAAATCAGCGTAATATGCCTATCAGTCTTTCTTTAGTGCAAGAAAAGGCTCGAAGCCTTTTCAATGATTTAAAAGCTGCTCGTACAGCAAGTGAAGGCGATTGCAACGAAGAATTTGTTGGAAGTAGGGGTTGATTCAATTGCTTTAAAGAGAGGGCAAATTTGCATAATATTGAAGTTCAAGGTGAAGCAGCGAGTGCCAATGTACATGCTGCGAGTGATTTCCCCGAGACATTGGAAAAAATTATTGACGAGGGAGGTTATTTGCCAGACCAAATTTTTAATGTAGACGAAACTGGCTTGTTTTGGAAAAAAATGCCTGAGAGGACCTACATTTCGAAAGAGGAACAAAGTGCACCAAGACACAAGACATTGAAGGATAGGCTGACTTTATTACTTAGGGGTAATGCATCTGGGGATTTCAAGCTCAAGCCTGTGCAGCGCTCCCTAAATCCGAGGGCTTTACGCAATGTCATTAAGGCATCTCTTCCTGTTATTTGGAGGGCAAATACAAAGGCTTGGGTTACAGTTGCTGTCTTTGAAGGTTGTTTTTTGAACTATTTTGCCCCTGCTGTTGAACATTATTGCTTGGGCAAAAACATTCCTTTCAAAATTCTCCTCGTCCTTGACAATGCCCCTGGATATCCAAACACTTTAGATGACATTCACCCCAATGTAAAGGTAGTATTTCTACCCCCCAACACCACATCACTACTTCAGGACCAGGGAGTCGTAGCCTCCTTTAAGGCCTATTATTTACGGCGGACTTTCTCACAAGCTATCAGGGCTACTCAAAATAATGTGATGAGTTTAAGGGAGTTCTGGAAGAATTATAACATTTATGATGCCATCAAAAATATTGCTGATGCTTGGGATGAAGTGAATGA
>JAACJT020000052.1:20292498-20331641 GCA_009936485.2 Gymnarchus niloticus
TCGACTCCCATGGCAAAGAACTAATCAATGAAGACCTTATAGAACTAGAGCAGCAGATGATAGCATTTAGGGAAGAAAACAGGGACCTAGAAACTCCAGAACTGAAGACGTTTTCTACAAAAGAGTTAGCTGATGTTTTTCGTCTCATTGAAGCAGGAATGGCAAAGTTAGAGGAGCAAGATCCTGATGCAGAGAGGTTCACCAAAGTTTACCGTACAGTTACTGAAGGTCTGAGCTGCTACAGGGCCATTTATGATGAGAAAAAGAAAAGCTCTGTACAAATCTCCCTTGATGCCTACTTCGAGAAATTGACTCCAGCAGGAGAATCAAACCCTGACTCTCTAACACCAGTCCCATCCTCTCCAACAAGTCCATCATCTTCTGCATCATCCAATTATTAATGTTATCGTAATGTTGCCTCACAAATGAGTGTTATCCTTTAACCATCTAAACTGCAAGCAGTGTTTCTTTGATATGTTTTACATTAGGCCCTGCAGTACATACTATATGTACATAGTTAATTACAATACTGGGTTTTTATATTAATATATTTATTGTTATTATTGTGTTTTATGATGTTTAAGATTGTTTAAGGTTGTATTTGAAAATGTTTAAGTATTTGTATGCACAGAAAGGTAAAAATAAATACTATGTTAAGACAAACATCGGTCTAAGTTGCATTTAATAGGTAAATGTACCTGTTCCAACTTATAAAAATTCGACTTAGGTTCTGTAAGTTTATTCTTATCTTGTTCGTAACCCGGGGACTGCCTGTATTAGGGTACCCATTAAAATATTGAAAAATGAGATGAATATGTTTCAGTGCCTTGTGATTTTACTCGGACGTCTTTGAAGCCTTGTACAAACCTATTGGGGAAGTTAAGCATCCTCATTCTTTCACTTTGACATTTTTGTTAAAGCTTTCTGCAAACTGGTCTCCCCACCCAGGCAGGGCCACCTGTCCATGGTGGTACAGCTCCTGAAGTATGGGGCTGACCCGGTGCTCGTCGATGGGGAGGGCTGTAGCTGCATCCACCTGGCTGCACAGTTTGGCCACACTTCCATTGTGGCTTACTTCATTGCAAAGGGGCAGGTATGCCTTTGGTGCCCACCTCCTTAACAGTTCCCCCTGCAGGCTGGCCGATGTATATATCTGGACGTGAGCCCTGATTGCAAGCCCTGAGACAGTTGCCCTATGCATTAGAGGTAAAGATGTTAACAAAGAATGTTTCTATATGTATTTATAACTTGAAGAGCTGGTAACTTTCCTGCTGAAAGTTTCTTCTGGAAGGTTACAACAAAAAAGTGACAATTTAAAAGCTGCGTTTAAAACTTTGGTTGCAGAAAGCACAAAAGGCGACGTGATACTTTGATATTATATGAGTGGTTGCACTGAAATCCATGGTGTTACTACCGACCTCATCGTCACACTTACTGCGGAATTTCCCAGGTTCCTCCTCACGGTTTCTACGGTTACAGTGGCTATTGGTTGGTGACACTAACATACTTTGCTATTTATATTATTTTAGCCTTCATCATGTTGTCCACAAGGGGGAGCTGCACCTTTCTAAAATGTGTAGCTTCTGGTACATCTTGCTGGTTCTCCTGCAGTGCTCCTGAATTCCCGAGTCTCTGTCCCTCAGTGCCGATGCTTCTGCATGACCGTTTCTAAATGAACACAAACATAATGTTGCTCTTGCTTTGTATGCCTCAGTGTCGTCTTTCTTTTCCACTGCCTCCCGGCTAAAAGGATGTAGACATGATGGACCAGAATGGAATGACTCCACTGATGTGGGCTGCTTATAGGACACACAGGTATGGAAATGCATGCAAACGTTTAGCCTAACAGTCAACAAGGTGGTCAGGGGATGTCCTCTTAGAGACAGTGCATTCATTTTGGTCCCTCGGTGATGTTCTGGTTTTGGCTGTTTATACTCGGCTCCTGTCCTCAGTGTCGATCCGAGCCGGCTCCTGCTCACCTTCAACGTGTCCATCAGCCTGGGTGACAAGTACCACAAGAACACTGCACTACACTGGGCAGTACTTGCTGCCAACACCACGGTCATAAGCCTGCTGCTGGAGGCCGGTGCTAGCGTAGATGCACAGAACATCAAGGTGAGTGTGACCTAATGGAGGTGCTGTCCTGCCGACTGTGGGCCTGTCAGATGTTCTCCTGAGTTTTTACTTTATTTGATAAGCTTTCATTATGTGATGCTATGCGAATGGCCAATAATATCCAACCTAGGAAGTAGGGGGTGGGGCTTGTGGTAAGGAACATGCGTGGGTTCTCTCGGCAGCATTCCTCACTCTGCCATGGTGTGTTCCTGTGGATCCACTCCGGAGATCACGCTGTAACCGCCCACCAAGCGCGAGCATTCCTCACACAAGGCTGTGTGTGACTGTGTTCTCAGGGAGAGACTGCGCTGGACCTGGCCAAGCAGAGGAAGAACACCTGGATGATTAACCACCTGCAGCAGGCACAGCAGGCCAGGGCCTACAATAGCGTCTCCTGCCTGAAGCGGCTGAAGGCAGACAAGGTGTGAACCAGCAGGAGAACCTTTGAGTCACTCCTGACTGAGATCCTCAGCCTTTACATGCTATCTTAAGAACTGCCACTAGGAGGCATGAGACAGCTTATCAATGTACAGACTGCGCTATTGTAATTCAGAGATGAGTGTCTGCTAAGAGCTTTGATTCAGCTGTACATTGAAGTGAATGCGTCCTTAAGACAAGGTGCAGCCTCAGCTTGTTCCTCCTTCAGCTCACTCAGCTCTCCACTCCTGATGCAGCAGTTCCTCCTCGTATTACAGCCCTGAGGACGTTAAACTAAATCACAGTAAAACTTATTCATTCTCTGGCTCTCCTTCATCCCGCTGTTTATTTATAAAATCTTGTGTGTGATTTGTGTAGCATCTTCTCAGGAAAGTGTGTGTTGAGCTGGAAGTGGTCACTTACTCCAGTTTTAGAGGAGAGCGGTTAACAAAGATGTGTTCCTGAAAATATTTAAAATTTATTAAAAAATATATATATATATTTTCACTTATCTCCATAGAACTTCAGGCAGAAAGTGATGTTAGGGACCCCCTTTTTGGTCATCTGGCTGGTGGGCTTCATAGCTGACCTGGACATCACTTCCTGGCCCATCAAAGTCCTGATGTATGGAGTTGTGTGGATTGTACTCCAGTTCCTTTCCAAGTATGACAAGCCCTTCCTCTACCACAATACTGTCTCTGTGTTTCACGTTTAACTTGCAGTCTCGATCTTCGGTCTTGAGCTAACAGCGTGCATGTCTCTCTTGCCCTCGTAGGTCTTTCTTCGACCATTCCATGCATAGTGCCCTCCCTCTAGGCATCTATTTAGCAACCAAGTTCTGGATGTATGTCACCTGGTGCTTTTGGTTCTGGAATAATATCCTTTTCAGTGGAGGACGTATGTTTACCCACACACTCCTCTGACAGATGTAGGCTTCCTAAAGCCCACAGCACCCCCTTCTGCGGAGACCCCTGCCTCTCAGGCAATATGTGTGTTCATTCTGTTGCTCATCCACCATGCCTGTGGCAAAATATTAACATATAGACACGCAGGAAGAGGAGCCGAAACTTCTGATGATGGGGAAAAGAACACGTAATGTGTAGGAGCTGATGGATCAGTAGTCTCTGACAGTCTTCGTTATTGCTCACCTATGTGTGAAGTCATATTCCATACGTCATCTTTTTACCATAGGCAGCGGACTATTTGTGTTATTATAAAACCAACAGTTCTCAGTAAACAGGAAAGCACAGAAATACTATCTTCTCCTGCTCTCTTCTATGTCATCCCTCCTTATTTCCTTCTTCCCACACACTTTCAAAATGCTTAGAGAAGATGGGCTCAGAAGCCCGGCACAGCTTGCTCTAAAAACAAAAACACAGCTTTTCTGCAGAGTGCTGCAGGTACCGTGAACTTCTGAAGCTGAGTCGTATTTACAGCTTCATTCACAGGCATCCTTCTCTGAGGAGAAGGCACGCCCATGATGAGTTGAGGCTCTTGGCCCATTTACACACTGTTCCCTGTGGTTCTCAACCGCTATGCGATGGGGGGAGTGTCAGAATGGCCACTCATTGTCCCAGCAGGGGCTTCCCCCTCTGAAATATCCCCAAGGAGGCCCCCTAGTACCTGACAGCAAACAACACAGCCGTATGTTATGTAAATGCAGCAGCAGAAACACCCAGATGTGGGATAAGATTCAGTCCTCTGGTGGCCGGACGTGAATTCAGGCTGCGTATGAAATGCTAATCCAGGCAGCAAAGGCAGTAGGACTACACATGACCACCAGGGGGCTGAGATCTGCTGGAGCTCATCTTTAGGCTCACCTTGCAGCTTTGTGTCTAAATCCTGTCGTTGAAATTGCATAAACAGTCCCCAGATGATCTTGAAAGCCCTCTAGCCTGTAATCATGTAACAGGATTCCTTGGAGAAGCCTCCAGTGAGACTCCCCCATAACCTGGGAAGTTTGTCAATTGTCCTACTGGCAGGACAGGCTGTGAGTGTCATCTACTCAGTTTGATTCCGATAATGCTTATGAGGCATCTCATACTGGATGCCCTATGCTGTCTGTCCCGGTTGCATTTAGATTCAGTCATGGCCGGGTTATCAGCATGCTGTGTTAGCCGTGCGCCTTCCCACGTTTCCTGTTGGGTGACAGGTCTTGCCCACGTTCTCCTTGCACACTTTTTGATTTCTTCTGTTTATGAGTTGTGTGCTGAGCCATGCTGCACAGTTGTTGGCCTTCCTGTAAAGCAGGGGTTTCAGGTGGCTACCTGGTGTCTAGTATTGGCGTTCAGATTTCGTATATGAAGGGTACATTTTGGGGGAAATGGTCTCATTGTCATGTGACGTCTTGTGGAGTGTTGGCTGTAAAAGCCTGATTACACCATGAGGTGTTTTCTTCTCCGTCGTTGCGCTACTGCAGTCATCCTGTGACTTCTCATTTTCGCCGCCTCTGCTGGTGAATCGAGGTCGCTTCCAGGACGTTGATTTCTGAATGGAGACGAGCAGAGCTAACCCTTTATCATGATCAGCTTCCTGTCACTCGCTTGGCTCATTCCATAGAGCAGGAGCAGCAGTGTGCAGGGGGTTATGAGGCTGTCTGTCTCTTTCAGTCCATTCCTTAACCTCCCACACATCTTCCCTCTGTTACTGTCCACCTCCCCTTCCTGCTGAACAGTCTGGCGTTGTTCTACAGCTTTGGCAAGTCCTGGAAGTCAGACCCGGGGATCATCAAGGCCTCTGAGGAGCAGAAGAAGAAGGTAATGTTCTGGATTAGTGTCCCACGTGAGACTGCTGTGTTTGTCAGCACGAAGGGAAGCTGAAACACCAGGTTTTTGCGAGAATTTGGCTTTCTCCTCTGCGGTCCTTTTGATCTGAACAGGGGAGTGTATATTGACCAGCGGAAGTCTGTGCTTCCTCAGTACAACTCACTTATCTATTGAGACTGGATAGTGACATTAATGAGTGTGCTATGGGTATATATGTAACCCTGTTCTAAGGAAAGGAATCGGAAAAATATGTAATTTTTGGTAGTACAGAAAATCTAGTAATGTGTCAGTGTTTTGCGTGTTTCTCTCCCTCTATTTCTAGACAATTGTTGAACTGGCAGAAACTGGTAATCTGGATCTTACTATTTTCTGCAGTACCTGTCTGGTAAGATACTACTTTCTTATGTAGCCTATAATCTGGAAAACCATTCACTTTGTTGACTTATTTAATAGTGTTATTGAAAATACTGATTATCCATTTTGTCTTGTTGCTTAAAGCTGTTTTTGTGACCTTATTAATGTTTTTATTTTTGTTGTTTTATAGCGTCCTAGTTGTTACACATTTTCAAACGTTTTAGTTAAATTTAAACTAATCTCACTTTTTTTTTTTATCTGTCAGATACAGAAGCCTGTGAGGTCCAAACACTGTTCCGTGTGCAACCGCTGCATTGCCAAATTTGATCACCACTGTCCTTGGGTGGGCAATTGTGTGGGTAAGTAGGCAAATTTACTGGTCAAGAGCAGGACTGATTATGGGATGGAGCCATTTAAGTATCAGGTTTCTCTTTGGTTTTTACATATGAAACTGAGAACTAACCCTGCAAGGATTTTAAATTGCCTCCCACCCCCCATGTCCTGTTCCCTCCCCTGCAACTCTGGGAAAAGATTTTCACTGTACTCTCCAGAACACATGTGACAATGGAACTTGAACTTGAAATTCCCAAAATACCTTTGATGTCAGCACTTGTAGATCTTCCTGGAGTCCATCCTTCTCCATTGCTTTGTCTTAATGGGACATTGGTCTCCATGCTATAATAGCATGTGGTTCAGTTTAAAGCAGTTATAACTTGTGACTACAGTCTGGATGTGGTTCAGTCATTGGTAGATTTTGGCTTTCAAGCAGACCATACCCTCATGGCTGTCTCTAAGCTGCAGAAGACTCGAACGACTGTCTTTCTCTAGTCACTCGGGTCCTCCTGAAATAGTCAGGTGACGGTGGGGACCCTAATTGTACCCTCTTCTCACATGCCACACAGGGAGTGGGAATCACCGATATTTCATGGGATACTTGATCTTCCTGCTCTCCATGATCTGCTGGATGATCTGCGGCTGCGTTAGCTGTACGTGGACTGCAATCTGAACTGCTGGGCGTCTGCATTTGTCACGGTCTTAAACTCCTCTTTCTGATTCGTCAGAACAATACAAATGTAGCTCCTTATTGAATACTGATAATACAAAAATTTTTTCTATATACATGTTTTTCGTACTCCGTGGATCAGTCTTTGAAGCTTTACCTACTGCAGTCTCCCTTACAGACTGGAGGACGCACTGCGGCACCAGCTATGCTAAGGACGGCCTGTGGACCTACGTCACGCAGATCGCCACCTGTTCACCCTGGGTCTTCTGGATGTTCCTCAACAGCGTCTTCCACTTGCTGTGGGTGACTGTGCTCGTCATGTGCCAGACCTACCAGGTACAGCACCTGCCTGCAGGCTGGCTGCACTCGCTGGCTTGCTTACTCATCTTCCTACATCTTCCCTGCTCACATTTCAGTTGGCACGTAGCAGTGGAATTCCAACTTGGACAAAATGTGAAGATATCACTGAAATGTCCATCAGCTGATGAAAGGACAGGAACGGTACTTTATTAATCTTTTGGGGCAATTGCATTGTTTTCAGCTTGTTCTCCATAAGACAAACTCAAATTTACATACAGGAGAGAATAAGATTTTGGATCAGAGCGCAGGGTCAGCCAGCATCCCAGGAGCAGGTGGAGCTTGAAGGCCTCACCAGCACGGGTCCTTACCCTGCTGAGCTGCACTGCACCCCCAGCAGGTGATGCCTCCCCTGTCTCTCCCTCAGATTGCCTGCCTGGGTGTCACCACCAATGAGAGGATGAATGCCAGACGGTATAAGCACTTTAAGGTGACAGCAACATCCATCGAGAGCCCTTTTAAGTGAGTATGACGCAAGTAGACATGCTGTCCTGTATCTTCTACCTAATGCTTACCATTTGGTCTCTAGTGCACAGAGTGGCGTCTTAAAGAGACAGCGACATTATATTCTGAGCCTTGACATTTGCATTGTTGAGGGTTTTGAACACATCAACGTGCACGGTCCCAGTCCCTAACGTTCTTCCTTATCTCCCGTCTCTCTCCCAGCCGTGGCTGTGTACGTAACCTCATAGACTTCTTCGAGTATCGCTGCTGCGGCCTATTCCGGCCCGTAGTGGTGGACTGGACCACACAGTATGCCATAGAGTATGACAAGACATCCAGGTCAGGCTACCAGCTGGTGCAGTCCGTTTAGGTCTCAAGCGTCCTGGCAGGGCTGCCAGGAGCATGGCACTCACGAAGACTGCACGCTGTTAGGGGACAGGTGCCTCCACCTGCGACCACATGCGGTGGCTCCTGCCCCACTAGCGGGGCACCGTTTGCCCTGACGTGGACCTAGTTTGGCCAACAGCTTTGTGTGGAAGGGGTGTGGCAGGGGGCGGGGCAGGGCAAGCAGCCAGATGGGTTTGCTTTCTGAGCGTGAGCCATATGGAGCATTATATGCAACATTTTTTACTGCAGTCAACACTTTGTTTCATTACAGTTCGTTTTCCCTCAGTTTGTTTTGAAGCTTTACTGTATCCTAAAAAAAAAAAAAAGAATCATAAGTGATGGATGGATCTCAGAAAACCATTCGTGAGGATTTGTATTTCCAGGATTTAGGGACTGTCTCCTCGATCAGCTGGAAGACTGACCATGCGAGTCAGCGCAGTGTTTAGGGAGAATGGTGTTTGGAAGAGGGGAGGAGGCCTCGTAGATCACTAACGAAATTACCTGGAAAACAATTCCTTATACGTTATGATGCGGCACTACTATTTATTTGTATGGCTGTTTATAGATGAGATTTGATTGTCTGGATGTCACGGTAAATGGTTATTCTTTTTAGCTTTTACCATTCATGTATTAGCAGTAGCTGTGAACCTCCTTGTTGTTTATATTGATGATGTATGTTAATGCGTAACGAGACCTCCAACTTGCAGCATTAGACAGCATATATATCTTTTAATCATCTGGGACAGTCAAGGATGACAGTTTACAAGTCTGCCTCATTCTAGGTTGTTTTCACGACATTTGTTGTCTTTCTAAGACAGTGCACTGATAGCTTTCAGCTTCCCTAATTATCACTGGTGGGAGGGGTCTGTTTTCTTTATTATTATTTGCTGTCATGTTTATGGTATCTGCCAGATGCTTTCCTGATCATGGAAACACATTCAGCTGGAGTGTGATGACGTACTGATAATGCCATGTGATTTAGGCTCTCCTAGCTCTGACTTTATGTAGTTTTTATGAGTGTTAGTCAAAGCTGCTCGTTTTATTTTATTGAACCAAAAGGCTTAGACTGCTGTTGCGTACCGCTGCCTACATTTTAACCTGCAAGCGTGCCTTGGGTGCGAGGCTCCCTCAGCGGGTGGCCCAGTTGATGGTCACTCCTTCAGCTGCAGGATAGCAGACCCCTGTACACTTATCCAAGCCCCAGGATGCCACAGGTCTGTACGTACTGAATGTTTACAGTGGACGAATTTATTTTATTTTATTGAGTGTGTGTATCAGGGGCTACCAGGTGTCCATTATTGGCATTCAGAGTTAGTATATGAAAGGTACGTTTTGGAGGGTGAAAAGTTAAAAACGGCTTTGTTTGTTTTCCACTTCATAGACTTGTTCCATAGGAGGTAAGTACCGGAAGGAGGAATGTAAGAAAACGTCTGGGCTTAAAAAGGGGAAAAAAAAAAAAGCCAGATCTTGGCCTGTTCTGAGGCTGCTTCAGCACTATTCGTGCACTGATCTTACTGAAATATAGGAGGGGAAAAAGCAGACACTGGTGAGGCAGAACATGATGTAATTTGGCCTGTTTTCTGTGACCTTGCTGTGGACCGTTAGCAACAGAGCTGTCACAGAGTCCCTTTTAAATGGAGTTTGTGCATTCATGAAACTGCTGCTGTTGGTTCTCCTGTTCTCCTACGTCAGCTGTCACAACTCTGCTGTAAAGCGTATGGGATTAACTTTTCAGTGCCTCTAAGACTTTTTTCAGAGTTGGAACACCGAGGTTTTAGACCTGAGTTTCATGTAAAAATGTTTATCTGTTCCGGCTGGAATAACATCGAGACAATTTGAGAATGTGAAAGCAGCAGCAGCTTTGGGTGTCTCAGGCACTGCCTTTTGCTGCCTTCTGCCTGCCTGTCCCGCAGCACTGTGCGCAATCGGACTCCTAGCAGACACCTCAGTGCCATCGCACTCGCAGCTGTCTGTTCCTGAAGCAGTAGCTCTGGCAGAAGAGCTCATCGGTGTATGTCCCAGGGTTCTACATAAGACATGGAGTCCACCTGCTGTAACCCTGTGCTTTTTTTTTTTTAAATAAAAATCAACAGCCTGTTTGAAATCTTTGAATTTTCTCTTTGAATATCATATCAGTGATTGATGCAGCTGTGAGCTAATTTTTATTTTGAAGATGGCTTGCTGTTCCAGGAGTTTAATGTTTGTTAATTGCTGCCAGGAGTCACACACAGTTAAGTCAAGTGAGGAGGTAACCAGGCCCAGCAAGTCTGCTTCATGATGAGCTCGATGTCATGTGTGAGTGACTATTCCTTTAAATCCCTTCAGCATTGATCCAGCTATGTAGATAATGTTAAAAGACCAACTGGACCATGCCTTGACATTGCCTTGTGTAGCTACAGTACAACTACACAGAGGGTAGGGAATGCAACGCTGTAGTGTCCTCTGGAAACGGTAAGCAGGACCTCAGGCTGTACCAAAGCACTGGAACTTTTAAAGGCACACGCACACACTGCTTCTTTATTCTTGTGACGAATGCTTTTCTCTGGTATTCATATTTCCTGCACCAGACACCACAGTGCGTAGAGAAGAAGTGGCATCTGTTTATTTCAGACTTAGCTTGAAGTTGCTGTTAGAAGGGTGGTCAACAGGCCATAGTGATGGAGGATTCACTGCTGAGTATTTGGCAATCGAGGACCTTCTGTTCTCTGGCTGGAAGCTTACGTGTGGGAACATCATGCTGAAACAGCCTGCTAGGGCTGGCGATAAATGGGAGATGTTTTACAGAACACAGTATGGAAGTGAAGGGACTGATAAGCATCAAGGGTTTTTGATGGTGGGACGGCATCTATTGGTCATGAAGAGGTCAAAGGTGAGTGTTTCCTTGCTATCAAAAACACTTCAGTCTGAGACTTAAGTCAAAATGTCATCTACGGGCACTATTTTGAAGTTTAATCTACTGTACATTAATTGGTGATATTCCGCTTTGAAAGTTTATCTGGAGCAAGTGATCTGTGATAGTCGCAGCTAAACTGCTGCTTTCACACTGAGTTTGTGAATGTAAACAATGCAATTCCATCATAAATCACACCTAAGAATTTTTAACTGCACGAGTGACATTTCACATATGAAACTTCAAATGCCAACTGGATCGTCTGTCCATTACCTCAAAGAAAATCCAGGCAGATGCTTTCTGTTTTATGGCAACAAGATCAAACAAACTGAGCAAGTCTTTGGAGCCTGTGGTTATAAACGGGGCCCCTGGGCTCGTATGAACTCTGCACTCACTACAGCAGCAGCTATGGTGGAAGAGCCTACACTGCCTGTAAACTGCAAAAGGTATTTGTAGAGACCAAGGCCTGTACTCAACTCTGTCTGTGGTTTCATGCCCTAAGATTCTGAGCAGAGTCAACAGCCAGCTTCTCACACCTCTGTGTTGTCCAACCTCCAGCGTTTTAATGTGCTACCGATTCACACCTGTGTGAGGGACCAAGAGATCAATAAACTAGCCAGAATCTTTCAGTGGTGTCAGAAACACTAAAACATCTTACATACACACACTCATGTAGTATTAACCAGAGCCAGGGGCTGCTCATTGCCATGGATACGGTAAGATCGGTCTTTATTTCTTGTATATCTTGACACAAAAGTGTAATGCAGTGCCACTTGTTGGACATAAAATTCACATTGTAGTCACAAAGATGAAGGTAGTTTTCCAGCCTGTTCCCCAGCTCGTTTAAAGACTCCAGCCGGTTGTGCGGACAGCCGTCTGTCTGCCTGGGCTTGTCACAGACCAAGGAGGAGTGGAACACTAAAGGCATAATTTATATCCTGCCAGTAAAGCATGCGGTCTTATTATGAAGCATCTTAAGGGAACATACAGTCGAATCCACGAGACAGAGACTGCAGAAACCAGCCCCAGAACCTCTCACAGCTTAAAATGCCATAAAGCAGCAGGCAAAACAGGCTGTGCAACAATGGAATGAAAAGCAGCAATAATTTAACACAAACATCCAGCATTTCAAAGCACTGAGTACCCAGGAATGCACACCGACAAGACGGCTAGGTATTTCTCAGTCCATTCTCACCACTCTCAAAATTATATTAATGACCTTTACATTACCTGGTCATATGTGCTACAGTACATAGATATTCTCATTCCTTCTTGCTGTTCTTATTCTGGACCTTCTTACTGGATACACTAACTTAAATCTTTCATGCAGTCACCAGTACAAGCTGGACTGGCATAGACAGAACATCCATTAACCCTTTATCATGATTTGTCATGTTTCACATAAGTAATTGTCTTGCATGGTTTTTAGTGTAATAATTCAAGGATTACATGTAGAAAGCAGTTTGCTCATAATTTAACACCTGCATCTCTATTTTTGGGGTGCTATTTTGTAAAGGTCTTGTTTCAAGCACATTTTTGAAAAATGTACTAGAAACTGAAATTTTCCAACAGCTTTAAATGTAAATGACACACACTGTACATAGTGTTAGTCTTCCTAAAATACATTCATTCTCCTGTAACATACAGCTACCATAACACTTACTTAAATAAAATTACATCCTAAAACTTAGCAGTTTCTATTCTGGGTTATGGTAACCCCAGAGAAGAAAAACATTTTTATTTAATGTTCCCTTCGGCACCCTTGTTTGAGGCTAAAAAAGAATGGACCACACTGCCCCAGAAGGCTGAGCCCATTTTGAAAGCACCCAATGAAATTTTGAAATACTTCTGAGGCACAATGGCTCAAAATGTGTGGTACTTTAAAAATCAAAGAGACCAGAATGACTTACAATACAGTTAAATAATTTAAGATGAAACCTTAAATGGTTCTAGACTTTTACCCTCCTCCCACCATGAGAGCAGTGTGACAAACGTGACAATGAAGCAACGATGGACGTTAAATTACAGCAACGTAATCAGAATGACAGCCTACGTTACCTTTAACATACACGTCATGAATATGCTCACAAAAAACACTGACTTGCCTTTAGCACAAAAACAAAAAAACCTAACCACACCTGGTAATGCCATCGTCCGACAAAGTGGCACCCTGAGGTGGGATTTCAGCTGCCCCCCATAACCTCTATGAAGACTAGTTGGCCGGTTGTCCAACGTCCAGCCTCCTCTGGGCAGAGACTCGGCGGGGTGACCCTCTGGGTTCCGTGCAGCCCAAAGTCCCAGGGGTCCGGAAGAAAGCTGGCGAGCGTGTTGGCGCTGCCTCCTTTGGTGTCTGTCACATAAACAGAACGGGTTATCACCAGGAGCTCAGGACCACAGCCTTCACCACTGAAGCACAGGTGACAGGGAAAATGAAAGCCACACTGGCTGGTTCATGGTGCCACATCGCCAAACACCGAGTGCATCAGGGCATAAATGTAAGCCAATAATCACCAGGTGACTGGGTATCTGCTGCGAAATGGGGCAAAACTGGAATACAATAAGAATATTTATAGTTGAGGTTGTTACTTTTTCAAGAAAGTACAGTTGGTGGGTATGAAAAATGCTACGGCATTGGGTCTTCGAAGTCATGCAGGGCCCACAAATGTGACCATCCTTCCTGCTGACTGTAGGTGGCAGCAGTGAGCACTGCACCAAAGCAGCTGCTTCTAGAGGTTTTCAGGAGAATTTGCACTAGTTACCTGGCACTGGGCTCTGTTACTGGACTGCGTCGGCACCGGACTGGAATCAGGGGAGGCCACGTGGTGTCCCCGGAGCACCATGTGAGCCGGTATGCCAACCCTGGTGCCAGCGAACTGCAACAGTACTAATGGCATGGCCAAGCTGGATGCTGCGCTTGAGGTGAGGCTCAGTGGCCCTGCTACGCGTCCCGGGGAGACCAGCAAGTTCAGGCTGTTAAAACCTGGCAGGAAAGAGCACCAGAGTGGGTGATGGAATGTAGGGCCAGCACCGGCCTCGGTAGTATATCACAAGAGTCTGGCAAATGAAGGGAAATGTGAGCAATGTCAGGAAAGCAGGACAGGAAGACACCAACAACTTCTAAACTTTAAGAGTCACCTCGGCACCCTCAGGCTCTCCAGGGCAGAAGAAAGGATTTGCTGCTACATGCAATATGCATGTAGGAGTTTGGGGTTGGGGGGCAGACCTACCAGTTTTTAGGGGTACACTCCACAGAGCCTGCAGGTTAAATGACTAAACAGGACGGCTATATGAAGACGTGTCTGCCTCCTGAGATCTTTCTGCCTGCCGGGACACCACTAGACCCCTTACATACCTGCAGAGTTGGGCACGTAGAGGTAATGCGAGGACAGAGGACTGGGAGGGGACCACATCTCTGCTTGGGGCTGCAAGGCCGGGCCTGGGGTCATTGGCTTTGGACTGTAGCCCTTCAAGGAGTTCTCCTGCATAGCCTGATCTTCATCACCCTGGGGAAAGCAAAATGGAAGCCGGCGGCGCCCATCTTAACAGGTGACACTAAAACATGGCCTGATCTCTGTCACCCTGGAGAAAACCAAGATGGCATTGTTGAAGGCACCCGCCATAACTAATGACACCAAACCGTCACCACAGAGACTGAGATCCTTCTGTACATTGCTCAGGATAGCCGGTAAACCTGCAGGGCTCCATGTAACATAGGCACCAATCAAAATGAGTAGAAAAATTAACCCAAATAACAAGATGGTGTAACTTAACCTTCCCAGCAAAAAGGTGATCTTCACATTCCTGAAGAGCTTCATCAAATGAAGCTGCCATCATGTCCAAATTAATGGTTCAATGCAGTCAACACACCCTTCCGAATGAGCCATTTACCTTTACTAAATTATGAGCTGCCTCCTATTAAAATGTCCTACAGTGCTATAAATGGATCATTCAGGTGAGATGGGTTTAAATTATGAATTATCATGAATATATAAAAGCATATTCTTTCACAGAAGGGTACCTTTATTTTCACCCCAGACACAGAGACTAACATCCAATGCCTTCCATCACAATGTGTCTCAGTCTTCTAAACCAAAGGGCTTCTCTGTCCAACATGATATTAATAAGACCACCACTAGACAGCCACTGCATTGGGGACAATTTCTCACCTCAAGAGAAGCCTCCACCGTTTCCTTTCTGTCCCTTTTGGAAGGTCGTCCACTGATGTCTTCCGTCCTGCGCTTTCCCAGAATACCCACTTTGAGTTCTGACCCCGGGGACGCCCCTGGCTCTGTGGCAGCAAGACCTCCGCACAGCATGAAAACAGGTGCCTGGGACAGGCCCAGAAAATAAGGCAAGGCCACGTGTGGGCCGGACTCGCCAACCTCTCCCTGTGGGCTCGGGGACAGGGACAAGAGAGGGCCACTGGATGGGCTGCTGCTGGAGTAGAGCCTGTCCAAGGGAATGGACCCACTGGGTTCTGGATGAACGGACCCAGCCTGGGAAAGGAGTAGGCCACACTTTGGGTAGACGTAGGGTTGGTTCCTGGGGAGCAAATAGAAGAGCATTTTCAGATCAACGTCTTGGCATTGAAATGGTCAGAGTCCGTATTTAACCAAAACGCAAGTGCTGCAGACTCCTGGGAATCAGAATGGTTCTATAGGTTGCCTTTTAAAAAACGGCCAACTAGCCAAACAGAACTCATTTCAGACAGGAAGCTAAATGGCTAGGCCTTTGAGCAGAAATGCAGATAGTGGAGACCGTGGAGGTCTAGCACAGTCTGCCCTGGGGTACGGCACAGGTCACCATGGTACATGGACTCATCATGAGGGCCAAGATAGAGCCATACCACAGGGTTAAAGTGGCGTCACAGCTCTGAGAACGCAGCTGAGTTCTGTGTTTAAAAAGACCACTAATTCCCCCAGCACACACCACCAACAGCACATTAGGAGGCCCAGTTACAGAAAGAAGTCGGTGGATGGGAGACGGTTACGAGCACAAGGGGATGAAGACTGTTCGGTAAATTTGGAGGACTCCTGGAAGTAACTCACCTCTTTCCATCTCCAGCCTGCATGTGGCACGCTGCAGCACCATCTTCAACCTTCTGGGAGGCCCCTACTATCTCTTGCATCAAACCTGGATGTTACGACAAGCGAACCCTGATCAGATCGATAGATCGGCAGCGGATAGCTTAAACTCAGAGGAGAAGCGAGGCCGGACCAAGCTTTGCAGGGTCATTTCGTTCACTCTGCTTATTTCACTACACTCCGAGGCCCTTTGGGAAGAACTGCTTCTAAGGTGTGGAGAAGATAAGAAAACTAGGAGGTTCATGGCCTGTCCTAACACAGCTGACACCCACAGAGGCCAATTGTTCAGCCTGTCTACTGAAACACCATTTGGCAGCGAACGTTTTAATGAGAAACTAGCCCAGTATCACTTACCCATAACTCCTCTGTTCGGGCTCCCGGGCACTGAGATGACTCTCTCCTGAGGTGGGACAGGCACGATGTCAAAAGGGGAAAGGGACAATAGCCTTGGCCGTGTCCCCTGTGATGTCTGCCTGGGGGCTCCGTGGAATTCTGGTGGAGAGAGTCCGGCTACTGTATCCACGTCTCCTGAAAAACGTAGTGAAAACACATCACATTAAAATTAGTTCAGGTCGGTGACCTCATTAGCAAGTAGGAAGCATGCAGCGAGAGAATGAATTAGCTCCCAGCTATTAATATGACCATAAGAGAAACGGACGAGAGCCAGTCTTACTGTCACGCAGGAAATCCATAGGACCCGTCCATTTGAAAGCTGGCTTACGTCCACGCTCCTCCTTCACATGGACCTTCGCGATGAGGTCAAGGCTGGTCAGGACGTTGGCGATGTCATACAGGCGTCGAACCTTGGCTGAGAAACAAAGCCAGAGAGCTCATTTACATAAAGAAGAATAACTCCGCCCCAAAGAGGCCCTCCACATTAATGTGCACTTGATCATCCCAGCACCTCCCAGGTTAACAGCACATACTCTTGTACTTGCTGTGGTTGGCAGTGCCCTGATGCTCCTCGATGAGGATTTTGGCCGCCAGCTCCAGAGTGATGACCCGTGTCCTGGACACCAGGAAGAGCGTGATGAACTTCTGACTCATGATTCGCAGCGATTTGTCTTTCCTAGTGCCGACTGGGCCTGCGGAGGATTAAGCAGCAAGTTAGGACGACCCGCCTCGCACATATGTGAATAAAACCCTGAAACAGGAAGATGTCACGCAAACAGAGGACTAACTGGATGGCCACCATATCGTGTTGCCAATGAAGCCTCCACCATGGCAACCAGCACACATGCACGCACACACACAGGACCAGGCATTCGAATGTGACACAGCTGATGGTTGCTGTGCATACGGGCTGTTCTTCCCCCTAAGTTAAAAACAACATGAAGCACGGCTCTCATTTTCAGACTGTTTAATGTCAACTGCAAACACAACGGTGAAAGGCACCAACATCTGGCACAACAGGACACTTCTCCTTAAACTCGGTAGCATTGTAAAATTCCCCATCCTGCCAATGTAACAGCCATTTATAGCAACTGATTCTCCGCATTTGAGTATACGTGCCGGTGTTAGACACTTGTCAATATTATACTTTGTCAAAAATAAGAAGTCAGATTATCAGAGTTCTGAAAAAGGAGGCCGTCATGACCAAAAGACAGACATCGGGCTCCTTTCCTAGAAATAAAAGCCCGTCCATTAGCCCGGCCTGGAGCCTCACCCAAGCTGGCATCCTCATCTCCATCCTCGCAGCTCTCCGGAAGCCGTTCCGTCTGCACAGATGGTCCCAGATTGCAATGCGCTGCCCGCTCCATCTGCAGGTGGTAGCTCTGCCGCTGGCCCAGGGCGTGCAGCTCTTGCAGCGTCCTCTTCAGCGTCCGCCGTCCGTGCCACACGTACTGGTTCTTGGCCACACGGCTGACCAGCTTCAGTGATTCCAGCACGTTGACGATGTCGTAGATGCGCCTGCGCTCCACCCCTGCCGGGCAGTTGAAGTCTGGGTCAGAGGCCAATCAAATGTCAAACTCCCTAGCGGTAAGCCACCGGCACGGCCAGGAGCACACAAACAGGCAGGCACAAAGCAGGAGGTAAAACCTGCCCCATCTGGAGGTATGACTGAGCCCCGTGTCACCTTTAAGCAAATACACAGTGGGAAAACAGAGTATTCTAGTAGCATTTTACTGCTGCCCCCAATTCTTCAGCCTCCTACCCAGATTTGTGGCCACCTCATCCAGAGAGATGCTGATGGTCTCAGAGGGGGATGGGTTGTTGGGATAGAGTGCCAAAAACTTCTGGCACAGAAGACCGAGGCTTTTTTGCTTCCTGCTGGGCTTCTGGTCGAATTCGCCCGCTTCTTCATCCACAGCTTCAAACTAGGGAAAAAAAAAAAAAAAAAAAAAGAGCCCAGAGAAAAGCCTAGAGTCAGACCCAAAGGAGTGCACATCAGCAGACCGTGGTCACTGCACCCTTATTGGACACTGAGATACATATGTTATAGAGAACCACACTAATTCTGCAATTTCAAGTCCTGCTAATGTGAGACTCTGACTGACCTGGCCACAAACCAACATTTAATCTTTTTCTAATTGCTGAAGCATTCAAGCCACATTTTTCTAATTATAATAACCGAACATGTACATGTGTGTGCACGGACATGCACACACACAGGACCAGTGATATATCCACAGGTTTTATAGCAACAAAGAGTTCTTGTGGTATGTTACTTTATCCTTCCAAGAGATGGGGGGCCCATGGCTCAGTAGTGGTTTCATACCTGGCTGCATTTGTCCAACCGTGCCTCAGTATTCTCATTCTCAAGGGGCCCGAACAGGATCTTCCGCATTTCCCGGACCCGGATGTCTGGAATGGCGGCGTTGATGAGCAGCTTCAGGTTGGTGGTAGGTGTGAGCGGTTCTGAGTTGACCCACTCCTCAGGCTTGCTGGGTGTGATGTGCAACTGGTCTTGACCTGAGACCTTCTTCCCACTGAGTCCTGAGGAAGACTGATCCCACCTGTGGAAAACTGTCCCCTCACCATCCAGGTAAACATTTTCCTGAAAAAGTAATGAGCAAGACAAACTAATGAAGGCTTTCTAACTGGTAAAGTTCAGCTTCCCCGCAAAAACATACGCGTGTAAGATCTTCCCCATGAGACGACCACTTTATATTTAGTGACCACCACCAGACAGAATCAAGGCAAAAGACATCATGTAGTTAACAGTACGGCCATAATAAGAATAAGCCATACCTCAATAATTATTTTTAGTATAAGTAATTCCTCGGTTGACTTACCTTTTGAGCAGCTCTGCTCTCTGCTTCATTGAGGTCCGTGCATTGCGCATCCATCATGTACTAAAGCACAAATATATGAACGATCAGAGCCCATTAAGAAGGGGCACAATGTGTTACCAGCAATTCCCTATACTGGTTTTTCTGCTTATCAGCCTTTATCGGACTGCCTGTGGTCAGCTCATTTTGGCGCAAATATTAAAACCAGCCAACAAACCAAGCAGGAAAATTCACAAGGCAAATATGACCCATTGAAGGGTTCATAAAGTATTTAATAATAATTTAAATAATATTGCCTCTCAAATTTACAGAATTTAGTAACCAAGTGAAGTTTTTTTTTTTTCCTGGCTGTTAGCTAGCTCCAGTAAGACGGTGTAATTACAGTAAACCATTCAGTTTAATACGTTTTCAGAGCTTCATTTTTAATGTAATTGCTATAGTGATACAATATAAGGATACAAAATGTTTCGTTCCTAAAAGTTAGGCGCTGTATTTTTCCCGCTACCGCGATCCATGCAGATAATACATAAATATGAACGTCATTCTGAAGGTTACTCTCAAGCTCCTTACATTACATTACCTTTTTGTAGAATAAATACGCCTTATCAGCAGCCGTCAAATACTTTATTTTACACAGTATCGAACAGATTCTTCGATTTGTACTTGCTGGGCTCTCGGCTCCGTCATCGGGGTAGCTAACCTACCCTTAACCCTAACCAGCACCGTAAACCAGCTCCAGTTCCCTCCACTGACGCCGCACTCTCATTGACTCGCATGGCAGAAGTGGGAAGTTTCACCCGCTAAAGTTTCGTTTCTGGCGCTCTGTAGCTATTCATGTCCTGCAGCCAATCAGCATTCACATCTGCGAATATATTAAACGGTCGTCCAATGACATTGAGGTCTGGGCCACGCCCTCCGGGAGGCTCTTGGCGGGGGAATCGGCGCGGTTTCTTTCGCCTCTGAGCAAAGGCCATAATTACCGGTTTTAGAATACGACTGTACGGCTGCGCAAGGTAGAAACCAGCTAAAAGAAGCTAATTGTCTGGGCTTTTGTTGTTGGTTATTAATGTGGACCCACTGCAGTTCGGTCTAATTAACCTCAGTGTGGGAGAAGCAGATGGAGGAGGAATGCAGTCATGTTCTTGTAGTTTGAGTGTGTGACTCCTGTGAGTCACAGCCTGGGCTTCCTTAGCAGATATGTGCTGTGCTGTTAACCAGTTGCGCTTGATTGAGCAACAAACTGCAAACATTGCACTTCAAAGAAGTCCTCCTTTATGCTTCCAACTAAGAAAAGTGGAACAACTTAAAGACCCATATGACATTTGATGTCATGGCACAATGGTTCTGAATGGCCAAACACATACACCCCAGCAGTACCATCTTTCACATTAGTCCCTTTCCTGTTTATATTTAGGCTAAACTTCTCTTTTTGATGTTTCTATTAATTTGTGAACGCTAAAATATAACTGGCACACAAACACTGGACTGACAAATATGACTCTGAGAACATTTAGGCGGGGTTTCATTACTGCATTGCCAGTTTGAAAAGGCAGGAGAATTTGCCGTTTGCTGTTTTGATGGACTGTGGCACCAAAAGGGATGATACTATAATAATAAAACTCGTCTTGTGATATTTCAGTGCCCATGTTCCTGTTTATCAGTGTTTGGGTTATTATAACATTAATGTACGTAATGTGATAACAGCTTTGCGAGCTTTTGTAGAGAATTTATCTATCCAATCTACAGTTGGGCCTACTGCATTCTAGGTCTTACCACTAGTCACTGCTAGTAAGGTTTGTTTTTTGTGTTCATGACAAATAAAAATAAGTGACTGAATTATCTGAAGCCTGAATTTACTTATCATCTAATGATGGGCACTTACATAATAGTACGTGTGGTTTGGTGACATATGTGTATCGGTGTCGTTCCTTCTGTTAGAAGGGCGAAGGTATTGCCTTCAGCCGTATCCGTGAGTCCGTGACTGAATGCTCAGGGGGATCTCCATCCCGTAGGGAAAGACTGCTAGGGTCTGATGCTTGTGTGCAACAACAGACGTTTGTGTTTCCTAGGTGACACAGATGGCACAAACGTTCACTGAGGAGCCGTGAGCTGTGGCACATCATTGTGAAGGGGAAATAGAACGAGGTAAATGAACACCATCTTTAATATTCAGAAGTCTGTGTGCTGTGGATGCTCACTGCAAAATTAGACAACCATATGAATTTCCTAGTGCCATCCAAGTTTGTTAAATATGTTATGGCCCAAATATGATCTCTCTCAATATCACTGTAATATTGGAAGGGAATCTGGATTATCTAAAGCGGTGTGATTCACACATTTAAGCAGTTACATTATGGCAATGATTTCATGGAATTTTGAAATAACCATTTGTGTTTATATATATATATATATTCAATTCATTTTTATTTATATAGCGCCCTTAACAAGAAACACGGTCACAAAGTGCTTTATATGCCATTGTTCACATTAATACAGTTTGTTAGACAGTGGCCCACGTAATGGTTTTCAAAAAGAAAAGGATATTCTCTGATTGTTTCTTGAGTTTGCATAATGCTGGGTGGTTCTTTTTTCCCACATGCTCTTAACTGTGAAGATGTGGAATTGACTAGTTTAGGAGAGAACCTGTTGTGAGACCTGGTTCCTTAGCCTGCTTCATTTGCATTCTGTGCTGGCTGTAGATCTCGCAGGGGTGCTTTAATCGGACTTCGCTGAATCCACTAACAGGGCTGCAGTTTTTCTCTCAGCAAATTTTAGCAATCCACCAAAGTGGGGTGGGGGGTGGAGAGGGCTTGGTTGTAATGACAAAGGCTCAGATGGATCAACGGCATTGCGATGTCCATTCTTTGGCGCTTGAGGATTTTGAAATCATCCTGAAAATTATCAATGCCACTAGGTGTGAGCTGGCCTTCTGTCCAGCTGCTGGACAAGTGCGGGGGATTGAAGGGTATCGGCCGTTGGCTATAGGCCTGGCCTGCCAGCTGACATCACCAAAGCATCCCGTCACACCTGTCCTTCAGGCCGGCAGCGGTGCATGAATGAGGGCACTCTCCCATAGGTGTCCTCATTGAGCCTTCTCGTCTGACTGTGGGCTCGGTGTGGGAGGCCCGTCGCGCTGTGCGTTTAGGTGCACGGAGCCTTACACGGTGTACTACTGCAGCTTCCTGCTGTTTGTGCCACAGTTGCCCGCTGTGTTGCCGTATACCTTTGTACCAGGCACCGCCATGTCTGGGTGACTGTGTCAGAGCTGCGTGTCAGCTGAGTGCCCAAAATGTTTTCCAAAGATGTGTTTCGGTTTGTTTGGAGGGAATGTGGTGCGTCCCCGGAGGAAGCGTTGCTCCGGGGTACAGGGACACGTAAAGCACCTAAGGGTGTGAATGTAAAATAGAGGCAGCTCTCAGCTCAAGGCTGACTGCATAGGAAACACATAATAATCAGTGTTCAAAATGTGCATAAATCAGAGCATAATAGCCCAGGCTCTATCTATACTAGTTGGTCTTATTGTTAGTGGCTGAACACTATCCATTGTGATTGACTCTTTCTCTGTTCAATTATACTTATGCTTATTATACTTATTTGCTTATTAACCACAAGAGGACCATGCTAAAAGGCTATGTAAAACTGATGTTTCATTTATTTTTTATTATAATTTAACATGTTTAATAAATGGGTATAAAGTGCTGTTATCAGTTAATTTTCATGCACCCAAATATAGCTGCCCAACCAAATAGAAGAAATTAGCTCTGAAACCCACAGTGGGCAGGATTACTGTCAGTCACTGGCAAGGAGCTAATAAATGAACCAAAGGAAATAAACAGTGTGTTAGTGATTCATGATTTTTGCTGTCCTGCATGGGTTTCAAATACTGTGTTGACCTGCCGTTACTATTAGTCATATTTAGACATAAAATCTGCATATGCAAACATTTCATCTTCGAAGTATGGAACTGCGAATTGGGAAAGATGACAGATTTTCGTGTTCTTTAGCATATCTGTCTTGTTGTTCCAACCCTCATATTTACATTTGATTTATTTAACAGATGCATGCAGATACACCACAGGTATTCAGGAGCTATCAAAGGCATTTGCGCAGCTAGGCAGAGCATCCAGTGAGGGACCAGCACTAAAGTGTTGACTAGCATATAGCAGGTATAGCATGCAGGCTAGCCCTGGAGTAGGTATAGCACGCTGGCTAGCATTTAGCAGGAATAGCATGCAGGCTAGCACAGGAGCAAGGTAAACCTACCCTATCTTGGTTAAGTGCTTTGACAAGTGGCTGTAAGCCATTCCCATCGGTCCTCAGCACATCTCTACTACACTTCAGTTCTTTTGGTGTCACAGTGCTTTTTGTATTTTGGTGGGGTAAGCAGAAATCCACATATGGTTTGTGTTTAATTTTGTAATGACTGAATATGGCTGCTGATGATACTCTTTTTGCGGTCACAGTGGACAGTCAGGGGGCCTTTTATCAAAAGACCTTAAAAGCCTGATTGTTTCTATGCCTTTTCATCATCCTGGCTGTAGTTGTTCTCATGGTCTTTTCGTGCATTGCTGGCGGGCAGAGGGGCTGTCCAACAGCTGCTCAACCAGTACAACATGCTTACAGATGAGGTTCCAGTTAGGTGAAGATAGCCTTGTCCAAAAACTACAAATAGAAACGAGGGTTTGAATCGAATCAAATCACTTTATTTGTCACATCACCTGACACTTGGTCAAATCCAGCATCTGTATGTGTGGACTTTACATGTGACTCTGAGCAGGATGAGCAGTTAGGAGATGGAGAGTAGAAATGGGGCTTCTGAACTGACAGAGGACGAGGTGGGATCTCTGACTGGTCTAAACCACTGTGAACCAATGTGAAATGGTGACTGACCCATTGCATTTGTTACTCATTACATTACGTCTTAGACGAATCAGTCTAAAAGTGTTTGAATAAAATTAAGTCATTTGTTTTGGTTTCTCATTATGGTAGTATTTGGGTGTGTCGAATAAGAACATTATGAGTCGCCTTTGAGTATGATGGGATTTAACAATATGGCTGAGATTAATGAACAATGTCTGCTTTTTGTCACATGCCAAGGCCTTGTTAACCTGGAGACCTAGCGTATGTCTGCAGCCACTTTGTAACCATGACATTTTTGAAGGGTTCTTGGACTGTCTCTGCATAATAATATTGGAGTCTGATCAGTTGAGGTGCCCCAGAGAGGTTCATGACTACCCGGTGTGGATGGGACCGAAGGTTATTCTGCTGGTCATCTTTAATCATGCTGGGGGGTGATGTCAGCCCTCTGCTGATTAACTCTGTTGTTCTTTATCCTTAATGTTATTGTTCACCATGAGATATACAGGAGTGTTAATCAAGTCATGATAGCCTTCATCTAGATTGAGTTACTTTTTCAAAAGCCTTGTTTGTCGTTTCAAGGACCTGTGCAGTTTTGCAAATGCAACCATGGTAACGTTGGCATTGCAGTCCAAGACCTACTTGGTTGAAATCCATCCAGCCATCCATTTTCCGAACCGCTTATGCTATGCAGGGTCGCAGGGGGCTTAGTTGACATTCGTTGTTTTCATTTTTAAAATAACTGAACGTGTGTGTGAGTGTGTTTTTTTGCATGTCGTTACATTATTGGAAATGCACCCTGAGTCTGTTTGTCCACTGTGGTATGAAATGTGCTGGCTGGGATCTAGCCAATGCTACAGGTACAAATGGAGCTTCTCCTGAACAGTGGCCCCACTCTGGGGGGTGACGATAAAGGCATGCTCAGACAGGAAGACTGAAAGGCTTCCCTTTTCACCAGTTACACTGTTGGGCTTTTGGGAATAACTGCAGAATAGACACCTATATTGATGATGTGTTCACGCTGGACCAACCATTCATCACTTATGGTGGATCTTTGGTGTTTTATCCAAATTGATTTGCATGACTCTGCCTTTTTCTGAAGAAACTTTGGCAATTAGCCTCCACCTGTTACCAAGGTGCTGGTGGGAAGGCCTGGCGTTTGCAAGTGTGAACCTGACAGGAGTTTTTTTTTTTTTAGGTCATTTCCTCCTGAGGGCAAACAAGAACAGGAAAACTGGCAAACAAGGAGAGGGAAGCTTTCTTAATATACAGCACTGTACAGAGGTCTTAGGCAGGAAAAGAAAATGAAAAGAAAGGCCATTTATTTGGGCAGTAACTATATTTGCTCAGGAAAAAAAACACAATTAATCATTAGAATATATAAAAATAAACCCTAATGCAAAAGTAAAAAATAATTAATTTTGTTCTCCAAAATGTTACTGATATCTGGTTGGATGGCCAGAGGAGCATAACTTTGGTTTCCAAACCTCCTTTTGAAAGCACCCCAGCCTTTCCATGTTTTGAAATTTTACCACCAGGTCATTTAAATAGTTTGTTTAATTAGTTCATTATCCTTATGACATTGATTAGCCAAACAATGTGTACTTGTAATATAATTCAACAATTTACGTGTGTATATTGGATAGTAACTGCAAATTCTGGGGTGACTCGAAGTGCTTTGAAATGTGTAGACTGACACACTGACAGACAGTCATAGTTTTACTGGAACATAAACATGATGTAAACATCATTTTCTTGACTGCTGAAGACCTTTGCACAATACTGTAGATGAGTAAAACTGGTGTTTTTGTGTGAAGGGGAAATTTAGAGCCCTGAAATGTGGACATTTTGTGTCTGAAATAAATGTTTAGTGCAAATGACCATCAAAATGACAGTAAAATTCACTACTGTTCAGGGTCCTTGGAAATGTTGAGCCAGTATGCTGGTCACCTGACTCCCCCTTTAGAGAGTGCCAGCAGGCCAGACCCCAAAGACCAGCGTGTTGTGGCTGACACCATCTGTGACACGTCAGGCAACAACTGACAGCCAGCTTGTGTTTGGGAGTATTGAATGAGAATGTGAGTACTATTCAAGGGCAAGGATAGCTGGGAGATTTGCAAGCTGAAAACAGTGCAATAGAGTGCATTTCATTACTGAATTTAATAACTCTGCATACATTAGAATACATTTATTTATCAGATGCTGTATTACGGAGCATTTTATGAGGAAAGCTTGGGGTCAGAGTGTAGGGTAAGCTAGCACCTAGCATCCCTGGAGTAGCTAGGCATAAGGTCTTGCTTAAAGCCGCAATGGTAATATTATGAGTATAGCTTTTAGCAGTGTTAAGTAGTTAATTCACATGATGGATTTGGTCGACTGCTTTCAGTGGATTAGAATCTCTAAATTGCCCTTTATTGTGTGACAGTTCTGTGGTGGGTCACCCAAGGTGTCCCCTGCCCCATATCCTCAGCTCCAGACTTACTGTGACCCTGAAGATGGGTGGATGTAATATTTATTCCAGAAATGGACATTATGTCCTCACAAGGAATGAAAACCCCTACTTTTTACTGTGTGGGGGAATTTGTCATGTCCCCACAAGGGAAAACTCAATTTTATAAAAATTTGTGAATGCAATCAAAAAACCTAAATAGCCAAAAGTCTTGTATTTTGTTGGGATGGTTATAGTTAGGGGTGGGGTAGGATAAGGGTTATGGTTAGACCAGAAGAAATGAATGGAACAGCCCCACAATTTAATAGAGACACAACTCTGTGTGTGTGTGTGTGCGCGCATGCGCACAGGATTATGAGTTTGTGAGCAATACGAAGTTATCAAGCTCCACCCGTTAAGGGAAGGCTCTGGATGTCAGTGGTTCAGTCTCAGGCTATGTGAGGATTTGCAATCCAGTGATGTTGACCCGTATTGGGGAATAATTTCAGGTCATTGACTGGTACAGCTCACATCAGTCAGCTTACAATGGCTGTGGCAGGGAGTCATGAGTGCCGGGGCTTAAATGGGATCATCCATTGCTCGGAGTTTGATTAATTAATCCCACTGTGAAATAACTGAGGGAGGAGGCAGGATTTGTACAAATCACAAGAAGTCCTGAGTTTAAATGGGGGCTGTATCACTCTCAGCCAGGTTAATTATTTCAGGTTATGTGTCAGTGAGGTAAAAAGACAATATAGTCCCCCCCACCAAAAAAAAACTCAATATATGTGGTCAGTATGTTACAGTTATTTATGGAGGTGTATTTCTGACTAGTTCCTACCATAGTGTCTTCTAGGTTCAGTCAGTGTGGGAGAAGCTTCTGGCAGCTCCAAACCTGATTTTAGCAGCAAAGGAGCCAGCTAGCTGACAGAGGCAGTGTGCTGCCATTTTTAAAGATAGGCCCAGCTTGGCTCTCCAAACACAGGGAGCTGATCCAGCCGATCCACAGAATGCAGCACAGAATGGAGCCGTGTTCTCCTTGTCTCAGACCTCAATGTTTTTTCAAGGGGGCTGCACAGCCTCATGTGGGTTCTGTCTGATGCCCTGCTATTAAGCAATACACAGTGTTTATTAATGTTAGTATGGGGTAGCACTGAGACATCACACTTCCTGAGTTGGGATTTTGAATCCCCTCTCTGCTCTGTGTCTATGTTCTTCTTGTGTTACATGGGTTTCCTGTCAAATGCCTGCATTTAGGCTAACTGTAATCTCTAAATTGGCAATAGTGTGTGTGTGTGTCCTGCAGTGGATTGGCATCCTCTCCAGGGTGAACCCCAAGCTTGCAACCATGACCAGGATAAGCAGTTAGGTGACGGATGGATTTTCAACCCAGAGCTGCAGTGACAATTGGGCCCACAAGATGTCCCCCTGATTCCTCGTGCCCAGACAAACGTCACTTTCTGCTGTGGACGTACAGCAGGTTTTTCTGTAGTTGCTTATTTGGGTGAAGAAAATTTTCCCAACATTGCATTTTACTTCATTGAGCTGGATGCGTGCATTAATGGACAGGGAATTTTTTTAGGTATTTATTGTATGGACTAATATGGTTGGAAACGTTCTTTTTAATCTAATTTTTACATCAGGCCCAATAGAATTATGGAAAAAATATCAAAATTAAAATTCTTTTTAATATGGATTACAAAAAGCTTTTTGAATCATACAGTGCCATAATACCAAAGGTCAGAATGATACTAGAAAATAATAACTTTTATCAAACACATACTACATAGATAAAGATTTTACATAAGCAATTCATGTAATAAAAATTTGTGTATAAAAGCAGGACAACTTCTTTGGACTTAATCCAACAAACATAAGGCTGAACCTAAATGTCCTTTCATCTCTGAGCAACTGATTTGTAAAAGACAGACAAAGAAGTGTTGCCCCACAGCTCAAAGTGAACGCCTTGCTGGGACCCTCACATACTGAACCCCGAGAAGGTCCCCTCTCAGTAGTTTGGTGGAGTTGGTGCAGCTGCGATTGCAGTTGGATCTCTCAGACCTAATCTCCATCACCCAGGGGGCCCTTATTGCTGCCTGCTGATCAAGCCTCACATTATGCCTCAGGAGTCCAGACAAGCTCGGGGGATTACAGGTAGGAAGCAGGCTTTATTTCTATCCTGTACCCTCCCTTGACATTGTCCAGATTACCTTGTGCCTCAATAGTTGCAGACTTCAGACATCATCTAGTCTCCTCCCCCAGCAACCGGCCTTTGATTTTTTGATTTTTTTTTTCTTTCAATTAATCCTACTTCTGACTCCAGTGGCTTGCACAGTTGCCATGGAGATGAGTCAGGGGAATTGAGAGCCCTCCCTTAACCATTCTGAACTTGCCACCTGAGAGAATCATAGACGTGGCCTGTTCTTTCATGACCCCATCGTATGGTGGAGCTGTGTCCCACGTAGTCGGGGAGGCCTCATCACACGCTGCATTTAGATACCAGAGCCGAACCTTGTCTGCTAAGGTTCATGTTTTGCACAGGCTCTGACTAAAGCAAATTTGCAGATTTTGAGTGGCACCACAACACGTAAAGAATTACCCAGAGTCCCTTGCTGTTGTTTTTTCCTTCTTCGCCTTCCTCTAGATGAAACTAGACTTTAGAGTTTTAGGAAGAATGACTTGCGTTATAATGTCTCAGCGGCCTTCTGTGAAACGTTTACTGTGAATGGATGGCAGATGTTGTGATGTCATGTCGAATTTGAAGTGTCGTGCGTGTCTGTCTTTGCCCATTGCTCACTTTTAACAATCTCTGGTCTGCTGGAAGTGCTCCTGTTGAGAGGCGGCCATTATCAGAATGTTTTGGACGGCCAATGAGATAGTGGCCGAAGTTCTGCTCATGCAACCTGAGTTTATGGGTTTGTCAAGGCTTTGAGTTTGTGCCTGATTTGTTTGGCTGCTTTAGTATGCTATGCATTTTAAATAGACAGATGATGATGATGACGACAGAAGTAATGGCATTGTTTGAACCATTTTCCAGCTGACTGTGAGGCACCTAATGACTGCCTTCTAGAGAAGCCTTGGTTTGTTTTCAGTTACACGGAGCGGTGGTTGACAAAACAAGGTGGTGATTCACGCACTCCAAACATGAACAGCTAACTGATTTACAGAGAGCTGCGACTGCTGAAGATCCACAGAACAGCTCTTTCCATAGAGGTGGTCAAACAGCCGCTCTATCTGTTGGCACTTAGAGGTGCTGGAACTTTCCATGCAGGCTCATCCTTAGCAAAACACTTCTTACTGCCTGATACTTCTCTGCAAACGCTGTATTTAATTTCAGTCACTGGCTTCAAAAGCACTTGCAACAATGTTGCCATTCATCAGAATATCTGTGAGTGCGGTGTGTGACGTGGAAGCGATATTAACGGCCTTGGCCATTATGCGACCATGAGGGGAGTCACTCCCACTACCGTTACCACCGGCGGACATTATTCCAAGTATTTTTACTGACCTTGGAACCAGATGGCAGGAATGAGAAGTTCTAGGGATAAAAGCCATTATGTCCTGGCTGCCATAAAATCTGAAGAACTGGACAAGCCAGCGGAAGCCTGTAGGCTCATAATTCTCATCCAGCTTTTGTTGCTTTATTTCCTACGGCCTCTGAATGAAAGTCAAGATGAAACTCATTTTTAACAGCCGTACACTTCATGTAATTGTTGACATCACACTTCAGATTTTTATTCAATTAAAATTAAAAACCAATGAGCCAATGAATGTGTCACAGTTTTGTATAATCCAGTTAGTCTTATACGTCACGTTTAATGAGAGGCAATTAATTTGCCTGAGCTGTCTGCATCTTGCAAAAATCTCATTAGGAGATTATCCGAGAGTCACTCCTGTTTTTTGCATGTAATTGCCTTTCACAAACTAATAAACTCCTTTAGTTTGTTAGTCGGGCCCACATAATTCAGTGCTGTCATTTTAAACAGAGCAGGAAATAGGGATGTCTTGGTCTCTGGATATCTGTTTATAAACACAATTACAATGTCACGTGATTCCGTGCTACATTAGATCAGTCAGCTGGTGTTTTAACGACAGGCTGCATTGGCTGCAGTCTTGAGTCTGCGGCACAGGTACAAATGACAAATTAAAATGACTGAGTCTCTTTAATGGCAAAGAGAAATAATGATTTGGACCTTTCAGAGAAGTAGGCAAAGCTAACTAAATTGAATTTAATATCTGGTTTGGGCTTCAGGATCTTTGGAGCCAACAGTAATTCTAATTTTTGGGCCTTGAACGTCTCCATAGTAACCCTGACAGGTTTGCTTAAACCAGGGCCTGAAGGAAAAGAAACTAACTTACCATTGCATTCTGTGAGCTTTGGCATTGCCACCCTGCCCAATCGGGTGGGTCTGTGAAAACACCGGCTGACCCAACATGTTTGAGAACAGGTGGTGGGGGCAGGAGTCTTTATCCCTGTCCCTGTCCTGGGGGGGCTTTGCTTTTTTAGCATTGCCTCAGTAGGTATCCTCCAAAGAAAGTGCCAAGCACTGACAAAATGAGTTAGTGGTGCACATTTTGTTCTAACCGAAAGCTTTCTCCGCTCTTGGCCTTGACTTTGATGTGTTCTGTTTTCCTAAATTAAAGTAAAATGCATCACGTTAAAGAAGCAGCACAAGACTGGGCTTGTTATTCAGACCACAAGCAAAAGTTCAAGATGCAGCGGTATGTTAGTGTGTGGTGAGTATATTCACATTATCCAGTGTCATCTGACAAGTGTTAGCAAGAGGAAATATTTAAATCATTGTGAATCACAAGACGAGCAACTGCCATTTTAATGATACTGTTACCTGCAGTTCTGTTATCATGCGGTTTTTCATCGTGATCACTTTGTCAGTTTGCATATAAATCTTCAACTATCTGCAACCAAGAAGCTGGTTTACTACATGATATGGAGTGGTACTGAAATTCCTGCTGTAACCGTCCAAACACACGCCTGGCACATCAGGAGACACAGGATGCCTGATTCAATTCAAGTTTAGTTGTATAGCGCCTTTAACAAGGAGTATTGTCACCAAGCGCTTTACATAGTCCCAGGCCCAAGGTCCCCAGAGAGTAAGCCAAGAGTGACGGTGGCGAGGAAATACTCCCTCAGGAGGAAGAAACCTTGGGAGGAACCAGACTCAAGGGGGAAGCCCATCCTCCTCTGGCCGGCACCGGGCAGGACAGGTTCATTAAGTTCATTAATATAATATGAGCAATAATGAGGTAGCACAGTCAGATGGAAAACAGTGTATTGGAGGAGGCAGTCAGGTGATCAGGTTGAAGAGCAGGTTCGGTAGCTTAGATGATGGCAAGCCGGTCAGGATTGACAGGTGATGGGGAGGGAGGCCACGATAGGCCCATGCAATGTTCTGAACCAAAGACATGTCATCACACTCAATTCTGCACTCTTTACTGTGCTAAAATACCTGAATATAGTTTTTCCTTCTGCTTTGCTTGCTTAGCGGACAGATTTTACCACCCCCTTCCTGGTACCATAAACTTTACCAAGGCAACAATTGCAGAAGAATTTAAAAAGCACAACAGTTATTTAAAGCTTTTGAAAGGCTTACCTATTTCGAAATCCCATGGCAGACACTACGGCGTAGAGTGGCACTTATGGGATAAATCTAAACACTGTGAGCTCACTTACACGCTGAGGGCAATTCAAAACCTTCTTGTTTGTCCACAAAACAGTCCTGAGTCCAGTTTGAAGATGCAGGGTGTGGCAGAGGATTCTCAGGATCGATCAGTGTGCAGTAATCAAAAAGAAAATGTCGTGGGTTGGCATTTGTTCCTCGGTGTCTGTCAAAAAAGAAGAAACCCACACGAGAGTTGAAAGAGCACACACAAGTCACATAAAATACCCAAATACTCCAATTGCCACCTAACAGGCTTAGCAAGGCTGATTCTTTCTCTTTCACTGCTGCCTCATGCACACGTCTTCCCTGCTGCTCGTCGCTGCCCGATTGGCCGTGTTGATGCTGTCAGTAAGGTGTACAGGTTGCTCTTTAAATGTCACCCGTGGTATTAGAGCTGGCTGCTTGGCTGACATTTCTGTAGCCTTGTCTGCTTTTCTGGTGGACTGTAAATGAGACACCCCTCCTCCCTGAGCCCCCTTTTGAAACAGGTTATCGGTCTTAGGTTCACAAAGTCAGCGCTCTGCATGACAGAACAAACGTCTCCAACAAATGGAGATTTGTTTCTGAATACTTTTGCCAAGCAGCTCAGGAATCTGAAAGAATTTCCCAAAATAAGCTTGACATGACACACATCTGGAGGAAAGTTTAATTAATCTGGTTATGAGGATTTTGTAGCAGGGCACCCAATGGGACCTTATCCTTAACGAAGGGAGGGGATGACTGATTAATTTCTGTGTGTGTTCACCTTGATCTGAAGTTTAGCTTGTCAGGCAGCCTCAGGTAGAGTAACACTCTGCTCTGCCCAGTGTAGGCCTGGCTCAGCCAGCATTAACAGCTCCTATGCCAAGCAGCTGAGAGATGTGTAGCCTAGGAGAGCTTGAAAATATTCATTAGTGTCATGCAGACTTGAGGTAGTCTAGGACGTTGCAAACCTTCAGTGCAAGTGATGCTAGGATATCAGAAGCTTTGACATTCATCTTTAAATTTATTGTCTTGGTAGACTTTTTAATCAAGATTGATTTGTTGTGCTTGCAAAATATTGCACTGGACTCTGCAAGTCTGATGTCCAAAATGGTACTCGCACATTGCTGACTTTAGCTGATGTAGTTTCTGACAGGCATGCTGCCCATGCACATTCAGTCATTGCTGTGTGTGGCATTGTGCTGTATAAGATATTATAAGACACTGTGTAGGTAAGACGTGCTGTATAAGACAATGAGTGACTACCAGACTGGCACTGGACATTTCTGGATGACATCCAGCCAGCCCCCATGAATCACTGCCCAAGTCAATGCAGAACACCTGGCGAGTCGGTGCTGGTGGAGCCTGTCTCAGTCCCAGAGACAGATCCCCGTTTTCCCCTCTGCTTCTCTGTCCTCAGCTGTGCTGTCTTGTTTTCTTCTTGTGTTTGGTCATTTAAATAACACATAACCAGTAACAGGTTTTCCGCATGTCTGAATCTTGCATCATTTTCTCCAAAGAACAGCAAATAAGAACCATTTGGCAAAATCACCCCCAATTTTTCTCAGCCCCCAAGCTGGACAAATCATGGTTAACTGTAGTCTCCTGAAGTCACTTTACTACAGCCTCTGGTTCTGATCATTTCTCATGGCTAACTGTAGTCTCCTGAAGTCACTTTACTACAGCCTCTGGTTCTGATCAGTTCTCATGGTTACCTGTAGTCTCCTGAAGTCACTTTACTACAGCCTCTGGTTCTGATCAGTTCTCATGGTTACCTGTAGTTTCCTGAAGTCACTTTACTACAGCCTCTGGTTCTGATCAGTTCTCATGGTTACCTGTAGTTTCCTGAATTCACTTTGCTATAGCTGATCAGTTCAATCTCCAAAGGATGCTCTAGAAAGAACAGCATGCAAAGTTAATCCTTAAATATCACCAGAAAGGATTAATATTTCTATGTCCTCATCTCCAATGACTTTCAAGGCCAGCATTTTAAATGCTGAGGTTTCCACTTAGAACCCAAACACTCCGTACAGCAGGAGACATGGGAAAACAAGAAGATGTGGGCTCTGAGCCTGGGTGCTTGTTCTACTGGGGCTGAGAGGAAACCCAGAACCTAATGTTGTATAACAGGCAACCAGGGGCCTGATGGGCACAAACCCAATCTCCCTCCCCCAATCTACACACCATTTCTTTAAACAAACACTGCAAAGAATTGCCCATACAGCAGTCATGCCAGATGTAAATTAATGCTTTCAGCTTTGAGAAGAAGAGCTAACATGGTTATTGATAAGTAATACAATATTTTAAACATCTATGGAAAATATCACTTCAACAATATAATTCTTGTCCTGTAATTTCAAGTCTTAAAAACTTAAAACCTTCAAGATGCCATCTTACCAAATACCACTTCCATTTACCATGAACACAAAACTGTTCAAAGAAGTGTGGAATGAAGAATTCATGCTACTGGCAAATTGAGAGTTTTTTGAACTGTCTTATGATCCTGTAAATGAAGGACTTTACTGATACACTTTGAATTAAGCTTTAAGCTGTGCTCTGTTTTCTGAAACCTCTGACTACTAAATGATCTCACAGTCCTCTGTTGTTAGAGAGGAAATTAACTAGTGTTATCCACTGGAAGATTAATTTAAACTCAGAGGGATTCTAATGGAAGAACTTGCAGAATTGAGTAGCTCTGATAGTGTCAGTGGAGAATGCTCTCTGTTCTGACCAATCCCCTTCCAGTGTGGGATGAAAAGCTATCCAGCAGATGGACGTCACAATAAATCACCATGACACCGGGTCAACGGCCCCTGCAGCTCTGGAGTGATGCGATCCTTTCAATATGGTCCCGGTGAATCTTTACATACATATCTTTGGAGAAGCTGTTGTTTTTGAGACCCTCATTTTAGCAATCAAAATAGATTGTCAGTTTCCCATTATAAATTAATGGCTTCTCTAACTGCACAGTGCTCATGGTGAAAGCAGTAACTGCACCAACTCTCGGGCTGTGAATGGGGAGATGCCTTACACGATTAACATGATTAAGATAACATCTTATTTTGTTCTTCTGTTGACCATTTTGATGTGCGAGTGATGCCTGAGAAGCTGTACCATCGTACACTAAACACCAGATCAATCTACAGACACACCTCAAGCCCCTTTACTACAAGGTGTATGCGAAGCTTGATCAGATAACCTATAATCTGCATTACAGACAGCAAAAACATGCCTGGAAATGTTCTTTTCTGATTCATACTCTCATTATGTGGCATTTCAGTCCACTTGTAATGGATCTTAAAGTATTCTTCTTCTGAAAAGGTATGGCATCTGCTTTCACTTCTGGATTTATCTGTTGGTGCTGGTTCTTGAATTTCCCACGATGATGTATGGAGACCTGAGGATCAAGGCATGTGTGTTTTATTCACTGCACAGTAAAGTTCACAGTAAAATCATAGCTGGAAATTAATTGCAATCTGATGAAGTGTCACATTATCCCTCAAAATCTATTTGAATAGATGATTTGTGACTCCTGCCCTGTTTTCATTACTTGATTAATGATCGTTCCGTGACCATTTTTTGCCAGGGGGAATTTAATAGCTGTCCTTTTCCTTCTTGGAGTAGTTTCAGCCTTGTTTTAGCCACCGAGATCTGAACCACAATAGTTAATAACTGATATGTTTCTGGAACTGGAGCTATAAAGGAGAGGGGTGTTTTATTGAAATAATGCAGTTTTGGCATTCTGCCATGGAGCTCGCCCTAATTAGCCATTCCATCATTAATCAACAGTGCTCGTGCACTCATGCTGGTAGTTGGCAGGTACCATAATGGATGTCAGCTGGTCTCTGTTACGTGCAGCTGTTTGCGCCCTTTTCTGCCTACCCAGACGCGTCACCACCACATTTGCTCCGGAGGAAAGACAAAAGGCAAGGGCTATGATGCTTTAAGTGGCACAGCCCGGACAAGGCTCGCAACCTGCGGACGTGTCTCTCTGCTGATTTCCTGGGAGTGGTTTTGATGACAGTTTTTACATGAACCACGTGCCGCTAAGGACATATTCATTTGTTGTTGAAGAGCTCCATGCCAAGGGGAAAATGACCATCTTTCAGTGCAGTATGGATGGTACACTGTCCTGCCTCAGTGCAGTATGGATGGCATGCTGTCCTGCTTCGAATGGCCTCTTGTCTGTACTTCAGATGAGCTTGTTGGCTGTGATAGACACATACATTTTCTGCAGTCATGTGATGGACAGTCAAACCCTAGTGCAGGGTGCACAGAGTGCACCCTGCCTGCTGGAAAACATATGAAAGTCACCTGATTCTTATTCCCTGTCAGCTTACAAATACTGAATATTCCTTCATGATAACCGCTTTGGTTGCTGTCTTTTACAGTCTGATTTGACATCAGCAGAATGACAGGAATAAGAGTGCAGTCTATTTAGTTCATTAATATCGTGTTAGGCTGCTGTTATTACTTTGTGATGAGTGATGAGGTCGGCAGTAGGAGTGTAAACACTGCATGTCTGACCAAATACCGATACTGTGTCATTAAGAATCTGTTGAAAGAACATAAACATCTTGATGGCTGGTGATGCAGCTTTGTGTGTTACGTATCGGTGCCCATGACTGAAAGGTTGTAGGTTCAAATCCCCCAGCCAGCTAAAATGTCCATATTGCTATTGGGCCTTTGAGCAGTGCCCTTAACCTCAGTTGCCCTGGGGGCACTGGACACCATATGACCTTGTGCACTGGTTCTCAACAGCAAGATGCAAAAACATGGAAGCTACAAATATCCCCATGAATGATATAATGGTTATAAAGTCAAGGGTCAACATTTAACTGAGGCAGGCCAGAGACATAAAGGGGAGCTGTATATGGTTTTGTACAAATCCTAAAAAGAGCAGAGTATGAAGGTTACGTTCACAATTTCACAATCAGCAAAGCTTCATTCAAGCAGAAAATAAGAAGCCTTGAAGTACAGTGGAGCCTGATCACGCCCTACAGAAGAATACTTAATAGGTTTTTGAAAGGAGAAAAGCTCACATTCGTTACAGCTGGGGAAAAATTAAGTATGTGTTTTTCATAGTGCAGCATAGCATTTCCAATGCATTTCCATCCGGACAGGAAAAGGCCCGCCTGTATTGTCTGAGCAATGTATAAGATGATAGCCATGTCAGGTACTTGGAGTCTCTTGTTTTCATTTAACTTAGTATCTTTGTGTACTCTGTTCATCTTAAGCTCAAGTATCCAGCACTACCATGGAAATGATACCTTTATTGGCCATTTAAACAAGTACAGGTACAGTACTTAGGAATTCTGTGGTTTGTGGTATACCGCAACTTGCTCTCTTGTGAGAGACACTCATATACAGGTGATAGTGAAGCTCAGGGTCAGAGTGCTAGGGTCAGTCATTTATCTGGCACTCCTGATGCAGTGTTCAGGGTCAGCATAAGTGCATGGTGTGTGGAATGACTAAGGAATTCCTATGTACTGTGCTTTCCTAAGAAGGTCGACTGAGCTGTGCCAGCCATACCTTGCCAACACTGGTCAGCCAATCCTCCAGTCTCTCAGGCCAAGAGGTCTGTGAATGCATGGTGCTCAACCATCTGAGGTCCCCAAGGAGCTCTCAGCACGATGTAGGAAGCAGTGTACCAGAAGCAGCTCCCGGTGTCTTCAGCAAATCTTTGGTGTTATATGATTCCACATTATCTTAATCCCTGCCAAACCCATGCTTTTTAACTGTAGGTTGCCTTGGATACAGGGCCAGATGTTTTAAAAGTTCTTCTGGTGTAGAAAAACCACGTTGGTTTTGATTGTATTAGCCTACCTTATTATTAAATCCATGGCTTTAGTGCTCTTAATTTAACAACTTCCTCTTTTCCTCATATAACCCGGTGAAGCAATATATGTAATATACAGCTGTAGACAAGCTAAGTAAGTTTAAACTTGCTATTTGAAAAATTTTACATTAAAACTTAAATTTGGTCTTCACCCTGGAATTTGCTAAACGTATATAAATTTTTTATTCACGTATTACAATAAATCTTTCCCCGTTATGCTGCATTAGATTAATCGGTTGTATGGATGGACGATAATAATTTTAATATTCTGTAATATTCTGGCTGAAATATTAAAACAATTAAACATGAGACAGAGCCAAGACCTTATACCGTATATACGGAATTCAGTTTCCTTGATCAACAGACCAAAGCGGTGAAGTTTGACAGACCTCCACTCTCCTCAGCTGTGAACTCAGCTTTCCAGTCTGAAGTCATTGTTCTGGTTGTTTCCGATTACTGCAAATTGTGATGAATCGTGAGAGATGACCACCTCGCACTCGCAGTAAAGTCTCGAATGTTTGTTTAATACAATACTGTAAGAAATGAGCAACAGTGATGCGTCATCTACCATGCCCTCTGTCTGGATGTTGAGCCGTACAGGTACAGGTATAGCCTGCCGTACAGCCACAGGTATAGCCTGTCTTACAGGTACAGGTATAGCCTGCCGTACAGGTACAGGTATAGCCTGCCGTACAGGCACAGGTATAGCCTGTCTTACAAGTACAGGTATAGCCTGCCACCCAGGTATAGCCTGCAGTACAGCCACAGGTATAGCCTGTCTTACAGGTACAGGTATAGCCTGCCGTACAGGTACAGGTATAGCCTGCCATACAGGCACAGGTATAGCCTGTCTTACAAGTACAGGTATAGCCTGCCGTACAGCCACAGGTATAGCCTGTCTTACAGGTACAGGTATAGCCTGCCGTACAGGTACAGGTATAGCCTGCCGTACAGGCACAGGTATAGCCTGTCTTACAAGTACAGGTATAGCCTGCTGTACAGGTACAGGTATAGCCTGCCGCCCAGGTATAGCCTGCAGTACAGGCACAGGTATAGCCTGCTGTACAGGTATAGCCTGCCGTAAAGGTAGAGGTATATAGCCTGCTGTACAGGCACAGGTATAGCATGCCATACAAGTACAGGTATAGCCTGCCACACAGGTAAAGCCAGCCGTACAGGCACAGATATAGCCTGCCGTACAGGTACAGGTATAGCCTATGGTACAGGCAAAGGTATAGCCTGCCATACAGGTATAGCCTGCCGTACAGGTACAGGTATAGCCTATGGTACAGGCAAAGGTATAGCCTGCCATACAGGTATAGCCTGCC
>JAACJT020000052.1:20337464-20357642 GCA_009936485.2 Gymnarchus niloticus
TGACCGCTATGTGAGGAGCTTACACTTTGTTTGGTATGACTGTTGTGTGAGCATGTTTACGTTTTGTTTGGTATGACCGCTATGTGAACATGTTTACGCTTTGTTTGGTATGACAGCTATGTGAGGAGTTTACGCTTTGCTTGGTAGGACCGCTATGTGAACATGTTTATTTCTATTAGTCCTTGGATCAAGGACTAGTGTTGAGATTATGTAGAATTTTGTGATCAGTGCACAAGGTGCGTTATGTTGTCAATATGGACTTTTGCTGGAATTAATAATCTAACCTGTGATTACATAAAAATGCAAAACTATGTATCGCATCCCACTGAGATGAGACTCTTTTCCTGGACAACCTAAACAGACTGGTCTGAATTTAAACTGTGTATGTTTTTATAAAATAGGTGGGATTAATAACTAATACTCAATGGTTTTGTTTAGTGTATCCTATCGTACAGGAAATATAATGATCCTTTAAAGTGCCTGTTGCACATTTCAAAGGCCTTTGTAATTCAAATTACAATTAGATTAGATCTGCCCAGATGCATTAACCTGTTTGTTCTTTACGTGTTTGTGTGTGTGTGTGTGTGTGTGTGTGTGTGTGTGTGTGTGTGTGTGTTAAGGACTGAGCCATAAACAAAGAGGCTGAGGGAGAGTGAATGAGGTGTAAGTTTAATTAACTTGTTAAACTCAGGCCTGGAGAATGCTTTTAGGCTTGGGGGAGACACAGTCTTGGCCTAAATACAGTGGACTGGCAGGAAGCTTCTGAAGGTAGCCAGAACCAGCTGCTTGGGCTCCTTTGAAAACAGTATAATATGCTGGCTAATACCCTGCCTAAAACCCTGCCTAAGAATCAGCTTTGCACAGAAATGCCGTATGTGCCTCCTAATGTCGTTACACCGGAGACTGATATCCTATCAGAAGCAGGACTGTGTTTCCACGGAGATTGCTTGTGACCACCATACAGCAAATTCCTTGGCCCCCTGGGAGAAAGTGCTTCATGTTGCAGCCTCCGTACTTTATTCATGTAGTACAAAATTCCTCTGCTGTCAAGAAGAGAGAGGCAGAATTAAAGTCGCTGGCACCAAGACAGGATTCATCAGCTGCTGAGGCTGACATAATGCAGTCACATTAGGCGTCCCAGGAAGACCAACCACGTAGCAGTTGACCACGCTGAGCTGTGGATTGTGACTCTCTCCGTGATTTTTCAGACTTGTGAAGTTGGATAATGGGCTTTCCAAAAGCTCACAGACGGCCTCAGAAAAGCAGTGTAACAGTAATGCCCCCCCCAATGATTGGGTGTTTGAGTTTTGTCACTAGCTTCTTAAATCCAAATCGTGTTTGCTGGTATTCTCTGTGTCAGTTATCCTTCCTTCCTTTTCTCTTCACTTAAACTTTGGTATTAAACCAGCCAAGCAAATTTTGCATGCTTGTGTATTGCAGTGTAATTTTAGAAGTTTTGTTTTATTTTGATTTTTGAACCCGGGCCCAGGTCAGTGAGGGTGGAAGAAGTGACTGACACATTGCATTAAGCTCAGCGTTCTGCCTTTCCCTCTGTGCTGCTAGCCTGTAATCGTGTCATCTCAGGTCACATGGTGTCTATGCCCAGCACTGTATGAAGAGGAAAGACTGAGATTAGGTCAGTGCCATCTCAGGGCGGGCCTGTGTGTCCCAGACAAACCTGCTGTGGGCCGCTGTTTGGTGGCAATGGCACTCCCATTTGTGCTCAGTGGTACCATCTGTAGGAGGGGTCTGCACATTGCCTGTGTAGGTGGATGGGCTCACTTCCTAGGCCCCTGTGGGGTCTGAGAGTCAAGACCCCTTTAGAGGTGTGACACGGTGTGGCCCGACAGTGACGGACAGAGGGTGTGATTAGCAAGAGCCAAACTTCACTGGACATCTTCATACTGTGCAGCAGGCGTTAAATATGGGAGTTCTATAACTGGGCTGTAAAGCAATACTCTAATCTTTGCTATACACAGGGTCCCTCTGTGACCCTGGCTGTAACTTGGACCAAGTAATGTTGTGTGTATCTCACAGGCATGCTGTAAGGATGCCATATGTTACTACTGTCTTTAGAGCATCATGGTTTGTTCATTACGTTATTTGCATTTAGGTTGTTACCTGAATATTATTGTAACCCTGTTATATCCGACCACTTTAGTGTCACAGTTCTGTGCGTAATGCTAAAGTGCGGCGGACATCTCCTGCTGAGTCTTACCCTGTTCATGCCCATTCCTCATGTATCCCAATAAAGAAAGATCCTTCTTTGGTGCCTCCTGAAGGTACTGACCACAGACACGTTTGTGAGATGCCAGTGCTGTTGCCCCCTCATTAGAGGGCCGCTCCTAGCTGCTCCATGAAGTGCTCCCAGCTTTCTTTAAAGGTTGAATACTTCCTCTTCCCTCATCCTGTTATTCGATTGCCACAGCTCTACTCACCAGGTTACTGCATTTCATTCTGAATAATCTATTCATCAATAAAAAACGTTTTTGCTTTCTCCATTCTCCCTGCCCAACCAAGGCCATGTGCTCCCTGCCGTCAGCTGAACCCAGAATTCCCTCTTGCAGCCCTTTCTCGGCAATGTGTGCGTGTGTTGATATGATCCAGGATCTATCTAAATCTGATCTTTTTCAGTTCATGCCTCCAGGAAGACCATCACCTGGCCACGATGGCTTGTACTGAGTTGCTGTTATTCACAATTGTTTTTATATAAAATGTACAATCTGGTGTTTGTCCTTTGTATTTTTTTAGGCATTGTTGTCTAGGAGGGTGACGTTGAAGGGGTCATGGAACATAATTGTTTTTTCTCAGTATTGTCGTTTTTTTGTTCCTATTAGACGCGTTGCTTTAGATACAGATCTTTATTGTCGTTATACTTGAGTACAACAAAATTTAAATTACTGCAAAGTACTTTGCAACGTGACAAATAAACTTCTATCTATCTATCTATCTATCTATCTATCTATCTATCTATCTATCTATCTATCTACCAAAGAACTTTAAAAATTAATCCATTTCATTTAATAATCAACTGATTACATCTGTTTCAGTGTGTAATAGCTTGTTTTTCCCTTTGCCATGTGCTCTTAAGGAAAGCATTTATCCTGCCACACCATAGCCTTTTTAATCACTTCACTGAACACCTTCCATTTTAACTTGATAGGAGACGCACTAAAGATCCTAACTGGTGTTTCAAGTGCAGTTGAATTCATAATGGTTCACTTAAGCATTGGTTGCAGTGTGTGACCTGGCTTGACGTTGGATAATGGGCTGTTCCACTGCATTTCAAGTGGCTCTGTGGACCCTGACTCTTATCCCTGCAATCCTGATGTTACATTAATGCTTAGTGTTCCACGGAAGCAGCCTTGCTATGTCAAGAGCCATTGAGGATTAATGTTGCTGATTCTGTTTACCTGATGAGACTCCTTTAACCTCAAATAGGTCTTCCATTTGAGGTTTTTTTTTGAAGATTGGCTTCCTTAAATTTGCATTTGGGTGTTATTTCATCGCAAAGGTTTTTGATATTGACAGGTCCACCCTGTTCCATCTCCACGTCATTTGCATAGCATGCTGTCAGTTCCTCTGCCACCACTCACACACTCTGACTGTAAGGGGTAATTCACAGCACACGCACCAAAGGTTTCCTTGAAAGGAGGGGTCCCATTCCGAGCTGCCCGTTATGCTGCTCCGTTCTTGTCTTCTGCTTGTCACTGTGTTGTCAGGCAAATTGCCCTTGTTGGGGGTGTTTTGTTAGGTAACAGTTCCAAATGATTCTAGCCCAACTCTTCCCTGTTTACACATTTACAGCTACAAAACCAAAAAAACTAAACTATGAGCTGTAACGCACAGTTAATGAGGATGTGGGTTCATACACAGCAAGAGGGGGGATTCCTCTAAGCGGTGGTTTTCTAATGGTGGCGAGGTGTCCTGTGTATCCCATGTGAGATGATTAGATCAGTGTTGGTGGTAGTGCTGCTATGCTTTCTGATGATCTCTGATAGATCTTTTACCCGTGTCCTACAAGGAAAAAATGGACGTGTAGGCGAATGCTCTGCTGCTAATAGTTCCTCCATGCGAGTTATGATGGTAGAATCTTGATCATCCTTCTGTGGTACTGCACGTATGGAGCCAGTGCTAAGTAGCACCTATCTTTGTATAGCAGGCTACTCAAACATGCCTGAGACCTATGAGAACACTCAGCAAAATAGTGTGTTAGGCAAAGCCGTAGAGAAAGGGAGTGTGCTCTATAAATGTCGGTCCAGTTTAGTCAGAGGAGGAGATGTTGGCTCAGGTCCACAGAGCGCGGCTCGGCCGGCACACGCACGGCTGACCGAACTCATCACGGTTTCCTTGTGCCCCTGTCTGTCCTGCCCGGGTTTTGTGTGGCGGCCAGCTCCTACTAAGCGATCTGTACTGACCTTGCTCTGCAGCCATATTTGCCCAGCAACAGTTTCCATTGGCAAAGAGCAGACCCATCTGCGATGGCACGATTGCAGTCCTGGCCGTAAGGTGCCTGTCAGTAGTCTGCGTTTACCATGCCGGCTTGTCACTGGGTATCGTGTGTCCCGAGAGCTGCCTCGCGTCGTCTTAGTACTGTCAAATTCGTGTTTCTCTGATACCGTTGTACTCTCGTCCTCAGTAAGTTTTTTGGCTAAAGGGCTCTCCACTCAGGCATCCTTGGTCTGCTTTTGAACTAGAATCCCCGGTGGGGGTGTTTGTTAAAGCTAAATTTGCTATACACTATTTTAGCAGTGGTTGGTCCCCTTAAATATGTGATTTTCTTCTTTAATTCTAGTCTCTACGCTAGACACTTTTGGCATTAGAAACAGACTTTGTAATCTGGGAAGCAGAAGGCAGTTATTGACAGACAAATGGCGTCCCTCCTCAGATGGCACACAATTTATAGCTGCTTAGTAATCACATGCTGGGTTACAGAATGTGATAAAGCAAACAACTGTCCATAATTCTGAATTTTGATTAACAGGCATGCTTGGTGCAATGAATACGTATTTATTCTGCTGATAGCTGCAGTCCATTAAAGTGTGTTTCTGAACAGAGATCAGTATTCTCAGAATTTATTATAATAGGCTTGATTTCAGTCTGTTCTAGAAACATTTTTGTTATTTTCCAAAGCAGGACAAGCTCACTGTTGCCGTCAGTCAGATTTAATAAGTATTAAAAGTTGCCTAATTTCCTTCAGACTTCTGAGAGTATGGTTAAATGTGTGGAAGTTGTATTACAATGAGAAATTCGTTGCTCGTCGTAGTCTTTTTTTTTAGTCTTTTTGGTTTTCTTCCAGACACATTTAACAACAGCTATAGTGATCCATTGCCTTAACAATAACACTCAAGGGCAGCACTTGTCTCTCCAGCTGATGATAATGGTCTCACTCAAACCCTGAGTAAAACAGCGTGCAGTTCAGAGAACAGGATTGGGACACCTTTAGACATTTGAAATCTGAGGTTTGTTCTGGTCAGACATGGGAAGATGGTCTCTGGCATTTTCCACACAAAAACTCAGTTATGTTTGTCTTATGTCGCAGCAAAGCAAATTAGTTGTGAAATGTATGTGTTTGGAATCTAGCCAAGTGGGTGTGAAGGAGAGTAGCCAACTGCAAATGACATCCAGAATATTTAGAGTAACGGCACAGTAAAATTTGATAGATTCAAAGACCAAACTTTGGTTTTTAAAAATTTCCCTGTGGATAACAATCTTTGAAAATCACACACAAGACCTCAAAGCCATGTAATTTAGATGAGTTTATGGAGACAAAAATGAAAAGATCATTAGTGTATATTCCAAAAGACTCGTGAAATAATGATGCCCTCTGAAATATTTAACTGTTAAAGCTTCGACTTTTAAGATTACCCGTGGCCCAGGATTTTTAATGAAGTTATGTAAAGCTCAAATTGAGACGCAGTTTTGCTGATGTAGGATGCTTACATTTTATCACCATAATGCAATGGAAGTACATTCAGTGAAGCAGTTTCTGGCCTAAGGTATGGTTTACAGGAGTTATTTAATCCTAACAGTTCAGTACGAGACATTTATGGTGTGTTGTAGCTCCTTACAATCAATCATATATACTCCAGGTGTCATGGTCATATAGTCTATCCTCAAAGGATGCTGGACATTGCCAGCCCATCACCAATGTGGCCGCCATTTAGTGTCTGTTATATACCTTAGTAGATACTGCAGATGAGGAAGCTTGGTGGCCTTCAGTAATGTTGGTCATTCCTCCTTAAGTCTGGTAACATAGTGGAGGTCCTAACAATCACCATGGCATGCAGGAGCACCTGCCGTACATGTTCACCACTGCTAATATTTTGTTTGATATTTACTCCCACCGGGCTCACTATTAGTTCCCATTGGTGTTGACACCTGGCGAGCTTATACATGGCTGTTCTCTGCAATTTCCTGTCTGGGTCATCAGGCTTGATTTGATCAAGATCCACTTGATCTTTTCCTTGCTGTTCACAGTATTCTTATAAGTTCTTGCCAGCACCAAAGTTCAAAGGCATCAGTACTCTTCCTGTCTCACTCCTTCATTATTAGGCTTTTATATCCTTAAAGGGTTGCAAAAAATATCATATCCTGAACAATTCTGATCTTTGTTCTTAGATGTACCTTTCAGTATTATTGAATCCCTTGTTGATGAGTTTAGTGTCCTACAATCCCGATTATCCGATGTCACGTCTCCCATATTGACTCATCTATATACAGGCATGGGTCTGAGACTTACACATTCCAGCCGATGGGCTTTCAAACAATCATGTCTTTGAAATTGAAATTACACTGCCCATCTTCTGCTCGAACTTCTGGGGCGGCTGACCGTGAAAAACCTGTGCAAATTCAATTACACAAGCCACCGAATCTACTGATTTGGAAGAAGCCGGGCCTGTGGCTGAAATATGTTCAGAAGCATTGGAGCATGACCTAGCTTATACAAAACATTTAGAAAATATGGTAAAAACCTTTTGATATAGATCAAAAGACCAAGAGAGGTTGGTTTCTACTAGACAAATGCAAAATACAAGTCTGATGAACTAGTGGGGGTCGTCTTGGGAAAGACAGGACTGGAGGTGTTTGATGGCTGAGAGGTTCTCTGCTGACCAGCATGTTCAGACATTAATGAGGTGTTTGGGTGGTTTTACCATGGGTAAAATCTAATGGGATCAAAAAGTATGTAGATGTTAATGGGAGCTGTGAAGGGGATCGGCATCATTGGTGAGTGGTACTGCGGATCTCATGGTTGACTGTTAGCTGAAAGGGTCCAGGCAGATACCGTATATTAAAACACAGGTATGTGAGAAGCACATTCTGACACCTGACTTTCCCTCACTAAACAGTCATGAGACAGGCTAGTTTTTCACCATATTAAAACCGAGCCAAGATGCTGCTAAAGAGATATCAGAATGTGAAAGATGGCGACCTACACACAGGACGCATCTCACTTACTCCTCCCTTCAGTCACTTCTTCAGCCTCACCCTAGATTGTGTACAGCACTGTAGCACACTCACAAAGGCACTACCACACAGAAAGAGACGTCACGGAGACCTTAAGGAGTCTCAGCCGGGTGCTAACCTGACGTCAGGGACTTATTGTTGGTTTGCGGTGAAAGGTGCCCTGCATCTCTCAGGACTGCGACTCACTCTCATCTTCCAGCTCCAGCACCTGGTCACTTGGCATCAAATATTACTGTGTGTGATCAACCGTATATACTTTAATTCCACACCATTACGTTCATGTTTATTTACTATATATTTCTCTCCGGACGTTTTTTTCATTCCTTTACAAGTCGCAAATCAAGCAATTTTGAACCGTCATCAGCTTGTTTCTTTTGTCAGTGCATTTGTATTGTGCAGAATGTGTGTGGGTCAATGGTCAGCACTGTTGCCTCACACTTCCTGGCGATTCAGATTTGACTTCTTCCTGTGTCTCGCAAATTTTATTCTCTAGTCTGTATTCGTGCGTTTTTGGTTAATCGGCATCACAATTGCCTGTTGTGTGTGCGCCCTGCGTTGGACTGGCATTCTGTCCAGGCTGTGCCCTGTTCTGCCTTTAGATGCCTACAGGTCCCTCGGCATCCCTGACCAGGATAAGCAGTTAGATGATGGATGGATTTATGATGTACGTGTTTGATCTCTAGGCTCAGATTTCTACCTTTGTATAGGGTGTGTATTTAAGGTAGTGTAGGCACACGCAAATTTTGTAGCTCTTAGAATCAGCAGTGATAGCTGGATTCTTTAGTTTCCCTTGTTACCAAGCTTTCCTGACCTCAGCACTGCGTCTTGAGAAACTCTTTTTATTGTCCAGTACGCTGCACTGGCTCCACTTCGCAGGAAGGTTGCTTGCTCTGGTCATGGTGGTTCTGTATGACCATCTAAGAAGTCAATCGGCACACAGCCCTCGATGTTGCTTACATCCAGTTTGCCCATCCATTATCGATCATCGACTCCATGAGAGCAAAGCAGAGCTGTTTGACTGCCCCGGGAGTTTTGGCCTGAGCAGTTCTTCTCCATGAGAAAAGTTGATATATTTGTTGTGCAAACACACTTGAAAGATGGATTTTCCAAAGCAAACACATATATTTTACCTTCCACTAATCATTGTCCATCCCCCAACCAGCACATTTCCCCTGTGGGCCAGCTTCAAGGCCAATGAAAAGGTTAGCCTCCACCTTTGACTTCCACCCTACTTGGAATAATATGCCCCCGCTCCCCCTCCCTGGAGTAAATTTCTGGTACTGTGGTGCTTGGACATAAATGCCGGGCCATACGTGGCCCGTGGCCTCTTGGGAGGGCTGCCAGAGGTTGATGCCCGACAGGCTGCTGGCAGAGTGAGTTGTGGCGGTGTTATGGTAGAGCCGCTTGGTGATGAAGACCAATGATGATTTTGCAGGGTTGTAACTTTAAATGAACAGATGAGGCCCTAGAAGTGGGAGCTGCCACTGACATCAGTCCCCGTAATGTGTCATCCTAGTTTGAGCCTATCACCTCCCGCCGCTGACCGGGACCCAAAACCTGGTACATTCCCCCACTGATCACTTTCATTCTGCCTCTCGGTATCACAGGCCTTAAAACTGTGTTCTGCCGTGCATCTGCTGCCTATGTTTCTGTGCATTGCACTACGTTTCCAAGCGATTACACATATCCTGGGATCCAAAGGTGTAAAAGAGAGGTTGGTTGGATGTATACGATGCTGCCACAGGTAGACTATGTACAGTATATGCACGTAACATTTTGAAATCCAAGTCGAGTGTCAGTTGGCAGGAGCAGGACTCTCCCACAGTCTCTTGCTTATGAATGAACGGCTTTCTTCTCTGGATCTTATTGCATTTCTAGGTACAGCCATTCTGCATATTATTTCAGTGCCTGCTGATTGACAGACAACAGGTGTTCACTGTCTGTGCCAATCGGATGTTTTTATAGGGAAGTGGAGCACTGGGAAAATTTCCTTTTCTCTGTTTACTTGTTATATATTTAACTTAACAAGTGCCTTTAACTGCCGTAGACCACGGCTAATCATGTAGCTGGCTTTGTGTGATGTGAGATATCTTTGTAGAAGTGCATTGACTGTGCATTGATTTTCAAATTATTTTTTTTTCTTGTCTAGTGCCTTATGTGATAATGCTGTGTGTCTGTAGCCTCTGTAGTAAAGTCTCTTTGTGGATTTGTGTTCTATGACTTTTCAGCTACCCAAAAAGACATTCACAACATTCGTTACTGTAAAATGTTTGAATGAGAGTCAGAGCCAATGAAACCCAAGTTAACTGTTATGAAATGGCAGGGATTGTGTTTTATTCTGGCTTTGATGATCCAATCCCCCTAGTTGTTGGGGGGTCACACAGAGGAACAGCCTGGAAAGTGAACGGGACAGGAGTTGGCATGTGTCCATCTTGTTCATCTTCTGGAAGACAATCAGGGGCACTACTAGGGGGTGATTGGTGGACAGCACAAGTGCCTCCCCCCCCATATGTCTCCTCTAATAAAACAACTGGTCCCAGCCTGGCCCCCCTATTTGAAATTGTCTTGAATTGCTGCTGAAGACAGTCTGTCAAGGTGGAGCAGCAGTGTTCTGGAACCGAGACCCCTCATGGTGTCCTACAAAACTGGCCTTCTTTCTTTGTGAAGAGAAGCTTTCGGGGTCATGTGACTTATTCATTTCACTCCCCAACCTAAACCGATGTATTGAGACAAAAGAATATTATCTGTCAAGTATTTTGACTTTGTACGACATACCCAGAATAGATTAACACCTAACCCTGTGATTAGCTGTCTAATTCAGCCCAAGAGGTCTGTAGATGACAAGGCTAAACCAGACTGGCTGGTCACGCTGCTGCTCTGTCTGTCTAGACAGAGAGGGGAATTGTGTCCTTACCTGAAGGCAGGCGAACCTCTGTCCCTAAATGAAGGTACAGACAGGCTGGGGAATGCGTTCAAGTCAAATAAAAATAATAATAAAAGCAGGCAGAGCTGAAAGCCCAGATGGAGTGACCTTTGGATGACATTCCAGAAGGGAGTGAGACAGCTGCTGGCAGTGCGGGTGGGAGTGGCTTGTGGAGACGGGGGCGTGCAGGTGTGCCTTTGTGTTTCCATGGCAACTGCCATTTCCCTAGGTACTGGTAGTTATTTCCATCGATCGATTGTTATCATCCGTTTCGACCTTTGCTGTACAGGGCCTTAGCTCAGAGGAGTCTGCAGACAGCTGTTGACGTTGATGTTGCTGAACTGCAGTGGTGCTCAGAAGGTTATGGATCACGCCCAACAAGGTCACAATACACATTGGAAGCCAACAGCAAAGCTTTATCCCGTAGGCCCCGTAGAACAGTGCCTCACGTTCGAGCTGCTATTGTGTGTCTTGGGCTGCCTTCAAAACACACACTATGCAGACTCACATCTAGCTGAAAACGGAGAAGTGGACACTTCTCAAGCTGGGAGAAATGCTCCTTTGGATGTAGGCATGTAAATAAAATAACTGTCAGCTGGTGCAGGTCAGTCTGATGCAGGCAGTAATACAACTGTTGACTGGGGGTTCAGGGGGGTTACCCTGTAACAGCTGTGTGGCTCTGCAGGTTAGAACTGCGGGACTTTGTGCCCATTCCTGGAAGGTCGCCAGTTTGAATCCCTTGTCCTTGTTGGACCCTTGAGAAAGGTCCGCAACCTCAACTGCTCCCAGGGTGTTGGATGCTGGCTGATCCTGTGCTCTGACCCCATAACCTACTCTCATCTGTACAGGGAGAGCATGACATGTACAGGGATATGTGAAAACAGCCCACTTTCCCCACTTGGGTGAATTATGTATACCTCTATTAATGTTAACAACATTTGCTTAGTGGAAATGAAAAGGGTACGAACGCTTAGTAACACATCGGTGTTGTGGCCCCGCCCCTAGAAGCATGTTGTGGGATTCCCCTGACTAGGCCCTCATCGGCAAGTCACCGTGTTAGACCTAATGCCTCTTTGTCAACTGGTGCCTTTAAAGCTTGGGAGGGTTGCTGATGTCCTCTTGTCACCTGCCTGTAGACACCTATTTATCATCTCTGCTGGCCTGTCAGCATGTGTTTGTTTTTGTGGATTTCACAGTCCACAGAGGACAGTCTCAGCACTACCTATTTCATATTGCTTAGTCTGCCGGATCACCTTTTCCCTGTTTGATTTTGGGAAGCGATGTCATGGATAAGGTGGAAGTACTGTCGTTTTATTTGAGATTTACAAGTGGGCAAGCAAATCCTCTCCATTCACATTCTACTATCCCCTTTTTCATTTGACAAGTTCTCTTTATTGAACTGCACAATTCATAGTACGTTTATTATCCTTTTCTAGTTAAAGCATATTTACTAAATTTTGCTGAAATGAAGCTGTAATGTATTGGTCCATCTTTAAGAGTTTGAATGCAGTAAACGATGATAGATGATTTAGGCTGACAGACAGTTTTCCATTTTTCGTCAACGGATGAAGATCCCAAGTGAGCAGATCTTAACCTGAGTGAACCTGTTTGAACCCGAAGGCTACCATTAACCCTGTCATGACTCAGTATCCATTTGCTTGGTAGAATTAGGACACTTGTGACTTCCCTCTTTCCTTAACTGATTGTTTCCACTCCAGATCTGAGTATGTTTTTTTCTCCAGCAGCTGCCAGACTTACCCTGTGCTCTTGGATATTAAAGGTGTGGCCATTCATAACCAAACTAAATTCTGTGCTTTTGCAAATTTTTCCCACGGTTGAGCTTCTTGTGAAATAGTTGTGGCGCCGTGGTGCTTCTGACTTACGGTTCGGGCAGCTGAGTGATCTCCCGCTGCCCCTGAGCTATACTCCACCAGGAAGCTTCAATGTAAACTGTGTGTTTTTGCCTTTTTTTTGTCTTTCTGATTCCAGTAATATCTGTCTGCATGCTGCATATTCCTGTTTGCACGCTAAGGGTCGATTGCAGCCCTTCCTATTTTTGTGGGTCTTGTGAGAAAGTCCGGCATGCCACTCCGTGTTCCCTTTGCCGGGGCTCTGAGAACAAAGGCGGGGAGAGGAAATACGGCTTTAATGGTTCCTGGCATTTAGGGGGACTGTTTATTCGGGCCTCTACTCAAAGGGGAAGTTCTGGGCGGCTGGCTTTTGCTGGCAGGTCATGTACCAATGGAAGCTGTATTTACAGCTGGGTCAGAGCGCTCTGTCCAAAAGCAGGTTGGAGTTCACTTCGAGTCTGAGCACTCTGTCTGACTGCAGGTTGGAGTTCACCTCATAATGAGTGTTTTGTCTGAATGCAGATTAGGGCTCATTCATGATTTTAAGTCTTTGTTTCCTCTCCATTTTGATTTAGGAAGAAGTAAATTTATTCTCTGATTTTGAACTCTGATTTTTGTGCCAGCCTCTGACTTGTAAAGCTGTTGGCCCTTCTATACGGACTGCACCGAGTGGAACTTGTGTTTTGAAAAGATGTTGCTTGCTTAGAGGGACACAAGAAGAAGGCTTCATGCAGCTGTGTCTGTGTCACATTTACCGCGGTGATGATTCCGTGTTTTGTCAGCTAGCCCCCCCCCCCCCCACCACCACTATGACTCCATATCTCTGGAAGTAACGGAGCAACTGTAGACAGCACAAACACGCCGTTATACTAATTAAAAGAACAGACATCAAAATCAAATCAGTGCCTCACCCCCAAAACCTGTTTGGTTCTTGTTGTAACCATCCCTGAGCAGGTAATATATCCACCTGTATAATAATGGTCTTGTACTGGGTCAGAGTCTTATGTTCCTGCTCGAGGCCGTAGTCAAATCAGATTAATGGGGTGACACATTGTCGGGTCAGAGTGCTGTAGCACAGCAGGGATAATTATGCATGATGGTTCATGGTTCTGTGGTTTATTTCTCCTCTGCCTGTATCCTGGATGGACCCATCCTATTTGACCTCTTGGCACCACACCGTGGAGCTGAAAGGACGTGGTTATCACGCTTCTCCCTGCAGCCTGGGGTCTGGCTCCATGCCTGTCACCCCCCCAGATGTCAAGGAGTGCCTCACCTCCCCCCTGTGTGTGCAGACACAGCCAGCATCCAGTGCAAAATGTGCAGTGTCACTTTGCACCGTCAGCTGGTAGGCCACCAAGATGCCGGGTGACTGTTTCCCACGATACCAACAGGAATCACATCCGACTTAAATTCCCCCAGCAGTTTGGGAAGATGGAAATTATATGTGCATTTTTTTTTTCTTCTTTTCTGGAGATGGCTGGGAATGAATGCGACACCATACCTCATCATAACCAGCTATCGTCATCATTGTCTTCCTTCAGCTGCTCCTGTCAGGGGTTGCCACAGCTAAATATAGAATAATACAGTAACCAGCTAAAGGTATACTACGTATAGTATACCTTTATTAATGTAGGTGTTAGCTATATAGCTGAAATGCTGATTGGGTTAATTATTGTTCATTTTATTGTAGTCACCCTGATCCTAATTTTTTATATGGTTTTCATCCATAGAGTACCCCAGCTTTGTGCCCTGTGATAGACTGGCATCCTTTCCATGGTGTACCCCAGCCTTGTGCTGCCTGGGATAGGCTCCAGGCTTCTGTCACAACCCTGACCTGGATAAGCAGTTAGAAGACAGATGGATATTTACATGGCTTTCTGCTGATGACCTCTCTTTTATTGCCCATTAATGGAGGAAGTTATAACAGCCTTAGGCAGATGTGTATGACGTCACACCGCAGTTTATCTCGCTGCAAGAGGTGAGGAAGTGCAGGGAGTGCTTTTTAGAGGAGGAGAGTGATGGAGATTCTCCTCTTTCCTTTTCCCTGGCATTCTCACAGTGAGGAGCAGGGATTCTGGAGGTCACGTGTAAAAGGACAGAAGCGTCTGCTGTTTTCGCATTTCTGCTGTGGCCATAGATCTTAGAGGGCTGTGGGGAGCTCCTGCAATGGTGGCCACAGTCAAACCTGGGTCCAGGCTGTCCATCGCTTGACAGATCCCTGAGGCTGGCATACAGGGATTTGGTCTGATTGCAGCTGGCATGTCACTTGTCTCATTGCATTCTGTGCTTCCAGATTAATATCAGTAGCATTACTTTGTCCATTTCTAACTGTTTATTTTACTACCGTGGAGTAAAGGGCTTAGCGATTTGAGTAAGTCACACAAGTGACCGTTTGTCTTCACCTCTCGTCCTCTGCTCTTTCAGCTGTAGCGTTATTTTCCCATGCACCCATATTATGACTGCTGAGGGTTCAAGTAAGCCGCATGCCGACTTACTGATGACTTTCTAGGCCAGGCAGTGAGTGATGTTTCTATCATGGTGGAGGGTAATTGTGTTTTGCATACCATTGAATTCCTAAATTTCATTTGCACCAGAGAAGTGCAGGCAGAAGCAGCTCCCCACAACAATGGACAATGATGGGTTTCATTAAGCAGCAGCTTTGACAGGCCCTCCATTTGGCACCCAAAAGGACAACAAAGTGCTGATTAGCCATGGTCCACGCTGGATCAGTGTAACTGTCAGAGATGTAGGGCATCCTTAGGTCTCTAAAAATGACTTCACATAGTTCTAAAATACTGTGGTCAGGGAATACCTGTGTTTAATACTAATGATACGTTGTCTTATTGGGTGGATGGGATGTTTTGTTTATTTCCTTACTGTTAGCTTAGCATTGAAGATCAGTGCAGAAAACACCACCTTTGATCTAGATAATTTCCATCCAAAAAATAGTGTTTCAGTGCAGGTATCTGTTCTCCTTTCTCCTACTACTAAAGTTCTTCCTCATCTTCCAGTGGAAGGTAAGGCTCCGGGTATCACACTGGCCAAGGCTTTGCCGTAGCATGGTCTACGACCACCTGCATGATGTGGTTTCCCTGCACGTGCACAATACTAATTGACCTGGAAGTTTAACCTTCAACAGGATGTGGCTGCTCGTGTCCCAATGTTATGATCCCCAAGAACATTTCCAGCTCAGGCGTGTCTTTCATCAAAGGAAGATGTCCAGGGCTCATGGAACCTTGAGGAAGACTCAAGTATAACTTTAGCTCTTTGTTAGCAGATATGTTGTTTTTTTCTCTCACTAACACACAGGGATTTTGATGATCATGTCTGCATTTGGGGTCTATTTTATTTGCCATGGTTTTTTGACCGTATTCTGGCTTTCTTTTGGTTTTGATGCACAGCTCTCTGATGCAGCAATGTGTTCACATTTTCCGTTTAAGGACATCGGTGATTTCCTTGAATTTTTAGACACCCGACCCACTGTCATTTGGCCTCGTTCACCCTTCAGTACGAGACTGGACCACAGCTCAGTGTCTAGGCGTCTATCAGTCCTCAGAGGAGCTGAAGGCATTTGTTCTCGGTCAGGTTATTTCTGTTTGAAGATGGTGCTACCCTAATGGAGATTCAGAGCATGTTGTTGTGGAACTGGATGTAATGCATAATGAAACCATTACATTCACGGAGTCCCACTTGAACCAAAAATCCACAGCGTATTAAAAACGTGGCATAGGTTTAGCCTGACTGCTTTGTAAACACTTGACTGCTGTTATTTGAAAGGAGGTGCAAAAATCAGAACACGAGGGAAATCCATGTATGTGAGTGACTTCATCAATGAAAGCATAGCGATACCATTATCAGCCTCCAGTTACGGTATCATTATCATAACTGTGGAACAGTGCTGCTTTACAGTAGCAGAAGGAGACAAGGCAGATCCACATTGGTCATATATGCTTAGAAGAACAGTATAGTTTATATACTGTATATATAACACAACTGTATATGCTACATTTAGTAATCTCTCCTAATGAAGACGATGTTTAAAACCTGTTTCAATCTTAGTCATGTCAATTTATTTGTTAATATAATTACTCAGCATGACAAATAAACTACTTAGTTTAGGAATTATGTCTTCTGCTATGTATTTGTACAAGTTCATGCATATAAATCATGACTAATTGATAATCTGTATGCTTGATAATTTGTGCATTGAAATAAATTCAAACTGAATAATGAGTGGCATTTATGTGCAGATACACCAGAGGTGAAAGGCTGCCACAGTTTCATAATGATAATATCCATCGCTAGCTGTTTAAATCAGCACAGCCTGTGTGAAAAGGTAAAATTCATCTCAGTAACACAGCTCTGCACAGCACTTCATATGTTATATGAGCAGGCCGTTGGCTGTAGGACAGGTACACGTGTATGAGAGAGTGGAGTGACTTCATTAGACCCCAGACTGGTACAAAAATAGTATGCTATTAGCTGTGCTGTCATCACTAATGTGAGGGCAGTACTTAGCATCTTTAAACATTACACCATCTGGAAAATATAGGAAATGCACAAATTACTCATATGCCAAATTTTCGTTTGTTTTTTTACTTATACTGCCTAGCAATTTGGAGGCTGCCATCCCAGAAGGATTACAATGGTAATGGAAATGAGAAATGAAACCTTGACGTTTCTCCACCATTTTGAGTGTGATGCATCTGTGTGGTCACCCTAAGCTCTGGTTGCCCTTGCTCTTGGATGGACGTCACAATGTCCCACTGTACCTAATGGATGGCTTTTGTTTCCGTTATTGCCATGCTGTAGAGATTGTCACCTAGCTCCAGTTCTGGGTCTGAGACCTGGAACCTGAGGGGATGTGAGATAACCTGGGTCACAGGGAAGAAATGGCCGGCAACGTGCTTAATCTCATGCACTGAAAGTGAGGAGCTTTAATGGGGTTTATAGTGTGGAAGATGATTCAGTTTGACCCCAGAAAATAGCTGACTAGCCTCAGGAAGGTTCAAGCAAAGCAACGCCATTGTCAGGCTCCAGGTAACATATCATTGTTATATGACTATGGAATAGAGTCGCTGTAAATTTTATTAGTCTTACTCTTGCATCATTGCTCAGAGTTCAGGGCAGGTTACACGTTGAAGGCACTTTCCCTTTGAGGTTTGAGGTTGGTCTCTTGAGGTTCAGGTTGACTGGGTGTGTTCTGGATCTCGACCATGCAGGGATATGGCATATGAGCCATGTCTGGATGACTCTGTTGTTATCTGATATATTGCCTCAAATCTTTTCCTTTCCTCTAGTCATGTCTGTTTGTTTATCAGATTACTATTGTTTCCAGATTAGCTATTGAGGCTCTGACTGTGTGAGGTTACTGTGTTTCTCCTGATTATGTGTAATACAACACCCATTTGTGGAAAGATGTGTTGGCCAACAGACACACGTTGAATCTGGCAAGTGTGGCCTGTTTAACCCGTCTCTTTGAGCAAAGAAGTAACACATTCAACTGGGTGGGTGTTAAATAACGGGGAAGTCACATTCTTGTCATTCTTCACCCATCAGAAAGACCTTGTGTGGAGTGAAAAGACAATTCTTTAGTGCAGTTGCTAATGCACACGCCGTGGTGATGATCAGTGCAAATGTCCTTCTCACAAGGTGCCTAATAAGGTCATTACTCATCCTGTGGATTTCCTGTCTGTGTCTAGACATGACTAGACGATCACTTCCATGGAAATTTAAAATGACTTGAACTGAAGCTTGGATGTCACCCAGAGTTTGAAATATCTTACGGTCATGATGTCCCAACCACATGCTTTTGGAGCAACATTACTACGCTGGGTTTCTTGTGGACTGATCACCATTCTCCTGCAAGGATGTTTCACCGAGGAAAATGTATGGCTGGTTATGAGAGTGGAACTGAATGATCTTATTCATCTGCATGGTCTTTTTTAATAGTCTGAAATGTTTTTTCTTCCCACTTAGGCTGTTTTTGAGACTAACTTCACAGACAAAAGAGGCAGATAACTGGACTGAGGAACCTTAGTTTGATTACATATTGGCGATAGAAGATGACAGTCTTTCCCATTGAATGCAGATGTGTATTGGATTTGAACTGATACCAATGTCGATAGTTTATAGCCTGTTTTGTTAAGAAGGACAAAAAAAAGAGAGAATCTTGCCAGTGATGTTAGTAGGTAGAACCAAAGCAAATCATTCCTGAATTTTAGGAATAAAATTCGCACAGACTTGTCCTGCGACTTAACTGGAATAGGAATACCTTAATTTACTTGCTAAGAATTAATTATTTGGAAGTAATTTCCTGATTTTTTCAAGGTTATATGAATGTCGTTCTCTATGTATCTGCTATACACTCTTCTATTCTGTGACTGCAATGAGTTAACAGCTCATTGCTCAGGTTCCCCATAATTCTATTTTGGTGATGGCCGGCCATATGCATGTATGGAGTGTGGCTTTGATTGACGCAAAGCCAAGTCACATTTATTTTAAGGTCAATTAAACATTTTGCTTACTACAAAAAGGAAAAACTAACTGATTTTAAACATAGCAGTGCTATTGGAATTGGACTTGGTAATGAACTGATGGTCATTGCAGGTTCTTAGTTTGTGAGTTTCAAGGGCCAACACAATAGAAAGCCATTGTTCTTTAAGTTAATCTGCACTTTCAGTTGGTTTGGTATTTTCTTTCTGTAACATTATGAGAATTTCACCATCCCCTTTCATCCCCTATTCCTGCAATTTCTCCCTAGTGAGTTTGCATGGCGATTTAATTAACTTGCCTTTTATTGTAGTTTAGCGCTTGTGATTTAATATGCAGAAAAACTGTCCATGGTTGTTTTTTTACTGGGTCCATTCTTGTATTATGAGTTTTGCTCCTGTGGCCCCAAGTGAAGTTCTTCTGTTTACAGAGAAATAAACAGGCAGCTTTTTACATTCCAGTCAATTCTCGCACTGTGCATTACACTAATTGTCTTTTTGTCCCCTCTCCATTTTTGCTTGATTTACATCATATTTCTATCATTTTAAAGCATGGCCTGATGTAAAGCTGTATGCCAGCTAATTTTACAAGGCTTTTCTGTACATGCTTGATAGTTCATTTGAAGTTTATTCTCAAAGGAACATAAATCAGCACCGAAATGAAATGTGTTGATTTTGCTGTGGTATTGATTACCAGGATCCTGCCTGTCATTTATAGCCAGAAGATGAGACAGAAATAGGTGGGTGTAGGAGTAACAAGTCCCACCTGTCGTTCAAAGTGACAGCTAAATAGCTCCTCTGAGCTCCTTACACCGTCAGTCATCATGACATTGGCTCCATCCATCCTCCCAGCTCCCAAGGAGGAAGTTGTGCTGCAGAGGAGTTGACTGTTGTGTGACGTTGATGTATTAGTGTGACTGTACTTGCTAAAGTGGGTCAGTATGATATATCATCTAGCCAGGGTGGCCAACAAAATGTTCAGAAGCCACTTATAGCTCTTCATGTATCGTTTTGGAAGGTCCTCTATACGATCATTAAAAACAAAAAAGTTCAGTGACAAGAAAAGAGAACAGGAGCCAGCCTTCCCAGGTCACATGTTTTTACTTCATTGGGCAAGAAGGAAACTCATTAGTTAATTAATGAGCATTTATTAATCCAAAGAGATGTGGATGGAATTTACTTTTATTTGAATACTTTTGAGTTTTACATAATTTTCATGTCACTGTGTTGTTTTGGAGTGTGGATATAGTTTTCTATAAATAAATCTCGTCATTTGGGAGACTTCTGAAATAGGTTGTAACTGTGTCTAACATCCAATGTATTGCCCTGTTGCTTTGGCCTGATGATATGGCTAGTAGTAATGGTTAAAGAGCAACGAACATGAGTTTGGGCAGGCTTCGAGAGGCGGTGGAGGACAGGGTGGCCTGGCGTGCTGTGGTCCATGGAG
>JAACJT020000052.1:20363748-20375325 GCA_009936485.2 Gymnarchus niloticus
CTGACCAGCACTGACCAGCTCTGACCAGCTCTGACCAGCACTGACCAGCTCTGACCAGCACTGACCAGCACTGACCAGCTCTGGGTATTTTGGTCTCCTAAATGGCCTGTAGTGTGTGAGAGTGTGTATGTATGAATACGCTCCACCCCAACCCTTTCCTGGGTAAGTGGTATTTGTAATGTGTTTATTTTTTAATGAAGCTGATTACTGATAAATTACCATTGCTACTTCCGTCTGTTTCTATGTACTGTTGTTTATGCCAATTTGTAAACTTCAAATTTTAAATCCAGGTTTAATAATCAGAGTGCAAAAAAATCCCTAAAGCCAAGTTTATTTCTTTTTATTTAAAATGTACTAATTAGCATATAATTAGAATTTATAAATTTCTTATTCCTTTTGTCTTCTTGAGTCACCCAACAAAGATAATGAACTGCAATGCACAAGAACATTCTAGATAAAGCCCCGTGTCTCAGATAAACTTACGTTCTGATTTGAATCTCGCAGAAATCAAAATGGCCTCTAGGTTACAAATGAAATATCTTTGCTACTAAATTGGGATGCTGGTTTGGCTGTGTGAATTGTACTAACCCAATGCTTATGACTCCAGCAGAATTTCTTGGTGTGCCTGCACTATTTCTATGGGAATGTTTCTCTTCTTGCCTATATGGGTACTTTAGGTCTTGTTTTGTGGCTTCCTTGTCAATAAAAGGTGCCTGTAAGCTTTGGATTGTTCATTAACTTACCCACAACAAAATGACTGATGATGGAGGGATTTTAAATTTCTGTCTGAAACTGGATAGAACTGGTTGATTCTAACATTGCCTTAACAGGTTAATGAAGTAAAGTAAATCAAAGATGAATTTGCTCCATGTCATTCAAAGATATCATAATGTAAATGTATTTAATGTGTCTGTAAATATTTCCTTGGACCAAGAGGATAGCTATTCCTGAAGAGTGCTTTATTTGCTGCATTTATGTGGCTTCATGACCATCCTGACGAACATTTTTGCTGGATGAGTTCCTGGGTAACAGGTGTATGTTTTGAATGAGCAGAACTGGCCAGTCCTCAGTTAGCTGAGCAGAGCTTCTTCTGGCTTCTTTGGATTCCCTAAATGTCAGTGCTGTTGTCATGACCTTTGGAAAGGTTTTACTTCCCTCTGAATAACTGACTGCTGTCTTTCTGCGTGAGCAAATGTGTTTGTGTTAACCTTTAGTTTTTCATCTGCGTGCTTCCTTTGTTCACACTGTTTGTTTGGCAGGTATTAGAAGAATCAAAACATTTTTCATGATATTGAAGTGAGCAGTAGCATCTCTGAATAGAGTAGTGTACATGTAAATGGAGAGCAGTGAGAATGGCAGACGGTTTAATCCACCGTGCTGGACGGACGGTTTAATCCACCGTGCTGGATGGACGGTTTAATCCACCACACCGGGCAGACCATTTAATCAATATTAGCCAAATATAAAAGCATTTTCTACAGCCGTATATTTAACCGTTCATTTCATAAACTGTGGTCATACTCTCCAGGGTTAAAAAATCAGCCTGCTAGTCAGAGTGCCCTTAACACCAGAGTAACATCTGAGACTCCACCTGGACATCTACCTGGCATGATTTCCCATACAGGTTTTGACCTTTAGTACACATGCAGTAGTATTACAGAAGTGTAAACAGCATGATTAAGTCACCTCTGAGGTACCTCAATAAACAACAGTCCATGCAGTTTTCACAATGGCACACATTTATGGATCAAACAATATGAATGCTGGATGCTTCTAGACCCGTGGAGACCTGCTGGAGAAATGATTGATTTTCTCTTTGTTTCTATGCAATGGAGCTTGTGAATGCTCTGCTGGGCTGCAGCAGGGCCATACGTATAATGGTGAGCATTTGCTAGGACTTCTGATAAGACCTGAAACAGATGAGGTTTCCCCCTCAAGGTCATTAAGACTCTCTTTGTTGAAATGTGGATCACATATGATACATCAAACGACACATCAAGCATGAAGCGGAGAAATATTCTAACTAAGTCGTGTTTTATCTGTGGAGCTGCAGACAGGATCTCAGCAGGCATGCTGTCAGTTAAGTGCAAAGCTAATTAATATTCTGCTTCTAATTCTGGACTTACAGCTTCAATTTGTTTGCACTGAATTTGTCTAATTGTCTTGTTAAATAGTGAAATTTTCTTAGCTCAAGATGGAAAATAACTGAATCAGAATCAGTGTACGCTTATCATCTCAGAGGAAATTGCTTGCATTACAGACTGCATGGGTTCTCTTGGGCTTTTTATTAAAGCAGGTTTTATTTTTCTTCCCCATCCTCCATGTCATGTTAAGAAAGTCTGGGCCTGCATGCCATGACTGCTATGGCTGGAGGAGAGGGAAGACTGCCTTCTTCGGTCGTACCTCTCCTTGGCATGCCAAGCAGAGTGAGGGGTGGGTGGGGCTTCGCCACGGATGATCAGCTGGGATCAGGGTAGCTTTTCTTTATGCACCGTTGAACCAGCAGCTCAGCAGAGCAGCGTACAGTTGGCCCGTCTATTGAATCTGATGCCAGCTCTTTAACTGTGGAGTGAGTTGCTCGACAAGCTTGCGGACTGGAGAACCTCTTCAAATTCAGGCTGGTACAACACTGTGGCTTACTGAATACCTGTTCTTATGTCTCGTTTGTGGATGATAATTTCAACCTCCAGTTTCAGCTGTGGGGTCACAGAGACACCATTTCTAATGTTCCTTGATATGCTTTTGTGGTCTCTCTGACTCTGTTCCCGGGGTGGGGTGCCATCCCTGAGAATGTAAATCCAGCTGTAATTACATCCTAGTCTTTATTACTGCTCTCTAAATGGTTAATTTGGGTTTCATCATTTGAGGCTTTTGTAGGCACAAACCACATCTCTACTGTATTACAATGTAAATATGGGTTTAATCAGACTAATCAGCTTCTCTGCTTTCTTCTGGGACAGAAATAAATTAGGTTTATTCCACTTTCATTGATACATAAATTCAATTAATTAACTTTAATTAGCTTCAGTTGTTCCGGAGTTGTGGCCTGTCGTGATCACTCCTGACTGTTATGGCATCCTATCACCAACTAATCCTGATCGTCCCTTTAATGTGGCTGTACCCAGGAGTCCCTGCAGAGGTTAAATGCTCTGTTTAGCGAGGAGAATGCCCCTAGCCTGCTGTTACCTGACTGACCACATTCCATGCTCAAACAAGTTATTTAAGGCTATGGGAGCAGACAAAGGCAGGAAAGAGTGGCGTGATTTCCTGTAATCTATATTGTGTGATATCCTTAAACACAGTTTGGTCATGTGCAAAACATAATCCTCAGGTGCCTGTACATGCAGTGCCAGTTGTGTGGACAAAATAATGTAACTTTGGACAGACACACCGGAATGTAGAAGGGACCATGTGCAGTCCAATATGTCTGTCCATGTAGGCCATGTGTTCGGTCATTCCTGAGAGCAGACTAGTGTTCTTTGGAATGACAATATGTCTCTTCCTGACCAGATGCCAAGCCATCACAGGCATACACTCACAAAGGGCAATTCACTGAAGCCAGTTAGTCTGCATCACGTGCCTTTGGACTGCAGTAGGAAACCAGAAGGATTACCACAGATGCATGGGGAGAACATGTAACTCCACAAATGCAGTTTGAAGGTAGGGTTCAAAGGTCCAACCCTGGCAGGGCAAGGCATCAGTGCTAACCACTGAGCCACTGTGCCCCCTGGGAACTGATGCATGCATGATAAATATACCAATGGATTTTTGGGCCGGACCTTCTTGTTAAGGTAAAAGATGCCGAAATTTCCCTTCGCGGATTAATAAAGTATCTGTCTGTCTGTCTGTACGTACGGCAGCAAGGTTCTGTTTCCATGCCGTGGAAGTGGATGGAGTGTGCAGCAGCACTGAGGACATATGCAGTGAAACCAGCAGAACTGCCTTCACACCCCAACTTTGGACTTTGTCTGAAACCTGATGCAGGTCAACAGAGCTGGTAGACAGAAGGCGTGTCCCCTGCCATGGCCATGAATTATTCATCAGAAGGACTGTGTAGATGGTAGTCTCACACCAGTGCTTACAAACCTTTCAGTCTTCAAGAGACAGCGCCTGACTTTTGTCCAGCAGACTTCTCCCTTGCTGCTTGGGTTCCTGTACCGTAGTGGGCCTCAGTAGGTGGCTGGAAAGGTGCTTTCATTTGGCCATAAATCAACTCCAATGAGGAAAATATGAAAAATAATGAGATTATTTCACTTTTATCATGCAGGCTACTTGAAATTCAGATTGCAAAATCTCTTTACCTGCTAAAAAACAAGATGTTTTCACACTCCTGTAGGTCAGTAATAATTCTGCAACTTCCCACCCATATTCTGCTTCTCTGGCGGTATCATTTCAGAGCTAAAAAATGTTCTTCTTGGAAAAATAACAGAGAACCCCCTGATGTACAGAATGCTACCTCTGCTTAATGAGTGGGCAGTGAATGTTGGCCTGGTGGTGTAGAGGTGGTTGTAAGCTTGCTCTTCCACTGCTTTAATGTGCTTCAACGACACGTTAGTAATTGGGAGTCCACCTTATTGTACGCTATCCAAGAGAACATAGTTGTCCAGTTCCCAGAGAATTCAATCATAGTTTAATTCCCTGTCGTCATCATGCTATATTGCCATCATCCACGCCACTGTGTTTTCAAAAGTCCAGTGCCACAGTGCACTGAAAATGGACTTTTGATGCAGTGAATGCAATTTAAGTGCATGCTTTGAACAGACATGCAGCAGAGTGTGGCTTAGTGCAGATACTGTCCAAAGTGCTGGTTTAGGCCTCGCCGTCTTTGCCTAAAGGAAGCTTCTTCCCACCCGCTGAGCCTCGTAAAGATCTTCATACGTGCCGCCTCAGCTGTGCATAAACGTGCCAGTGGAAGCACAGACAAGCTCGGGCAGGCGTGGTTGCACACATCCTAATTTGTATTGTCATGCACATTTTTTTGATGCTGAAAACACTGGTTTCCTCATTTCCAATGATGGAATTTCAGCAGTTCTTCTCAGTCTTGTACTGGACAAATCTGCAGTTTGTATAATTGGCTGTTAAAGTATGGAAGTCCACAAACCGGGCCTTTAAAGCTGTGGTTTTGCTTAATGAAAAAACATGGAATTTGTGAGGGGGGACAATGAAGTTGTTCTTTTTTGTCTTGCTGTGGGAACTGAGTTCAGCCACTCAGCAAACAAAAAGCAGAACTCGTTCTCTTACTGTGTGGATGGAATTAAAATAATGAAGAACTTTCTGAGTGTCCAGGTCAACAAGAGACTTCGGAATTCGTTCAGTAGAGAGTTTGGGTACATGCAGGTCACCTGACCTGCAGTTGGCAGTAGCATGTGGATTTATTAAATGCATTTATTATAGTTTTGCAAAACGTGCACAGGCACTGGTAATTGTATCACCCTTTTTTGATGATTTGCTGTTGGCATATTGTGAATAGTTAATTTAAAAGAGCTAGAAGTAGGTGTAAAGGTAGGGACTCACACCAGAAGTTAATGGACATGACTAAATCCAGCAATTAAGACGTGAAACAGAAATGAAAGGGACTGTGTTTTATATAACAGGTTTGACCAACACCTTCGGCAGGCCTTCAGTGGACGCTGCGGTGATTACTCCCATGCTCCAATAGAGGGCGCTGTAGCCAAAGGCATGAATCCCCCACTTCCTTCCAGCTGTGGGAACCGAGTGTTTCATTAAGCTGAGCTTGCAGTGCACTTAGGACTGGATGGGTAATGTTTCCTAATAAGATCAATACTGGCTCACCTGTTGGACTCCTTCACATGTAATGCAGACTTTGCTATGGTATCGCTCTCCCTTAGCCTGTGGGAAATTAAAATTGTTTTCTGCTACAATTCATGCCTTATCCATGAACCTCAAGCCTGTTCTCTGGGTACCACTCTCCTGTTTATATGTGGACACCTTCAGAGCAGTCAGCCTTGCCTTATGGTTGACGGTTCATGTTTTTACCCCTGTAGACACCACTGCAGTTGCATTGTATATGACGGTTTGTTTGCATAAGGCAAACAGCCCAACTTGCTGAACTTGGAGGAGCCCTGGGGCCTCATTCGACCATTGTGGCCTCATTTGACCGCCGTGGCGGACCTCCTTGCCCAAATAATGAACCTTAAAACCATATAAAACACCTTAATTGGAGACCTTTTTTATTCTTTTCAGTTAAGAATACTAAAATATAGGACTTATAAGCATGTATTTTAATCTCAGGCATGATCAGTAGTCAGTTTATTATTCAAATTATACTTTAGTTTTTCATTTATTCTTTGTGACAGTTTATAAATACTTTGCTGACCTATTGCGTCAAATTTCTGTGGTATCACAAGTCACCTTTATTTATATTTGGCTGAGCTTAAGTTTTCACTTTGATATCCATCCTTGCTGTGTGATGCAGAGGAAGCTCCATGTTTGTACAGTGGAGCTTTGCCACCATAAACACCTTCAACATAGAGCCATGCTGTCCTTCTAGGGTTTGTGAAGCTCTGGGGATGTGGTAGATTTCATATTTTTGTATTATATACAGAAAGCAATGACTCTTCACTGCTGTTCTCAGCTCCTCCACTGTATTTGGGCCAAGGCCACGGCCCTCATTGCCTCCATGTGACAGTTGATATCCCTGTGTGTGTGTGTGTGTCTGTGTGTGTGTGTGTACATGAGCTAGATACATGAAGACTGTGAGAAAGGGGGAAGCTGTCCATGCTGTTCCTCTGCACTTCTTTTCCTCAGCTCTCATACTTACGCTACCCTGTCGCCTACCCCATTTCCTGTTCTTTTCCCTGCCCTGCCTCTACTTGATTGGACTATCAAATGACTTTGAACATTAGGAGACAACAGCTGCTCAGTCATATCCTCACAAAACGAATCAAAGCATGCAACCACTATCAACTGCAGGCATTTTAAAACCACATTGCCAGTGAAAATCGTAATCATGCTTAAGTGCAAATGCTGCCCAGCCCCTTCTCTCCTGCATGAGTGCCATTTATTACACAAGTTTGTTTCCTGTTCCTGTTACGAGTGTATTTCCTGTTCCTGAGTGTTTGAATTAAGCATCTCAGATGGTCAAGAAGTGGTTAACATGAGTAAGAGCTAACATTATCTGCATCTCATTGCTTTCTCGACTGAGTCAGTTAGGATGACAAATCTCTAAAGTCTGTTGTTTAAACCACTCATTCTGTTGGGTTCTTACGCAACACACAGTGCCACCTGTTGGTGATCATGGGTTACTGCAATTTGATCACGACATAATCGGCTATCAGAATCAAAATATCTGTTATTTGCAAAATGTACAGTGGCAAGATCAGCACAGAGCATGACATACAAAGAGCATATTATTTATAATCACAGTCTATTAGCTTGTCTTTTTAAAAGCATGATACATTTAAACATGCTTGCTGAAAAAGCTTGGGGAGCAGTAGGTGGCGTGGCAGTTAAGGGCACTGGTTTGTGATTGGAAGATTAACCCTTCACATCCCAGGAGGGGGTCCTTAGTATGGTGCATTTGCATGCTGTTCCACCTTGTTTCTGAAAGGTACATAACCTGAAATGTTATAAAAACCATCTGTGAAAGGGGCCTCATTGTAAGTTATTTTATAAAAAACACATTTTGTGTTACAATGTGTTTTAAATAGTGAGCTGTTTGTGGTTTGAATGACATGGGTTTGTTTAAAGATCCCGCTTACGTGTGGATTTTCCCCTCTGCACCAACTAACTCCATGACCGGAAATGCGTCTCGTTAATTTGATTATCCTGAGGTCAATGGGCCATGATGCTGGAGAAATGGTGCTCACCTTCTGAGCCATTGTACGTTCCCTGGCTCTGTGAAAACAAAGCCAACACATTCTCAGGCCCCTTAAAGGAAAAAATATTGCCACCAGTCATGAAAGGCTCTTTCATACTGGAGCTAATCTTCACATTCCATTATCAAACCCAAAGTAGCTGCATCATCCAGACCATCCTAGTTGTTCATGCTAATTTGCCGTGTCAGATTATGTGCCTGGATAGATAAATAGGCTTGAGTCTAGGATATTTATCACTGTTTATTAAAATGATCTGGCCTGTAAAAAGTTAGTGGAAAGACTACTGACCCTTACTAGTCTGGCTCACCTTGTCGTTTGGCCACCGTGGGGCAGATATTTATGTGGTGCTTAGCAGACTCCTCCATCTGGACAAATGATAATTAAAAGTGCTTGGCGAAACGTGAAATTGTATTTATTTCTGGAAAACAGTTGAATAAATGTAATTTGCATAAGAAAGACTTTTTCGGTTGGAGTGAACAGCATAGGCTGGGTCTTGGCCTTGCGTGTGAGTGACTTGTGGAGGTGTGCTTTGAATGACGGTGAGGCTGTGTTGTTGGAGGACACTCTCACACCTTGTTAAACCCAGGGGAGGATGTGTAATAGTTAGCCAAACTGGTAGAGATGGATGAAGCCAGAGTTTCAGGAATTACAGCTTTCTGCTGTTGGGTCCATCCGCATTTGCCATGGTGTCTGACTGGGCTAGCCTTCTCTCTATCGCTGTTCTGTATCTTAGCTTTTTCCCATGGCTGAGGCAATACCATCCAAACCACAAAGCTGCCAGGTAAGGCTGACTTCTGTGATCTAGGGGAATGTTCCTGTCTGCAGAGAGTTTAGGAAGTCTGATGGGAGGTGATGGACAATGATTGGAGGTCATCTGTGTCCTTCTCCTTGCCCTTCTACTTTGCTAGTGATATAAAAGGGGTGCTCTAGACTGTGTAAGGTCATGTGCTTGTCTGGGGCGTGCTCTCTTTCTTAATGTATTGGAGATCTTCATTGACCTGAAGGCAGCTACGCAGAAATATTACCTTATGTACCATAGCATGAAACAGGAGAAAGATGAACAATCGCAGACAGATGTGTCAGTCCACAGCAGTGTGGCAGTGGAAACGTGCTGCTTATGGGCTCTGGCTTGTCTCATTCTCCTTTCAGTCCACACAAACCTGTCAGCCAGGTCCTCAAAAAGCCGTCAGCCAGGTCCTCACAAAGCTGTCAACCCAGTCCTCACAAAGCAATCGACCCAGTCCTCACAAAGCCGTCAGCCAGGTCCTCACAAAGCCACCGGCCATGATCTTTCCTTGGTACGGATGAGTGGAATTTGCAGTGCTTGCTTTCAGCTCCCACGTGCTTTGTGCTTCAGGGCACCACGTTCTGTCGAAGCTTGCGTTGCGTTCACTGGAACAAGTCCTTTCAAGACAGTTGTTTTAATGGAGCGTGTGATCAAAAGCTCCCCCATTTTTCGTGGCTAATCATTTATAATGAATGATCATCATTCTTATGAAGATCAGTGATGTGTCTGAAAGTGCTGTATGCATGTGGCCATTATTTATATCTCCCCTTAATCTGACCCATGCGTCTGCAGTGTTTGGCCTGGTAGTAATAGACAGATCTGGAAACAACCAATCTGCTGTCCTCATGATCTGTCGTGTTACACAATATGCTGAGCCAAAGCAATTTCCTTAGTGACCAAGTCGATGGATGCCTCTCTTGACCACATCCCAGAAGAAATTATCTGCAGAACTTTTCCCATTGTGGAAAAACTGCTCTTTATCTGAAGACGTTCAATGCCTCTGAGTAAGATTTGTGTGCTGTGTTGTATCTCTCAGTTTTGTATTTATCTGTGTCACTTGGGGAAAAAAGTTAACACTGTTTTGTTGTCCACTGACCAGTCCTAGTCCACATCAGGTATACTTGGTCCACAGGCATGTGCTGCCCCCCAGCTGAAGGTTAATCCCAGACGGTAGACATCAGGGCCAGAACATGGCCCTGCCCTGGGACATGACCAGAACCAGCTGAATGTTTCTCCCAGACAGTAGACATCAGGGCCAGAATATGGCCCTGCCCTGGAGACATGAACAGAACCAGCTGAAGGTCACTCCCAGACAGTAGACATCAGGGCCAGAACATGGCCCTGCCCTGGAGACATGAACAGAACCAGCTGAAGGTCACTCCCAGACAGTAGACATCAGGGTCAGAACATGGCCCTGCCCTGGAGATGTGAATAGAACGTGTTGCACTGTAATAGTACAGTAATGCTATCTTGTACTGGTTACTGATCCCACCTTGCATGCTAAGGCTACCTTCACTTATACCTATGGTATCTCCTTAACGGTTGCATACTTGTGAAGTATCTGCCTCACTGTACAACACTTTGGAAAAAAGCATCTACTAAAGACATGTAAATATAACAGTTATTCTAATTCATTTTAGAGATTCCTGCTCATTGGTTGATTGTGTATGTATATCTATGCATCATATATATTAAGATACATATATAAATGTTAAAGTATCAGTAATACAGTTTCCCCAACTGCTTCTCCAGATTGGAAGTTGTCCTGTACAACCAAGGTGAAGGTGACCTTGTTCTTACTGTTTAAAAAGGAAGTCCTTCTTCAGTTCAGTGCGATATTATGCGGCTCCCAACCCAGGGCCCCATTAACTTGCTCCCAAAACACTAGCTGCTTCTTACAATGCTTTTGGTGTTTGCAGTTAATCATTGTAGGTCGTCATTGTCATTTTCACTCAGGGTGCAAATACCCTTCAGTTCAATTAGTGAGGCTGAAGATGGCACTAAAACAATGGCTGGGGTGGCCAGTCATTATTTGCTGCATCTGAAAGGCTTTACGGATCCAGTTGAGTAATTGAAAGCATGGTGGAATTTGAAGGTGCATTCATTTTGTGCTGGTTGGTTGCTTGCCAAGGACAGCATGCCGCAAAATGACTTATGGTCCCAATTGGGGAGAGTGACAGACCCCCCCCCCCATGCCTGCGTGACTCCACCCCACTTTACACTGCCTGGGGTGTACGTGAGGATGCTGTTTACTGGCTAGACCGGGGAAGCCATTAAAAAACGTTCATTTGCTTTATTGATATAATGGAACCAATCAGGTACACAGTGAATGTCTTTGGCGTGGATGGCATTTAATGGAACTTTAAAGCACTGAGTGAGAGGAGGCCAGACAAGCTTGCGTATGTCATGTCAGCTGTGATTTAACAAGATCATTTCTGCCTAAGTGTGTCTTAATTAAGTTTATCGCTAATTAAATAAATACGTTCATTTTACAATAGAAGCAAATGACATCATCTTATTTGTAATAAGTGTAAATAAGGGCTAATTAAACTTGAGAGAGAGGATCTAGCACCGGTGAAGGAGGCCTAGGCTTTATTAAAAGATGCTCTAGCTCTGAAGAGTCCTCATTTTTTGAACCTTCTTCACCTTTTCCTGCCTCTATTTCCTCCAGCTGCTGTGGATAAATTGACTGTTAGCCGAAGTCACCAGGCGCTCGGTGACTGGTGTTAGCTCTACCTTCTCTGCTGGGGCTGCTCCATGCCTGGAATGGAGGCTGGAGAAGTGAAGTCGCTTTGTGTTTTTCTTCCAAAAAATCTTTTTCACTGCACATCCGTCAATCAGCATCCTTATAAAATGGTCCAGAAATAAATCATATCAAATACACTGCTCAAAAAAATTAAAGGAACACTTTGAAAACACATCAGATCTCAATGGGAAGAAAATCATGCTGGA
>JAACJT020000052.1:20379154-20423786 GCA_009936485.2 Gymnarchus niloticus
TGCACCTGTTGTTAATTTTATTAACACCAAAGCAGCTGAAACTGATTAAGAACCCCCTCTGCTACTTAACTGACCAGCTCAATATCCCAGAAGTTTAATTGACTTGATGCTGTACTCTGATTAAAAAGTGTTCCTTTAATTTTTTTGAGCAGTGTAGTTAATGATCATTTGAATCTCTTTTGGAAGGTGAATTCCCCGACCCAAACGACATTTTCATCCATTCATTTTCTAACCTCTTAGCCTGAACATGGTCACAGTGAGCCTGGACTGTACTCCAGGATGCAGAAGGTACAAAGGCAAGGTACCCATCCATCGTAGGGCTCAAAGTGGTCTGTACTGAAATTTGACTGTTTTTGTCAGAGTTGACATAGAGAGCCATAGCTCATAGCCAAGCTCCTCTGGAGGAATCAGGAAGCAAAAGCTGGACACCTGGTGCTGTCTCCATTTTGCTTATACCCTGCAGTTGGCCCAAAACACATAGGGCACAGAGACGATTATAAACACCTCTTCATAGAATTACATGTAGTAGTTTTCAGATAATCTGGAAAATTGTAAAAAATGCTGCATTTCTTGGGTGTAGGAAAGCTCTTGTTGTCTATTAGGAGATCACTCCATTTATGGTTGTCATTTATTGCCACATATTTTTTGTTATCTTTGTTTAATACTACAATATGCAGGGTGTACCCCAGCTACAATATGTGTTCTGTGATACGTAGACTGGCCTCCTGTCCAGGGTGTATCCCAGCCTTGTACCCTGTGATGGACTGGCATCCCATCCAGGGTGTATCTTTGCTGCCTGCAAACTCTAGCCCCCTCCCAGGGATATGATTTAAGAAGTTCTATGGACTGTGCTCCATGAGACTAACAAGCTATTCAGGTCAGCCTGCTGTGATACTTTTCTACAGTTTTCAGAGATTAAACTTGGTTCTTCTGTGTTTATATCATCTTCTTCTTTCGTAAGTACTCAAGTGGACTGTAGCGTTGATTTTTTTGGTTGGAGAAATAAAGCAGTATTTGGTCACACGGAAGACATAGTCCTCGTTTTAACTACTGAATTCTCCTCTCATAGGTGGTCTTCATCAGTTAAGATTCTAAAGGAAACATGCACTTGAAATATATTGCAGTGTCCAGTTTAACAATATCCGTACTCATTGACATTGCATGTGCTGTGGCTCTTCATTTGGCCAAATGCCACTTTTATGGGTTTGGTATGCGGTGAGCGCTGGAAGACGTTTCTTCAGTTTCCCTGCATGAAACAACAATGTCACTTACAAGCTTTAAGATCAAGGGGTCACCAGATATGATTTTTGACGTTTTGTTTGGTTTGTATGGAGCATAACTAATCCAGAATAATCACTGACCACAGCTTGTTAGATTGATGAATACACACTCTTGGGGGAAAATATTAAATCATTTTTTTTCTTTGCCTCCTTAAAAATATGGTCCCACTGGACCCAGTTTCTATAGTTGAAGCACATGCATAAACACACCACGAATGTTAATTTGCTGGGAATTTTTTATGTAGCAGAAAAAGACACATATTCTTCTAAAAATGCCCATAGGGAAAGGTGAACAGTTAAAACGTATTGCATATGCAATAGGAATACATGCATTTGTTAGCTACTCCGTCAACCTGCAGGTCAGAATGAAACAGAAGATGAGCTATGAAATCTGAGCCTATGAAGCCTCAATAATTCATTTGTCTTCATCAGGAGTATTCACCAAGCCCTCTTGGGACATATTCCATTGTTGTCCCTCCTAGAGTTAATCTAAAGGCATTTTAGGTGGGAGTAGAAGACGAGACTAATGAACATAATCCATAATGTGAGCTTATGTGAATGGCTTCATTATAATGTAACAGATAGCTTGGGTAACCTGCAGGCTTGACCCAGAGGTTAGTGTAGGCTTAACGGAGTTTCTGTCAGCCATCCTGAAATATCATGTTCAAAAGGCCAAAGGCTCCGGCAGCGTGAACAGCTCGAGCTCTGTACACGTCTGAACACGTATGACTTAGTGGCATGTTGCATCTGCCCGCTGGCACTCGAGCATCTGCCAATGTTCTAGCGAGGTCTCAGGATTCGGAGCAGATACTTCCAAACATCGACGGAATGTAGTAAAAAGAGGAAGGTTGTCATTGAGCAGGGAATCATGCTCGGCCTGCCTGTATCATTGCCTTTGTTTCCATTCCATTCTGATATGTTTACCCAGCAGTGTCGGTCGCTCTGAATGCTCTGCCTTCACCCAGTGTGGTCTTTTTACAGCTCTTATAAAGACTTGGGTTTTCTTTGAGGCCGTCTTCCTTTTCCTGCCAAGAGTTCCTGCACCCCTCTCCTCTTTGTTACTCATTTGCCATCTTCCATGAAGCCGGAATGGAAAACAAGCTCTCTCCTGTCATTAAGAATTTGACAGAACTGTCCTTTCTTACATCAGAGCTATGACTTGTTTTCTCTTTTTCCTCTATTAAAAAAATGCTGCATTATAGCCTACAACCTACCAATAAACTATCAAAAGGGAGTTCGTCTGGTATTACTCTGTGTGTGGTTCTTAAATCAAACACACATGCTTATGTTCTGATATTGATTAATTATAGGAAATCACTGTTTTACAAGTGGTTTTTGGGTTAATTTTGTCTTGGAGTGACTTCAGCACTGGGTACTTTATTGATTGATAAGTGTCTGGTCTGTTGTTCAAACACCTGTACACATTTGCCTCAGTCTACATAGTCAATGGCTGGCTTTGAACATGGAGATCAAAATTATTGAACAAATTTAATAATAGTTCATGGTGTTTGACATGGCTGCTGTTACGCTTTTGTTGCCTGTGCTGTTGTTGTCTGTCGCTTGTCTGCATACGTGTTTTACCAGCATGCTTCCTCCAGGAAAGCGCATAACCAGGCAACGGTGGGTTGGGGTGGGAGGGAGTCTCGTTACTTAGGCAGCAGCACCGGTGCTGATTTCACCGGAAAAGATACCAGCAGCCTTGGGTAGTCAGCCACATGCATGCAGAAGAGACGTGATGAGTTTGCGTGCAATATAGAAGGTAGTATTCTCTAACACACTACTCTACTTCGCTTTGACTCACTACCATACTTCACTCTGACTCACTGCTGTAGTTCACTCTGACTCACTGCTGTAGTTCACTCTAACACATTGCTGTAGTTCACTCTGACTCACTGCTGTAGTTCACTTTGACCCGCTACAGTAGTTCACTCTGACTCACTGCTGTACTTCACTCTGACTCACTACTGTAGTCCAAGAAACCATTTGCTGCTGTAGTTCACTCAGTTTTGGTGTCAAACTTTAGCATTGAGTAATTTATATATTTCTTAAATTCTAACTAGATTTCTCACCTACCACATTCCTGCACTTCTCCTGCAGTTCAGCTTTCTTTGCTACTGCAATATTCTTTTCAAGTCTCTCCTGTCACGGTACTGGTGGAACACATAGCACACAATCACACAGCACTGGCGGACACATGCACACAATCACACCTGGTAAGGCAGAAACTGGTTCTTTGAGCAGCTCAACCCTTTTAAGACCCAAAGGGAGGGGAGGCTCATATATAACCAGAAAGGCCAGAGAACACCAGACAGGCAACACATGGCATGGACAAGGCAGAGCAGAGCGCAGGCGCAAAGTAACAGAGGGGACCTAGAACAGGGGAAGGCTTGTTCATTCGTAGGCATCGAGTACCCATTGATCAGGGTGACTCTGGGCTCTATAGATTGGATCACTCCTGGCTACCCACATATAGTAATACCAGCCACTGAGACAGGCGGGCATACTGTGGCAGGGCCTAAGCGTCCGAGGGAGCTAGAAGCTGGCTCAGAACACTTTGTGAGGCAGAATGGTCGAACAGGACCCACCAGGCACCCCTGCAGATCAAGACTGCCCCCCAACCAACTGAGCAGACACAGGGAAATAGGCTAGGGAACCAGGCAACCACGGGCTTAACGAGGCTACCAGCACCAGGTGCGTAATGAGGCAATTAGCATCGCCACAGCACAAGAAAACCAGTGAGCAGGGGGAAGAACCAGGCAACAGGAGAGAGAGGGCGTGACACTCCAAACCAACAGTCATTTAGGGATGCCCCTGCCAAGCTCATCATCAGCGGCGGACACACGGCAGGCTGTAGGCCAGCTGAACAGATGACAATCGATGACAGGCGACTGTAATCCAAAGCATTTCGGTTGACGTCCCAGGCTGGACATTTAGTTATTAGGGTTGAAGTCCCAGGCTGGACATTTAGTTACTAGAGTTGAAATCCCAGGCTGGGGCCCTGCAGGACATTTAGTTATTTTCTTCAGCAAAAAGCACATCTTTAAAAGCTGAAAGTTGTTTTGGGTAAGAGCATCAGCTGAGGACCTAAATGTAAATGCCTGGTGAAATAAGACATGCATGAGCTGATACCTCCAGCTTAGAATGTCTGTGATTGTTCCTTGGAGTCATTGACCAGTGGTGACTGTCCTGCTCGTCCCAGGTACCCATGGTCTAGCTTTACAGAGACTGCTTCCTGTTGACCCGATGGGGCACATACTGTAGGTATTTACATAGATGTAGGTCTACATGAAGGTGCCAGGCAGTGGTGGACAGTAGGAATTAAAGGCTTCAGGGATTTACTGTGGCTCATGTTCTCTCCGTGCTTCTCTGGGTTTCCTCCAAATGTGTGTGTGTGTGTGTGTGTGTGTGTGTGTGAGTGTGTGTGTGCAGTGATAGCCTGGCAGGCCATGCTGGGACTTCACCAGCCTTATGTCCTGTGCTACCTTGGAGCAGCAAGTGGCCTTCCAATGAACTCTGCTCTTCACAGGATGGTGACAGAGGAGCTGTCTGCTCTGACAGGGTCTTTCTGTAATTAAACGGACACCTTTGTTACCATGGCTAACTTTGACACTCAGATGCTTTCTGGCGTGTGATTTGAAGTGTCTTCACAAGTCTGATTCACATGTTTTTTGGCAGACTGGGTGGATGTTAATGAAATTTACACAAATGATTTGCATGTTGAGCAGTGAGAGACCTTGTTGAAGTAGGAAAGGTTATCAGAGCACAGCAGATGTAATTTATAAAATCTATTTGCCCCCGTGATCTTTCCTCTTCTCCTCATGGCTACACTATGATCCTCTATGGACTGAATAACATTCCCAGTCTATTTTGTTGATTTCCCGATTTTACAGCACATATGAACTTGTATACATCCTAAATAATTGACGTTATCACTTGGATCTATTTTGCTATGCTAATGTTTTTCAAGTTATGTAATTATATTTAGGACTTCTGTCCATCCAGATTTCATTCCCCTTAGAAGAAGCTCTTAGATTTGGCCACCTAAGAGTATTGACAATATGTAAGGGACAGCTTTTCTCAAAGGCCTTCAGTCCTCATATAACATATGAGGTAACATATATGACCAGGCCACAATGCTTTCAGGCAGGTTGTATAAAGTTTTGAGGTTGTCTTTTGCCAGTGAGTGTTGCTGTTATACTGCTGTGCTATAGAATTGAATAACTTGGACAATGTGTTTTAGATCCAGGCCAATCCAAAGATGATGTGACGTGTCCCGCTAGTAGGGACCCAGGAAACAGGTAATGTTACAGGTGCGTTACAGGAATGTTAAGAACGTAATGGGAACATTATTGGACATTGTGGGAACGTTCCCTGTTTGCTGGGGAGATCTTAACCACCACTCTCAGCTGTCTCCTAATTCTGGTTCCATTACGTTACACTTATTTTCAATTCAAATGTAACTGGGACAACGTGGGCAGTTCTGAATGTTCTGTCTCATGCCTACAGAGTGCGCCTGGACTTCCGAGTGAGTTAAGTGCACATGGTACCTGCTTTCACCAACATGTGACGCACTGTAGCTAAGTCATACTGGTCCAGATTGCATGCATTAAGTTGTACTTTTATATTACCTTTTAATGAGGAAATGTTGCACCAGTCCTCAATATAAAGGCAAGCTTCTGAAGCTGCTTTGATATAAAGTTGGAGCCTCTTACGGTAAGTGTGGTAACACTTTGCTCTGATAGGTGTGCCCTCCTAGCTGTTAAGCAGAGGTATGCTTTGGATTAAGCACTATAACCAACTTTAATGGATTTCTTATGAGGAGCGTTTAACGTCCTGGACACGGATGAAGGTCTGCACCCAAATCAAACATTTAGACGTCTTGTGTGGGATGAGTATTGAAATGGAGACATGGGGGCATGCTGGAAGTCATGAGACACTTTCAACCTGAGCTTGGCGGCTGATTTCGCTCTCGGAGGCAGGATCAGCCTCACCGGCCTGTAGTTTTGTGGAATTTCAGTCTGAGAAAAGAACTTGTCCAAACAATTAAGCTGTAGATGTTGATGTTCTAATGAAACGTGCTTTGTGACGTGCCAGAAAAGCTTTGTTCACTGGAAATGCCCTGTTTTATTTTAGGTCTCCGTTTTCCATGTCCTCAGGGAGTGACTAAGTAATATTGTTCCTTTGTTATGTTTGATCACATGCTAATAACTGCAATGTTGAGTTGATTAACATAACACTTTCAGTATGACCACATGCATAAAACACCAGCAGCATCACCAGCAATGAGACCTAGTATTCATCTGTGCTGTTGTCTTTGCATGCATTTGTAGGAAATAAAAACTTATGTCTTGCTTTGAAATAATGCTGCCCTAAGGGGAAGATTCTGGGTTGTCTTTCTTATGGGAAAAATTCAGCACACTTCCTTTGGCAAGGCTTCCAAATGAATCAATCCTTATTTTGTGTTCTTTTTTTTATTTTCGTGAATGTTGCTCAATGTATAATCATTCCTCTGTCGACTGTCTGGTTTCTGTTGAGAAAAGCCAGTAACTGTAAAGGGCAAAATGCGCTGATATCTTCACATTTGATTTCCAGAGGACGGCGTGAAGGATCACACCGCAGAGCAGATAAGAGGTAAAACCTGCTATTTCTGAATTTGTGTTGCAGCCTTGCAGCTTCTCATAGAAAAGAGCACTGTGGGCGTGGGTGTGTGAGCGGTGCTGCAGCTCTGCAGTTTGACGCAGAGACGCATTATTTACACATGTTCTGTCAGCCTCCAGAGATATGGGAAGTGCTGCCTCTGTCCAGTGTGCTTGGGTGGATCCTGCTCCGTGATGATGGGCTGGGGGGAGTCAGAGCGAGTGTGTGAGGCTTAACTGCCATATGCAACTCTAACAATCGAAGATAAAGTGGTAGAGCTCACCTTAAGGTCCCTCAGAGGGTTTTGTGAGGTTGTCTGCTTGTGGCTGAAGCCCAGGTTGTAAGGGTCAATGTAGGGGGCCATCGATGCCTGGCATCTGACATCAAAATCATGAGGACGTGAGGAAATGGTGAGATCGTAGAGGTTTATACGCTGTAGGACACTCTTAAAACTTACTGAATGTCAGGCATATGTTATATGGTCTAAAAAGGACCGCTAGCCACATAGCATGAGGTACATGGAGAAGTGGAGTTGGCTGCTCTCACAACTGCACAGCTCCTCCACACATAGCAGAAACATCGCAGGGCGTGCTTCTGTCCTTCATCTGTGTGTCTGCACACTCACTTCATTTTGGTTTTGGAGAAGGAGTTCATTCATTGGCTTTTCAACAGAGCATCTCTTCCAAAGAGTAATAGTAAATATCATAAATGATAGCTTGTGGCCATATTCATATGGCTCTCCTGACCTGCTTGTAGAGGGTTCTAGACTCCAGAGAAAGAAGAGGCACAGCTTAAAGGGTGACCCACACATCACAGTGAGAAGGTTGTTGGCTTTCTCTGGCCAGCCCTCTGCGCTGGTGCACACAGGCATCTGCTTCAGACTGGAGGTCCTCCTAGCTGTCATTATTAACGTGGAGGGCTTGGTGCTCACCTAAAACAATCAACGGCCATCTTGTACACAACATCCCTCTCCCGGGGAAGGACAAGTGGTATGGGAGGGAGCTGATTAAGAGGCAAACCTGGTCTGCCTAGGACTTCCCCCTGAAAATCAAAACATAGGAACAAATAAACATGAGCATTACCTGCCGTTTATTTCAGGGTTCAGTGATCACACATTCAGTTCTAAAAGTTACATTCAAGCCCGAATAAGCGCGTGGAAGAGGAAGAATTTCTTTAAAAAAACTGGAAAACCCTTTTGGTTAATGAGAGAGGGTGTGTGTTTGTGTGTGTGTGTGTGTGTGTGTGTAAGAGTGCTATAAAGGCTTGTGATCTAAAGCGCAAACATCTTGTGTTAAACAAATGATTCCGTCCTGACATGAGGATAAAGGGAACCCAGGCTGATGAGAATGGGGGTAAATCGATTTCAGATTCAACTACACAGCGGCCCTCTTCATCTTCGGCTGATGAAGGGTCACCTCATGTGCCAAATGGTATGGTGCCTCAGCTGACAGACACAGGCTAATTTTACTAAGTCTGGTGTCCTCAAACAACCCCAGGCAACTGGGAAGCAAGAGTAGGAAGACGAGATAAAATAAGAGAATAATGAGTCTGTTTCAGGGCTTCTTTCTGTCGTGTCTTCCTGTGTGTCGTAGAGATGTGAACAGTGTCTTGTCAGAATGGCCTCCATTCTTCTGAGAAGATGCTGGTCTTCATAATGGTCTCTGAATTACAAGCAGCGTCTCCAAGGCCTAGAGACATCTTTCACCACAGTTCCTCCAGCGGAAGAAGACCATGTTTCTGGCTTAACCATTTTTTAACCATTTTTTGGTGGCTGTTGTTTCCATCTCCCATTATCTGTAGGTGGGGCTGATGCAAAACCGCTTTCTGTTAACTCACCATTTCCACTATTTCCTACTGCTTGTTGTGGTTTCTTTACGTCGTTCTGCCAAAATGAAAGCTGAGAATGGGGTGTAAAACGTATTATCATGTGGGTAAATGCTGGTTCTTACATCACGCCAATGTGCACAAGCCAGTTTCATTGACATGTGACCTGCTGGAATTGTTTCTGCTAGGACGATTGTCTTCTGAACATCTGCCTGTTGGACTTGGTCCTGTCTCATGAGGATGAGAGGAGAATCAAAGCATCATGTTTTTGGGATGATTTTCAGCTTGTTAATTTGATTGCTTGTCCACAAGATTTTGTTGGATGTCTCACACATGGTTATAGATAGATAGGAAGAGCACAAGAGGAATCTGTGTGTCATCTCTGAAACACGATCGATAGCACGTGAGAAAGAGACGCATTGGCTTTTAAAGACCCGCCATGAGTTGGAGAAAGAGCTGTCACTTATGTTAAGCACACTCCTGCGTCTTGTTTTTTCTCCATCGTACTTTGATGAAGACTAAATATGAGGTGTATCTTGTTCCAATTACTACATTCTTCAACTGCTAAAGCTGGAGGATGATTTTCCTGTATACTTTGGTAAGGTTTTGTCTTTAGCCTGTCAGCTAACATAAAAATAAATATGGAAAGTTTTGAGAATTTTAGTAGAGTTGACTTTGTAAAAGCTGACTCCATCTCAAGCATACAAGAACCATAAAACCAAATACAACAATTAATCTCTCCTTTCATACATTTTTTCAAGTCCCCAATTCTCTTGTTGTTGCTGTGTAGTAATTCTAATCACAGCCGATATAAAGACAGCTAAGGCACACACGGGACAGGCCTCTCACAGTCTCTGGCTCAGATATGAGCGTTCTGTCTGTTCTGCATTTGGGTCATTGTGGGCCAACCAGGAGAGCATTATTTGGAATGGGGAACTTGGGGAGGTCAGCACGAGAGGCTGAAGAGATCCTGCATTTGTTACTTTAGCTATGTGCTGGCACCATCCTGAATCATGGGCTGCACTGTAAAGTGTGAGGCCCTCCATCCATGCGCTGGAGTACAGGCTGGGCTGAGCTAAAGCAAAAATGACATATGAACATACATAGTTATATGCTAAATGGTGAGAAGAAGTATCTTTACTCATAGTAAAGATCCCTTTCCTACAATGGCCCACCTGAATTTAGTGAGGAAACCATGTTTAATATATGGAAAGCCATTTTATGTCTACAATGGACCTGCAGAGACCATTTCATTGGTGTCTGACATGATGGAGCTGACCCCATTATGGGAAGTGGGTCACTGTACTGCAAAGGTTCCTGAGAGTGTGGCCTTCTCCTCCCATGAAGAGAATCTATATGGTCACAGTGCAGTTCGCCCATAACATAGGGTTTCAGGCATGCCTGTCTGTATGTCTATCTGTCTGCTCATCATGTGGGGTGCCACCATGGTCTTTGCCAGTGCTCTGATCTTTCTGCTCTGATCTTTGATAGTCCCTTGCTGTAGTTCCTGACATCTCTGCATGTCCTTAGTATATGGCTAATCTCCGAAAGTGTTACTCCCACGGATCACGCTGGCCAAACAAAGCCAAGCTCAGTGTCTTCAGATTAATCTGGAATTGCCATGCAAGCATCGGGGGAAAGGTCATTATGCAGATACTGTGACTGCTGTGGTCCAAATTGTAACTTTTTGATGTTTTCTCATTATTTTGCTTATTAATTTTTTGTTATTGTACTTGGCAGTTGGTTGTTCATGACACATCTACATTCATTGTAATTTTTTTTATCCATTTTCTCTCAGTATGTACCAGAGTTTAGTCATCTTTGGACTTTGTTGTGTTTTCTAATTTTCTTTATGTATATTTTTCTTTTCAGTGAATGCTGTTTGCACAACGTTTCCAAATCAGGACTTGGGATTTATCTACATTAACATTCATAGCTGGAAAACACGAGTGATTTCATCTTTGTGGTAATTTCACAGCTCAGTGACTCCTGCCCTTTTCTTCAGGATGAGGCTGGCCTCAGGCTCCACTGAGCTGTGATGATCTCAAGATCTCCAGAGGATTAGGCTGCCTCCCTCACTTCTTGACAGCTTCAGTGTTCTTTAAAATCCTCAGCTTCCTCACCCTCCTCTTTCAGAAGTGTCTAACATTATAGTATGGTAGAATCAAACTGGCATGGAATTTTACACACTGTCCCAATAGTATGAAAAGCTCAGTACATTTTCTAACTGGAGCAGAGATTTTATTAGACTATGAAATGTTTTCCCTCTGATGGACTGATATACGTGGAATAATATAGGGTCCTTCAAATGGCTGAAATTGCTTCAAATCATTCACACAGTCCAATGCTAATAGGGCACAACAGGTCTGATTATGACCCGTGTTTGCAGTCAGGCAAAAGGTGTATGTAGCTCTTTGAAAATACCTATATTGGGTAGATGAATGCCTCTCTGTGCTGCTTCTTTAATCATTGACTTGACTTTCTTCTGGAATACGAGTGAGGACACATCGATTGCAGTTGGTTGTGGAGATTGCTGGAACTTCTTCAAAAGTTGTGCCACTAGTGGGCATTTCAGAGACAAGTCTGAATATCTGAATAAGTGAGTCTAAGCCCAATCATGGGAGGAGCTTCAGTAATTCTTCTTAGTTTTCCTTATGATTTCGCAGAACCAGCACACTGAGGGTCCTGCTAATCTGCAGCCGCTGGGCTCCAGTCATGTTGCACTGTTCTGAAGCAAGGCAAGTTCCCCCAGGGGAAGTCCAGGACAATCTATTTCTGTTAACTGAGGTGAGATGTTCCTGTTGTGCCAAAGACAACAGTGCCCTGAACTGAAATCAACTGAACAAACCCAATGCTATGCCAGATATAATAAGAGTGTTGTGAAACACATTGTACAATAACTGGATGTACAGTGTATTTTAATTCTTTCAGTGTTAAGCAAACATATTACTCTGTAGGTTTCTGTGCTTAAGCTATTACTGTTGTCTCAGGGGCCTACAGAGCAGAATTTTGATGGTGATGATGTTGCAGGACAAATAGTTCTTCAGTCACTTTCTTTCTTATAAGACTGTGGAGGATTTATCACCATGGCGATGACAAAACGAAATTGTCTACATTTGAAATTTGATTTAAATCCGTTCATTAGGATAATCCTGTCGTATTCCGTTAATGTGAATACTTTAATCCTATTATATTTACAACAGAGATTTTGAAATTCCAGATATTGACTTTTGCCCAGATTTCACTATACAATATGTCCTTGGTGCCAAGGGGATCCCCTGTCAACATCCTACCAGACATCAGAGCAATGCTAGGCTCTCCTTTAGAGTGAGACTGAAGCTTAATGTCTTGCTTAAATCCCTTGTCAGCTTCTTTAATTGCAGAAGAGTCTGTCTTGAGCTTTCTTGAGTTTCTGGGGAGCAGGCTTGAGCATGTGTACCCTACTGTACTGCTCTCAGGACATCTCAGCGAGCACCACACAGTTTCTCTGCTTCAAGAGGCTCTCACATTACACTGGTCCTTCATCTCCCTCTCTCCTGGCTCTAAGATTAAAATATTTAATGAAATCAGTAGTTGAAAAAGATTAATGAATTGATTGCGGAGGAATGAGCAGAGTTTATGCTTGTGATTATTTGTATGCTCTTCCAAGATTCCTGTAGGGATGTAGAGGTGCATCCAGCCTTTAGCTTTGATTCCTTATTGAATCTTTCAGTAAATCATACAGGTGAATGTCCCAGATAGTGACAATCTTTGGCCTCGCTTCATTAAAGGCAGCCATACTGACAGCTCTAATGTGTTCAATAAAATATTCTGGAAAATTTTTGCTGACGTGTTTTTTAGAACACGCAAGCATTGGGAGGATGTGTTGGTGATGGTCAAGAACATGGTGCATGAGCTCCTGGTTCCCAGTAAGGGAACAATATACAATATAGTATTTTAACAACAGGGTCATGTGTGGCTCTGCAGATTAGGTAACTGGTGTCTTATTGTGTTAGGTCGGCAGTTCCTGGCAACAGGTCGGCAATCCCACGCCTGGCAAAAGTATCCATATCATCGTTGGGCCCTTGAGTAAGGCCCATACCCCCAAAAACTGCTTCAAGGGGTGCCAGATAAATGGCTGACTCCAAATTCACTCGTATGTGTCCTCACAAAGAGCAAGATGGAATATACACATTCCAGTGAAATGGTACCAATGGCAATACAGATTTCATTTAATTTGGAGTATTGGGCCTCGAAGCTTCTGTCCTAATCCAACACTGAGTATATACTACAGATGAGAGTTGAATGAGCAACATGGTGATCCATTGTGATGATGTTGGTTTCCTTTGGTTCCTCTGCCCCCCCAATACAAAATTCATACTATCAAATCATACATCACAGGACAGGTCTTTAATTGACCTTACCAGATTGAATAAAGGCCAAGAAAGTCATTATTAATTACTGGTATTCCTAAAAACGTCTTTCAGTGTAGGAGCACGGCAGGGAACTATTATGGCGGGTTGTCCTGACAGCCTTGGCTGCTTCTGAGTAAACAGGAAACCAAGATAACACCCCTGTGATACAACGGGGAGCATCTAATGCCAGAGGCTGCAGAATGAAGCCAGCGAGGTTGCTGTCCCAGACTTTGGTGCCAAGTCCAGATGCGGAGAACTAGTGGTTCCTGGCACTGGGCCACAGGAAGCAGTTCTCATCCCTACCACTTCAGGAGCACTCATGGCTGGGGGCAGGTTCTTGTTGGCTTCAGTCACTAGATCACATGTGTGAGAGGGAGATTTCACAAGGCTGTGGTGGGTTAAAGCATCTGAATATGGCACTGGGTTAACGGTGGGCCCTGCTTGATCACTGAGTGGGTTTTCTTGGCCTTGTGAAATTACATGAATGGGACACAAATGTGTGTAAAGAAAGGAAGTCACACCAAGTGAGGGCATCTGGAAGCAAACATGAAATTTAATGAGCATTGAGTTGAATGCAGTGTGTAGAGGGAAATGAGTATAATGGCTAGGGTAGGGCTTTTTAATAAATTAGAGTTTCAACATCTGGGATATTCTTGTGTCAAAGCTGCTGATAGTTTAAGCTTAAATTGACCATAGTGATATCTTAACTAATATTAACCAGTCCTTTGTTAAGGGTTAACCAGGGTGAATCCAGTGGAGTCTGGGATTAACCAGAATTTAACTGCATGGCTTGTTGCTAGGGGAACATGTCTGGGGATAGCACTGAAGTTTATGTAAAATTAAACTGAGGAGATTGTAAAGCATTCACATGCATTCTTCATGCTTTTATCCGTTTTCTTTTCCGTTTTCTTGTTTATTCATTGAATGGTATATTTTATGGGGGGTAAGTGATGAGGTAGCAGATCAAAACCCTGAGACATCACCACCGTTTCAGAACGCGACCGTGCCGGTGTCAGTAGATCTTCCCGTGGTCTTTCTGACAACTCATGTTAACAAACTAACATTCATGCTCTACCTCCTCATGACTATATGGGGTGAGCAACTGGGCCATGACTGTTGGCATGAGTGGATTTTTTTACCCTGTAAGGCCTTGGGAGAGATTCTGCCAGTGCAGTGTAAGCCACCTTGGAATGTAGGCAATGTGGTGCTGTAATATTGCATCTCAGCCCTGACATACAGCACTGTGCTTCCCCAAGCAGCTGTTGCTGTGAAGGCACACCATCAGACTCTGACATTGGTCAGGTGATGGTGGAGTGTGCTCACCTGTGTGGTTCAGGACAGAATCCAAAGACTCTTTGCAGACATCAGGCATTCAGCAAGGCTTTTGTTACTAGTCCAATCCAGTAAGCTGGGTGTCTCCGAAGGTACATAACCCCTACATGTTTACTTTTTGTTGGGAGGGGGGTTTCCTCACGTGTCCCCAAGCACACATCTGACACTGTGCAGGTCACAGTGCTTCTGGGGACCTGGAGGAACTGAGGGAACAGCACCTGTGGTAGGGCACCACTCAGTCAGACCCTCAGGGTCACCATGTGTCTTCCTTGTATGCCTTCTTTCCACAGCTGCGGGCTCTTGCTCTTGTTTGTTTTTGTGTGAGGGCCAGTCTAGTCCAGTTTCAGTGCTGTGATAGTTCAGAGTGATGTTCATCTCCCTTTCAGATATTTAGGCCACAATAGGTACATCTGCAGGGTCTGGGTCTGCTTGTGATTCTGCATAGGGGAGCCCATTGCTACCCCTTTTGGACTTTGATCAAGACCAGCTGTTCAAACCAGGAAGTTCATCAAGCAAAGGTTCTTCCAGAAAAAAAAATGTGGGCGAAAAGGGAGAATCATAGCAAATTCCAGACGATGGAATGTGACTTTGGTAGGTCTTATTGCCTTAAACCAGTTAGGTGGATGAAATGAAGGCTCCATTCAAAATTTGTTGAATGTCTTTCATTGAAGGTTGCTGTGAAAATACACAGCATTTCATGCAGAATTCACCGGAATGATGTGGTTCATTGAAGTGCTTGATGGAAGCCTCATGTGGAGAGGTCTTTGGATACCGTTAGTGTGACAAATGAACCTGAAGATCAGAGATGATGTTAGAAAACAGCAAAAACGAGTGCTGCCTTTATTGAATCTCTTCCGGAGACGCAAAGGCGGATATCCATACAGGAAGCAGGATACACGTTTCATTCATTGCTCTTCTGCTGTATTTACATGAGCCCTCGGGGATGTTTTGTGTCCACACGTAAGAACACGACATTTTACTTTTATGCCTCAGCTGCTCATCACATTGCTTCCCTCTAATTAATATCAAATGTCAATTCATGATTTGCAGCTGTGTTTAAAAACATCAGAAAAGACATCAAGAATGTGTGGAGCTGCATTAGGGTATGTTTCTAACAAGGCACAAACAAGTGGATTTCAAGCAGGTCATGTATTCCATCTTGCAGGAAAGGAATGGTTCAGACACAGCATGACTGGCCACGACTCAGCCAATGTGCGTTGTTTTTCTACATGAGCAATAACACTTTTGCAAGTGGGCTGGTCCACATGCGTGGGAGGACCGTTTAAAGACCACTGCCCCATGGGAGCAAACTTTGGGGTGTCATCCCTGCTGGAAAGAGGCACACTGGCCTGGGGCTTGGACGCCTATGTTGGAATGTTTGATGTGATCTGGTGTCTCCTCCATCACTTGTTCCTTGGAAAGTGTTCACATTTGGAATGTAATGGTGGGACTGTTATTGTAGAACATCAAATGCATGATTCCCATCCAGATATGTGGGTGTGATTGTCAATGCACTTTCGTCAACTGCAGTGTGGGAACTCTTCTGACAATGCCTGCGTTAAAGGTACCCATGATAATTAACAATGTCCTCACCCTCGGTAAACACCCTCATCAAGAGCCATTTTCTCTAAAGCTGTACAAGAGAAAAGAATTATAAAATCATATTGTTGTTGATATTCTGTGGCTGTCTGCGAATCTGAGTACTTTAGAACACTTGTTGATTTCTAACTGGAGGAAATGACATGGATGAGCCCTGGGTAAGGTTGCAGGGTACCACATGGTTCCTCTCCAGAAGATGAGGGTCTCGGTCCAGCTCAGGCATCTCGCTGCTTTGGTTTTAGCTCTGTAAATCGAAATGATCTTTCAGCAATTCTTTAGCTTTGTTCAGGACAGGTTCTGATGAGCTTGTGAAAGCCAGAACCATTATCTGCTCTTACTGGGTTGTATGGCATGTTTGTCATTTGTCATTTTTACTTTTTCGATAATCCTGACCTCTCACGCCAAAAGAGAGGTTTCCACATCAAACCTTCATTTTTCAGCTTGGAGAAAACAAGAAAGCCAGCTCCAAGAGCTGAGTCTTTTTGGTCAAGTCAATTTTCTCAGATTATAATAATTTATAATGCTTTATCTTAACTGTATAGAGTGAATTTAAAAACTCACTGGCTGTGGATGAGACTGCATCGCACCAGGAGGAAGGCAGATTGACCATTCTAAATCTAAGGTGAAGTAGCAGTAGATGGCAGTTTTTGACCATCAGAAGTCGACAAAGTGGTACTCTCTAAGTGCTGGAAGAGATGGTACTCTATTAGCGCTGTCACTAAGGCTGGACACAGGCATGCTCCTGAACACCGTCATTCTTCTGCTTTCGCCAAAGTTGTTTCCATGACATGGAGGTACGATCCCCCAACCTAGGAGCTGTCAGCAGTGAAAAATGGCCAGGAACCAGACAAACAGCTTCAGTGAAGGGATTGTTTCCTGGCTGAATGCTTTTCCAACAGCTGTTTGCTTTGGCCAAAGAATACACCCACACACCCTCCCTACCAAAAAATTCTTTATCATAATTTAGTATATATGTCCTCAGGTCCGCAGGCAGGCTATCGTGCGGACAGTAAGAGGAGTCTCTTTCAAAAGATCACTGTTGTGGAGTAGGAATGCTGCTTTGGCCCAGCAGAAACTTCAGAGCTCTTCCCTGAAGTGGCGGAATGCTCTGTAGGCAGGACAGTGTGTGTGCGCTCTCCCTACTGCGCGAGCCGTCGCTCTCTGGAGTAGTCGAACAGCCCTGAGTCCTGTTTGGTTTCGCAGCAGGGGGAGGGAGATGGCAGATACTCCAGCAACTCCAAACAGTTTTTGCAAGCCGAGGAACTCAGACTAGTTGTGGCTCCACTCCCGTTAAGGCTGCTCCATGAGCCACGCTTCTCTCTGCTTTATTTATTTTTTCCCTCCCTTGTTGCCAGACGTCAGAAGACATTCCGCTGTTTGCCCCCCCCCCCCCACTCCCGGCTCGCCACACACCAGCCTGCCTCCTCCTCACGTGTTTGAAAGGGACAGCGAAGCTTCGGATTACACTTTTTAATTTTTTTCCCCTGCCTTGGATTTTCCCGCCATGACCATGCCAGTGCTCGGCGTGGCGTCCAAGCTTCGACAGCCCACAGTTGGCTCCAAGCCTGCCCAGACAGCTCTCCTGTTGCCCAGCCGGAGCAGGTCCTCTGTGCCCCGGTCCACGGAGCTTAGAGGGACTGACCCATCCCTGCTCTCTTACCAGCTGTCATTCAAACCTGCCTGTGAGCAGCGGGAACAACGGGGATCCCCAGGATGGAGCACAGAACTGGAGGATAGGCAGGTCAGTGAAGTCGGGTCAAAGGGCAGCTCGCGGCCACAGGGCTCTTGATCTTTGATCTGTACAGCACGTGTGCCACGACGCTTCGCTGTCTGCCGCACAAACGATCGGCGACTCAGTATAGGACGGAATTAGCTTCCTTCTCAGGCTTGCTGTGTCTCAGGATTGGCTGTCACTCAGTTTCAGAAATGCTGTCAGTTACTGAAGTGCCATTACCTTAAGACTCCCGCTCTTATTGCACTCAGTAAAGTGACAGGTTTATTGGAAACCCCGTCATGCTAATGGAATATAAACGCTGTGCGCTGTGTGCACATGGTATTTCTGCTGAGGTTAGTGTGGTCCTTCTCTCTTTGCTTTTCTGTAGAAAATAAATGCACGATAATCACAGCTACTTCAGGCAGACTTAAAAACAGGCTGTCCTGAATTTAAACAACTTCTTAATATAAAGCTTTGCAGAGAGAGTCGGCATTTTTTCTCCTTTCTTGAATGCCCTGTTACTGTCTCCACAGCATTATAAATTCCTACTGGCAGTGGTAGACCAGTGATCACTGTGCAGAGTCTAAGTGTTTTACCATACCTGCTGGTTGATGCCAAGGATCCAGATTTTTCAGTAATGTCCGTTTGGCGCTGGAATAGGAGCCGGTCACAGAACAGGGGACAGAGGCGTTGACAGTATTATAAAGTACCTGCCAAAAACTTTTTGGCAGCTTATTAACCTGTATATCTACCTGAAAAGAGCCATTTTTTGTACAGCGTCTTCAGAAGCCTTGGGTAGACTTTATTACCATTTTTAACTGCAAACAGCTCTGGAAGCAGGACATCTGTCAATCACCTTTGGGGGTAGGGAGGTGTGTTCGGCTGTTCGTGTTTTGTTTTGCCAGGGGTTAAACCGGTTTTGCCAAAGTAACGATCTGATCTTTTCCACTATGAAGGAGGAGATCTGGTCTGTCACCTGACCTTCTCGGTCCAGCGCAGGGAATGGAGTTGAAAGTATGGAAACCTGCTGACCTCAAATCACAGGTTGAACAGAAAGTCCAGCTAATATGCTGGTCTGTGTGAATGTTTGCTACTTAACGACTGTACTCACGCCTTGATCCTTGTACACGTATATAGACCTGAGCTTTGCTTGATATAGCATACAGTTAAATAGTACTTCAGTACAATCAGCATCATCCACAGATACTGGATCAAAAGGCTGACAGAGTTGAAAAATGTATCCTGATTCCTCCGAAACTGAGGGATGCCACATAATCTTTACCAGTGGTGTCTGGAAAACCATCCAAGGAGGCCGGCCAGCTGATCGCAGCTCTGGCTCTTGTGTGTTTTTGGAAATTGTTCAGTCTAATAAAAGAGAAAGTGCAGTTTGTCACAGAACAACCCCCATAGATCTCTACCAATCAGCAGTTTCTTCAGCTTACAAGGATTTATGATGAGACAAGAGTGTGTCATGCAGTGAAACAGCCTTTAAAGTTTTCAGCAAGTTAGCCTGAGCCTTGAGAAGTTTGTGATAGACAGGTTTTCTGTGTGATGACTCATCAGTGCTGTAATGGAGAGTGGTGCTCCACTCTGCTGAGAAGGAAAGCAAGGCTCTTGTTAGGCTATTGGCCACATCCTGGGTACAGAGATGTGTCCAAGGCAGCTTAGCATTGTGGAAGTCGCTCCAAGATGGCACCTTTCTGAGATGAAAACTCACAGTCGTGCCTCTGGGGTCCATCATGGTCTAGTGCCGTGAGCCTCTGAAGTCCCCGACCTCCTACCAGGTCAGTCAGAGTAGAGATGGCACTCTGAAGAAGTTTATCTTCATGATGTCTCCTGTGGTGAGCCTCATGCCTCATGCCTCATCTCCTCCACTCTGTTGGATGAGGCCGGAAGGGCGCTGAGTGTCAATGTCACTTCTTCACCACTGTCTGACATGTACTGCCTGAGCGAAAGGACGCCCGCGGTGAGGACGGTCGCTATGGAAATCTCATGTGAGTCGATGAGCTTCCAATGAGCCAAGACGATGGGGGTGTGTGGGCTATCGGAATTCCCACTGGGGGACGCGTCACAGCTGAGAATCATCCCGATGGACCGGCCTTGTGCTATCTGCCCATAGCCACACCGCAGATTTGTAGCATGCGCTCCATCTGTCTCTGGATGCCCTGTCACATCTTCAAACACCCCAAGACTCTTGAACCCCTTGCACCACCTGCGTGTTCTCTCATTGGCCTCCAGACTAGAACATCATCTCCTGCCAATCTGGAGAAAACGGACTAGCAGGTGACAATGATCGATGACAGGCTGCTGGACATTCAGGCACTCTGCCTGGACATTCCTCCATGCTCATCCCCATGATTCACCTCCCGAGCTCCGTAAGTCAAAGCGAGGCCACCGCCTGAGAGTACGGAACATAGACGCTATCTGTCCGGGCTGGGATGGAGAAGGTGAATATTCTGGCATGGCCTATCTGGTCATCCCCAGCTTCCAAATGACAAGAGGAAGAGGGGGTATGTCCAAGGTATGGGACTCCTTACCTAGCAGGACAAGGACACGTCAGGAGACTTGTCCTCAGTTTGTAGTGTTATTGTCTGTTTTTGTCTTTCCCCTAGGTTACCTTTCAGGGCGCTGTCATTTATCCATGCTTGCTCGAACAGCAGGGCAGCTCTAAAGAATGAGCTGACAGACACTGCCGGATCCAGTGCTTGACTGAAGAAGTCTTTACCACCAACCTCAAGTCCCTAGGGCTACCTGTGTTTCAAGATCTCTGACCACAGTGTTCCTCATCCTCTGTCTCTGTCCTCTCTTTTTCCCTAATTAAGTTTTTTTGGTTAGGCTTCTTTTTCTGGATGGTTGTATCCCATGGTTCACTCCATATTTCATTTGACCGCTAGCGACCGCCACCCCAGGGTTGGAGGTGACAGCACACGTGGAGACGATTAAATATAACCGGCGAACTCACTAGGTCCTGGCCTTCAGGAGAACAGGAAGAAAAATGCAAGGGCTGAATTTGGCGAGTCTCATAGTGGATTTTTTAGAAACATCCTGTTTATCCTGAGGGAACAATTAAAGGGAGAATGGTGGCACACTCAGGACGTACGCACTGATGGAGAGCAACTTTGATAAATGCTCTGCAAAGCACCCCACTTGCCTCAACACCATCCTGCTCACCTCTGACCCAGGAAGAGCTTGCTCTCAAGGGCCAAACAAGGGGTGATGCATGGTAAGATCTTGTAAGAGCGGCCTTTTGTTCTTGGGTACTGCGTCTGAGTGCTTCTAAGTCTGGTACTAAATCTGAGCGCTTCCAAGTCTGGTACTACATCTGAGTGCTTCCGAGTCGGGTACTGCGTCTGACTGATTCAGAGTCGGGTACTACATCTGAAGGCCCTGCTTCTCCATGAACTGAATAGCTAGTAGCTTGCACTCATCTGATGGATCTAGTGTCGGGGCAGCATGAAGAGTTAGCAAGTAGCCCGATTCTGGATCAGGGAGTCAGGATTTTTATGAACCGCCATGGGATAAAGAGGACCAGTGCATGGTCGATTACAGCAGGAGAGAGCTTACTGTAACACAGGTGCACCCCCTCTGGAAGATGCTGGTACACCTGGTTCCAGAGCATCCTGTGCGTGTCCTGCTGTAGTGTAACGGCTGCAGCTCAGCTCAGTTGCCCCCAGTGGGGGCCTTTTCTCATCCAGCTGAGTTCTTAACCTCTTTACCTCATGCAGAGGTAGTGTTTCATGCATATGATGTCTTTGGTCCTGGTTAATGGGCTGTGAAAGTGTCTGTTGAGCTCTGGACAGCCCTCCCCCGGGCCTGCTCATGGTCCACTGGAGCGAACGCTGCTTGAAGCGTTCTCATGGAGATTCCCTCTAATCGATGACAGTAACCAGTAGGGTTTATGGAAACAGCTGGATTCCAAAAAAAAAAAAAATTGGCTAATTTGCTCTGCCTTGGAAACAATCCCACTTTTTACTCACAGATAGACTTGGCGATTTATCGACCAGTGCTGTCTGCCGTATCTGCTCATTTTGCTACGTTTTGGAAAGTGACCGATTCACAGAAGGGAAGGTCGATTAAAGGCTGCTGTTAATTAATGAGAGCAAGGCACCATCTAGAGTCCGATTATATCTTAGCGGACGTCTCCCCTACTGCTCAAGTGACCCAGACCGTTTGCTGCTTAGTAGTATCGAGATTAAGCACAAGCTTCAGGCCTGTCCTTAGGACTGGCTCGGGGGTCTTCGTACATTCTCACCTGGTCTCAATAAATGCCATCCTGCATGCTTTAATGGCAGTCAGGAACTCCCAGGGGGCAGGTTTATGCCTTGTCTCCATGATAGACAATGCCGTTGTGCCATCTGCAAGTTTATCACCTTCCTGTTATTGTTCCCAGTCACTAGGTGTTGCATAACACGTGTTTACAAGACCATTTCTGTTTCCTCTCCACTTTCAGCAAGAGTGCAGGGCGAGCAGGAGGACCACGATTGAAGCCGACTTGGCCTGTTGTCAAATTGTTTCTTTGTTTATGAATGACAAATGAAAGAGTGCCAGCTGTCCCCCCGGTTCTCTGTATGTCATGGCATCACAGCCTTGAGCTGGCCTCTCTGCTCGGTCCTTATCTCCAGCTCATTTCCCTCCTTGTGTCGACTGTTTCTTCTCATGAGGGTTGGTAATAAAGTCGATCCTGACATATGATGAGCCCAAATAAACATTCTTTGATAATCCATGTAATAGCTTCAGGGCACAATAGCCATCTTGAAAGGAGAAGCTAATTACCTTTTATTGTGAGGGAACGATGGCGATTTATTGTCTGATAATGTCTGCCTGTATGAATGCCAGCAAGACCTCTCAGTTCCGTGATACTTCCATACTTCATAGAGCTTATGTATTGTAGTCTAATAGTCTTATAGGCTTGATTTAACACAGGAAGATGCCCTTTGAAATTTTTCGCCGAGCCTGTTTACAGCTGACCAGCTGGGGTGACAATTGGTGCTCAGGAGGATTCTATCCTACTTGGCTCATGGAACTCGGAAAATGAAGGAGCGGCTTGTGTGGTTGAAGCAGCAGGGAGTGGGTCTGGAGTCTGTGTGGTTTGCATGGAAGGCTGAAGCACGCTTCCTCCAAAGAGGATGCGGATCTGAGAATGTTACGGTCCTGGTATGTGGAAGCCGCTGCAGGGCCATAGAACAGGAAAGAGCTGAGGGAGAAACTGCCTGTAACAGGGGCAGGGCTAAGTTAAGCACCTAAACATTCCAGCCATCTCCAGTTTTTTTTTAATTAGACAGCAAAGCTGGGAATTACAAAGACGTCGGCCTCTGTTGGTGAACTTAATTGGCAGACGCCTGTTTCTTCTGGATTTAATCTGAATGGGCGGCTCACCCCTCAATCCTGGGAAGGGCCCAGAAGCACCAAGAGGGAGGTCCCACCCCAACCTCCTCCTTGTCTGGGATAAACTCTCCCTGCTGCTCATTTCCCCTCCAACATATGGCCATCACTCTTGGGAAGCTTTAGGGTTGCAGCTTTTAGGATAAAGATTGCTGGCATGAGTTTTGTGGGGCTCTGGCTGTTTGTGTGTGTGTGTTTCTGTGAGAGAGACTCCTCACTACCTGGAGCCTGCGGATAGGGACCGTGTGATAGCATGTCCTGGTTTTGCCAGTGCGGAGCTGTGATGTTGTTAACAGTAGAATCTACTAGCCTTCACCTTACAGATTGCCACACATCGCATAATGTTTTCAGAACATTCTCATTGTGTCTCTTACCATCCAGCAATGCTGCAGCCGAGCTGAGGCGCATTTAAGGCCAGAATCTGACTAATTACAGCCCTTGACATCAGCAGAATCCCCCTGGGACAGTGATCCCATGTTCTCTGAATTGGCCTGTTCCTTGCAGAGTTTCTTAGATTTGTACTGCAGTCCATGAGTCCACATCTTAGCTTTGCACTGTTTTTGTCGGCTTAAGCTGGAGTGCCATGTCATCTCATCTGGTGTGAAGTAAATTGCTGATACGATCCCATTTTAAAGGCAGGATGCTGACCTTCGGCAGCTGAAGGCTACTTTCTCATATTCGCTCAGTGTAAGACAGATGATTGTGAAATCTGGCAGAATGGATTTTTCCTTTCTCATAGACATGGGACTTCAGTCTCAGCCATATCCTCTCCCACGCTTGATGGTCCCTGGCTGCTTCACCCGGTGGTGGTAGAAAAATCACACCATCTGTATAATGGCGGCCCAAATCCCCAATGCCCCGGCAAAAATCCTGTTTTGGAGCTGCCCCCGGGAGCAGCCCTGGCTTTAGTCTCTAATATGGCAGCAAAACTCAAATGCCTGCCCATGGAACTTCCACGTGGAGACCTTCAACCCTGGCCCTCGAGGGCACTGGACTCAAGATTCTCATGTATGTGCGCGTTCCCGTCCTCCAGTTAGGCTGGAGTGCCTGACCACAGCAGGCTCCACTCCACTCAGAAAAACCAAACCTCAGAATCTGGTAGGGTGTAACCACCTGTTGACAGAGGCCAGCCGCGGAGGAGGAGTCGGCCATGGGGCAGGAGTTGTAATGATTGACTTCACTCTAACAGACAGTGCTGACCCTTGGACCTAGTGGAGCCATTGTGAGTATTGGGTCAATCAGGGCTGGCTGCGGGTTCTGCTCACCTGCAGCCATCAGTGATACCAGTGCCTCAGAACCCTCTCAGTAGAACTCGTGTGGAAAAACCACATTAGTAAGACAGTCTACTTGAAAATGTTTGTCTGGGTTCAATCAAGGAATGAAGTACTTAATTATGATCATAGTGTGAGTCTTGAGTGTTCTGGGCAATTATCATATCAGTAGGGAACACGATCCAAGGATTACATCGTGCTTAGTTTAGCAAAGGTATCTGGAGGTAATTTATATGGTATTATGAATAGGAACAATTTACTGAATAAAAAATCACAAGTTTATTGAAAGGGCCTGCCATCAGACTTTGTGTGATGTCAGTTGCCAGGTGGTATAACACATTTTTAATTACAGTTTGCATGTCTTTGTCGTAGATTGTCTCATTGCTGATCCAGAGCTCGACCTTAATTGATGGTTTATTTTTTCTTTCTTCAGGCATTCCCCCCTCAACAGTCACCAAACAGGTGCTCTGACTGAGCATTAATTCTGCTTCTGATGTTATTTTTTTTCTGCTGCCTTTGGCATGTAATCTTACCTTCTCCATGGACTTTGAACCCATAACACCGGCAAAGCTGAAACAATGCCTCAGCTTTGCGTTCTCTTCTCTGATTTTCTTTGAAATTTATTTTCTCCTGCACATTCCGTATTGAGCAACACCCAGGCTGCGTTCTCCATCCTTTTCAGGGACGTTGATGCATTATTGGCGGTTTTCAGATCTTTACTGTTAGCTTCCTGGTTGGCATCATTCACTGCATTGCGTTTTTCCTTTCTGCTAGTTGCTGTTGGCGGCAGAAAAGCATTTCTGTTTAGCTCTCGAGCTTTGGAAAAGAGGCGCCTTTTCAGGATTTTCAGTAAATGAGATAGATGTTTTTGGAAGACTCTTTCCACTTAATCTTTTAAACAAGTCTGTCTGGGCTTTAAAATGTTAGGAATTCCAAAATCTGCATACTATAAGATGTGCAAAGCAGCCAGTTCTACTACGATGCTCAGATTAAAATAGGACAGAGGTCACCTGCCTGAGGTATTCTTGAGGATTTGTGCCAAAAAAAAAAACTTCTCAGCTGTAGGAAGCATGTGGCACTTCAGTAGACAGCAACTGGGTGCCTCCTAGCCTATGTAAACACAGGCCATGTGCATGAAAGCCTTCCAGAAATGATGTTCTTTTAACGGGCTTTCACTCAAGAGAGCAGATGTTTGGTGTTGGTAAACTTAGCTGTCAGTCAAACTTTCTGCTCATTGTGGAGCAGAAATAGGCTTGCAGTATTAGTAAGAATGGCTATGAACAATGCAGTTGACACTGTGCTGTCCATGTGGATGAATGTGACACCTGCTTCATTGTTAATTCATTTTTTTATTTTGATCTCCTCCTTAGGTGTTAGATTCTCTTTGCTGCTTTGAGTGTAAATATTAAAGTTCAAATACTTTGTCTCTCTCCTGAAGAAATTTTGAATTTTCCAGTATTATGTAAAACTAAGGCTTGCTTGGTCACACAAGTTAAGACCAGGCAAATCGAAGCATTTCTTTGGGTCTTGCTATAAAAATCCTTCTTCATTTGATTAAAGACTTTTAAAGAATGGGTTTTTTTATATGTGGATTCCAGGTGGGAGAGAAGCTTATCCAGCTGTGGACCGTCATCAACAAAGCAAGTTTCTGTGGAAACTTTACTCTTCTATCCTGTAACGGAACACTGAGAAGGATCCCGCCTACAGATGTGATGTGGCAGATCTCTAAACTGTGCTAATGACCTCTATCTGCAGTGGCACTATCAAATATAAACAAGGGGCCTGAGAAGTGATCAGTCAGGAGTAACAGTGCTTTGAGGAATGGCTCTTCTGGCTTCTATCCTTCACCACTCATATGGTGAAAACCAGTCAACGTCAGTCTAATGCCACCACTGAATTTCTTAAATGTGCTTCAGTTGCTCAATGAAGTGTTACTGTTCTTACAGAGGACTTTGAGATAGTAAATCCAGGTGTGTCATCTGTCAGCCATTTTGCGTGTCGCAATGCACTTTTCGTTACCTCAGCTTTGTAAAGTGTGGAAGGCTTTAAGCATTATAGATGAGAGGAATGACAGATTGCTCTGAGAAGACCCGCCTTGTTAAACACCTTTTGGACTGAAACAGACCAGTGGAAGTCAGCTCTGAGGGGTATTATGGGTACACAGAGTTTGGCCAAGTGGCTCAGTTGTTTGAAATCATTGCTGTTGAACTGTAGGCAAAAAACCTTCCCTCTCCTTCATGTGCTCTCCATTTGTGCACGTGTTCGCAGGCAGGCATGTGGATATGACCATGCATGTGGGTTTGCATGTGCACAGGTGTGAGCATTTCCATGCACCCATTGCTGAGTTCACAGCTGCCATTGGCTAGTGTCCATAAGGATCCATGCGCCTGTTCAAGCGGGCTCTCTTTGAAGTCTAGCTTGTTAGCCTGCCCTTATCCTGTACATGAAAGGCTGGAACCAAAATGAAAACAATTGTATTTATCTTTTCCTGATATGATTTTGACTGATAACCCTGAATGAGTATAACTCTTTTTGCAGCTTAAAAGAGGGAAAAATACTGTGATCAGGCTCTCTGGTTGCTGCTACCTTCTTGAGCTCACCATGAGATATCTATTATCAGTTTAGTTTGATGTGGGGTTTTCCACAGTGATTTTTGTGCTCATTTTGTAGCACATTTATACGTGTACAGTAGTGCAGGACCAGTAGACTGCCCCAGAGGTCACGGTCTGACCATGCTTCCTCATGAAGACTCCAGCTGAACCTTCTGACCTGTCCTTCAGAGCTATTCTGCAGTCATTGTGCCTATATAGTCTCATTCTGGGTTAGGAGACCTCCTGGATTCTGCGGTCATTGTGCCTATATAGTCTCATTCTGGGTTAGGAAACCTCCTGGATTCTGCGGTCATTGTGATTATATAATCTCATTCTGGGTTAGGAAACCTCCTGGATTCTGTGGTCATTGTGATTATATAATCTCATTCTGGGTTAGGAAACCTCCTGGATTCTGCGGTCATTGTGATTATATAATCTCATTCTGGGTTAGGAAACCTCCTGGATTCTGCGGTCATTGTGCCTATATAGTCTCATTTTGGGTGAGGAAACCTCTTGGATATTTTAGCTCCTCTATTACATTAGGTATAGAATTAGATTTTAATGGGAAAAGCTGGTCTTCAGTTTCCAGTCATATGTAGTGTTATATTATCATGACTGACTCTATTACATAAAGTTGGTACATTACGTTGGAGCTATGGGTTAAGTAATTTCACAACCATGGGATGGCAATCCCAGAGTGCTCTTCTGCTGGCTGTGGTGCCCCATCAACCAGCTGCTTTTCCTCCCCCACAAAGAAAGATCTCACATGGCCTGTTTTCCCAGTGCTGGTGTTGATGTCGTTGGGGTGGGGGGTGTTGGAGAGGCCTCTGGGAGCTTTCGGAGGAGTGTAGCAGAGGTCGTGTGAACAGGAGGAGTTTGGAGAGGATATTAAAAAACAACATTGAAGTGACAGGTCTTGGCTAGGCTCAAGGCGTCCTGTCCATCCCAAGTCTTGTGAAACCACCCCCAAAACTTCATCTCTGTTTTGCCAGAGTCTGCACTGCAATCTGTCCCAGTGTGTTGAGAGCCCATGCAGTCAACCTTGCCTCATTGGAGCCAGCTGTGTGATGGTTCAGATCCACAGATTCGGACTGGACCCAACGTCCACAGTGTTGCTGTTTGCGCTTGTCCGGTATCTTCAGTGGTGACATATGACCTAAAAAGATTCACTTAGAGATTTTCTCTTGGGACATTCTATGTAATGAGGTAATACCTTGTGGTGTGTAGTTAATGTGTGTTTACTGTGTTAGCTAAGGAGGAACATGGTGTAACAGTCAGGTGATTATTGCAGTATAATACTTATGCTATGCCATAGATGAGTCTGTATAATCTCTATAATCATCTATAATGTCTAGGTAAGATCTAGTCCAAAGCAGAGTTTCTCTAGGTCCTGCTCATTTTGTACATTCATCTGAAACACTTGTTGCATTTTAACAAAGATATAAAGAAATAAATGTAGAGAGATTTTGGTGTCTTCCTTTCTACATTTGTATGATTTCTTTGCTTGACTGCTTGTTGCCCAACCCCCCCATGCATGTTCTTGATCCTGAGATTTTGCAATTCTCCCTAAGGTTTATCTGACTTTACTCTCTTAGAAAGTGCTCCTTCTGTGATGAGTGAGGTTTGTATCATACACATTTTTTTGCATTTGTTTTTTGGGGCAAGGTCTTTCCAGCATACGCAATGAGCATTCTGGGAAATGATACAAGATGTTTGGGAGTTTGTGCCGTAATTTACTCTCTCTGCTGCATGACTGTGTCCAGTGGAGCCTGAATTAGCCTGTTGTTCATTCCCCAGCCTATAGGGGGAGAGAGTGAGAGGTAAGGGAGGCGACTCACCTTTGTGAGAGTCAGTGGGGTTATGGAGCCTTCATACCACCACTGTAGCCCCTTCACTAAGTCAGCTGTTCTGTCTGTATGTTTTGAGTCATGCTAAACCATGGAGGGATTAATAATACCTTCCTTTTGGCATCATTAAGGTATCACCAAGCTAGCTTATTGGAGCTAATTAGAATGAAGGCTCCGAACAGCTGAAAGAACTGCTCGCTCAGGCTGCCTTTGGTCCTGGGTTTGACCCAATCTGGCTGTGAATCATTCAGTAGAGGAAACCGCTCTCCATGTGCGTTGCAAACAGGAGCCATGCCCTGTTTCCCTGCTGCTCTGCATCCTTCAGCTGGAGAGGAAGGTGACCATGGGGTCTGCAGTGCAGGTGGGCTGTTAAACAAGGGCCCTTATCCCCACCCCCTGTTCCTGAATGGCCTGTTCCAGTTACCCTTTACCCGGGGGCCTCATATGAGACCTTACACAGATAGCCACTGCCTACACTATTCCAGGTCCAAAGCTTTCCCTAGCTAGGAGAGAATGGCCAAGGACAAGCCTGTGGCGGTATGGGCATTCCCCACTTCAGCAAAATATCATTTTCTCCCCATTGGGAAGGATTTACTGACATGTACCACAGAAACCAATGGGGTTCAGTTTCAAGTAGATTTAAAGCCTTTCTTTGAGGCTGCTGTATCATCTACAAAGCATTCCCTTGGACTGCAGTTTACATGGGCGAAATGACTCACAATTTAGTCCAAAAAAAATTTAATAGCACCAGGGTTTGTGAAGTTCTTGTGTTTTTGTGTTTGTTCAGCTAAATGTACAAGTAAAATGGACAAAATCCAGGAAGGATTTTGCATTCGCATTATGTGTATTTTTTTTTCATTATTTAACTTCATTTGATTAATTTTTGATTCATTTTTAGGGTAACATGTTTACGGAGCTGAGCTTTTAAAAAGCACAGTTATCAGAAATGCCTGCTGTGTTCCTGGTGTGTTGGTTCTGGAGAGGCCTGGATGTTTGGTGTACAGATCCTGAAGCTGCCTGCTGAGGGGGAAAAAGAGGAATACTTGAATTTGTCTCACAGTTCACTTATTTTGCTTGTCTTGCTGAAAAGACTCAGGGCAATAGAGCAGTTAACACTGTAAGGACCACAGAAAGACTCAGGGCAGTAGGTCGGTTCACACTGTAAAGACCACAGAAAGACTCAGGGCAGTAGGTCGGTTCACCCTGTAAGGACCACAGAAAGACTCAGGGCAATAGAGCGGTTCACACTGTAAGGACCACAGAAAGACTCAGGGCAGTAGAGGAGTTCACACTGTAATGATAACAGAATGAATCTTTCGAAGTGTCAACAAGTATTCTTGCTTGGCCAGGTGCCGTGGTAATTAGCATTACCAGCACTCCAGCTGTCATCACTTAGTTCATAAGCAGTTGGGTCCACTGGTGGGTCCACTGGCATGTGCCCCCATTGGTGGCCTCATCGTTGCTGCTTGGCCAATCAGGATTGTAGTCGCTTTCCACCCAGTCAGAATTCCCCATTCACTGACAAAAGGCCAGGAGTTATTGCGTCATTGTTGCACAACGTGGAATTTTCATTAGGGAAAGAGTATTGCAGTATTCAAATATCAGCTTAGTGTCTACTTTTAAAACAGTAGCTCTCTGTCGTGCCAGGTTAGCATTAGCAAGTCCAGCTATACTATTAGCAAATAAAATACTGCAGAGTGCTACTGTAAATTACACTAAAAGCTAGGTCCTGCTAAAGAGTGTGTGAAAGCACATTGCATGCAGGGCACCTTTTGACTCATCAGTCTCTCTGTCCAGAAGTATACAGTTCTGAGGTCTAAATCAGGAATGTATATGCAGAGGTGGGCTCTTTTCTACTTCGAATAGCAAAGACTGGAAAACCAATCGCAGGTTTTTAAGAGGCTCATCTGACCGTGGCCGGGGGAGTCTCGCTCTGCCCAGAAGCAGCTGTTTTATCTGATGGTGTCCGTGTTGGTACACCTGGCCTTCTCATCAACCTGAAGCGTTACTGAGGCCGTTTACTGGCTTTCTTCGGTCTGACCAGCCCTGAGCAAAGCTGAGCGACTGAAAGGATTTCCTAGGGGGCTCGTTAATTTCAGGCAGTCTGTTCCAGAGCCAGGCTGGGGAGCTTGCTCACACGACATTGTGCCAGACCAAGGGAACACAGTACTGAAGATGCAGCGCACATGGGAAACTGGATTTCACCGTACTAGCACATTCTGTCTGCCAAGACCACATTCCTCTCAGAGAGGCTGTCACTTATCTAGGAATAGACCCAACAGTATGAAGAGAGAATATAGCAAGTCATTTAGCTGTACCTGTCAGAATCCTCTGCATTGATGCCTTTTTAGCCTGCATCCCATGAGGACTTGGGGGGGTCATCTTATGCACATTTAATATTCGATATTCCATTTGTTTCTGCAACTTTATTGTAGGCCTTCTGCACAGTAGTAATCAAGGAAACAGTCTCCTCTGCAGAGCTGATAAATGTTTAAACCACCAGGACCAATTCAGCCCTGGGGCCTTGTCTGTTTCCCTCCACCCAAATGCTACCTGGGAGACAGCCGGAGGAGCCCACACCCTCCCCGCAACCTACGGCTCCGGCTACCTGGGAGACAGCCGGTGGAGCCCGCAGTGTGGATCTCGCTTTCCTGTGCTGCTGCGGACCCACAGTGAGAGGTGGTTGGGTTTGTGGCCTATTTGCAAGAGGGGGGGGTGGTACACATGTTGGTTACGCGGAGAAATACTGGCGCCATGTTAGGCATGGCTGCCCACATCAGACGGAGATGGCTGTAAACTTCCCCATCTACATTTTACACCGGGAACATGAGTGTTTTGTACAGATTTTTATTTAGATTTCTTAGAATTCAACCCCCTGTTAGAATAGATTCTGCCTTTACATGGGTGGATGGATGGATAGTTGGATATGGTTGCAGTCCAGCTGAAAGATAAAACCTCTGCTTTTGAACATCCTCTGAAGATCCTCTGCCTTTCAAATGGTTTGATGTTACACGTTTCACTCTGCAATGCTGCACCACCGGAGTCTTCCCAGCGTTGTGGGCAACATCTGTCAAGTGTCACCACGTTAGCAGACGAACCGGTCTGAATTTTCTCTGCCTTGTGCAGTAATGTCTGACGCTGGAGGGTCACCATGCAGATGCAGCCCATGCAGTGGAAAGAGCACGACCCCAAAAGTGTGTAAAGTGCCCAGACTGTAATGATGACGGCAGTCTGTTCCGTATCAGATGTGTCCTTCTTGACCGGTCATGTTCACGGTCGCTCACACCAGTCGATGCTCTCATTCTCTCACTGCTGCTGACTGAATATGAATCCCCCCACGGTCATGAGAGTTACGGCTGCACAAACACTAGCCTCCGTTGTTATTCCTTTATTATTTTTATAGAAGTTCCACCAGTCCCACGCATGGCTCTGTTATTTTTTTATACTTTGACCTGTGGAATTAAATCACCTTTAACTAGTGATGGGACAAGTGAGGCTTCAAAACCTGTGGTGGGTGGGAGTATCCTGAACTACCAATCAATGCTCAGGATACTCACACCCACCATGGGTTTTTGAAGCCTCACTTGTCCCATCTCTCCCTTTAACTGAGCAATGAGAGGTGACGTTATATTGAAAATGTGCTCGCTTCTGGCCTGTTAGGGATGTTGACTGGAATTGTGCATGTTTGATAGAGGTGAAGCTGAGGGTCTCTTGAAGTAGCTTTTGGCATTCCCAGTGTCACTGTGGCATAAAGCTTACACTGGAGATTAACCAAACAATTTAAATAATTACTGCAATGCTTTTTCCAACTCTTAAAGTGTGCTCTGCCTCAGTGAGCCCTTTGAAAAAGCCTCCTTTGATCCCCGCAGCCAGCCTGTCTCGTGAAAGAGTCCCTTGTGGTCTCTCCCTGCTGGGCAGTGTACGGATGACCGGTTCCCCTGTTGGAGTGGCATTTTGCTTGGAGGATGACCTGATACGTCTTTACCTGTTTCAGCCTGAGTTACTTGTTGAGTGACAGGCAACTTCCATCAAGTGCATTGAGTCCACCAGTATCCCAGATAATTTCGATTTTCAACCGGGTTTTTTGGGAAGAAATGTAAGACCATGAAATGAACTGTGCAGGTGCCTCAACATCACGCGTTCATGGATTGTCTTGATGCTTCTGGCATTCGCTCCATTCTGAGAGGAATGCAGTCATTTTAAGGCTCAGAGCAGTCTTTGACTTCCTGTCTGTCTGGAGGCGTGCTGCACCAGCTGTGATGTCATTCTGACCGAGCAGAAGCAGGATAGCAGGATAGGAGAGGATGGCAAGCTGACTGCACTCATCCATCCTTGTAAAGTCAAAGAGTCCTGGGTAAGAAACTGTGTTTTTTTCAGTGTCAATGGGTACACACCATGCTTTTAACCATTGTGATGACAATATCAGTTTATTATATGATCCTGTTTTTTTTAGCGAGCTTGGTGTGCTGGATGAGTGCAGCAGAAGGCATGGACTCATAACCTGGCTTGCTTGTTTATTTCCAAATTCTAGTTATGTGGCAATAGATAGTAGAAAGGCATTTGAAACCCAGGCCATGTTGTCAACAACCTCCTTGATGTGTTATGCAAGTCCCCTCCAAACAACAGCACCCAGGATAGCACGGTCAGACCCTCATGACTGAAGAGTCCAGGATGTTTTGCAGTGGTAGCTTTTAATGTTTAAAAACGGTACTTGGCATGTTATTTAGTGTGTCTTTAATCGAGCTCTCTGCCTTACCCAGCATTCCTGGCTAGCGGGTGTATGTGATGGCTACCTTTCCCCTCCTTGGCTGGCCTGCCTGCTGCTCTCTTCTGCTTTTTCCCTGCTATCTGCAGAGTGGTGGAGAGCAGCCAGGAGAGACAGACTGCAGGCTCGTAGCAGGGAGAGTCAGCGCAGTGAATGTCCTGCAGAGCGAGGAGCTCGTAGAGGAAAGGCCCCGCTGCCACTCTCTGTGGTGTTTTGACCGCAGGGGTTTCTGGAAGACCCCAGGAGGAAATCCTGATTAGCCATGGCCTTGGGCCTCAGATCACATGGTATGAGAAGAGCACCAGGCCACAACACGTGGGTGTCCACTCCTGGGGAGTCTACATCCAGTTGAGAGCCCTGTGTGAGGGCCACCAGGCTGGACATCTCGCAGTGAGTCTAGCAGCACCTTCTGGATTTCTGACTGACGCCTGAGCGTAGTGTTTGGAAGTGTCCCATGAAAGAGCTTCATGGCAGCCTCTCCCACTTCACTGTACACGACAAAAGAGTGACGTGCTCATGACTCACTGTGACGTGCTGCTTCCTTTTTAACCTAAGAAAAAATGAGCAAAGGGAGTACATTTATATAAATGGCAGGTATTAAAATGTCATTTCTCTCTCTTAAGATAGTCATGGATTCTCTCCATATGAATGCCAAGAAAAAGGTCAGTCTTGACAACAGATGTAGAACACAGTGTTTCCCAGCCAGCACAGTGGCCAGAGGATAAGATTTGAAGTAGGCTATATGTTAGTGCCGAGCTATTGGGAAATGCTCATCATTTCCAGTGTGAAAACTCCTCCATGAGGAAGTTTAAACTGTCTCTGCTATTAAGCAGCTGTGGGGCTCAGGGATTAGACTCCTGGCTTGCTACAAAAGGGTGACTGATTCCTGTATGTATGATTGGTCAAGGGTTCCCCCTGCTGTCAGCTCTAAGAATGGCCACCTGGATCTCCATGTCACAACTGTGCTTTTGACCAGTGTCTGCCTTTGTGTGTCACTCCTGCCAGAAAAACACATAATTTATCCAGAGGGGTCATATTAAGGTGTTCTTTAACAAATTACATGATGAATTAGCCTCGTTCGATCACAGGGGGTAGATTGCTTCCTGAATCCTCCTCCATTGACACATTTCCCTGGAGGACCTCCATCTTGGATGCTCTGTGTATCATCATGCTTTAGCAAATTTTACTGTCATCTTTCTGGTGAAGAAGAATGAAATGTTTAAACTGACTAATAGTTTCAGGTGTGCAACAGCATGGATAGTGACAGCAATACTGGTGCTTTCCTCATCCTACAGAGTAGGACAGTAAACTGACTGTAAAAGGATGTATAAAGGGGCAAATCCGAGAAGTTGTGTAAAAATAGCCAACGAGATGGAAATCAAAGAAATCTTGATGTACGTGGAAGAGGAGAGGCCAGGCTGCCTTGTCCTGTGGGTCTTTGAAGCTGGTGAGGGCTGACTCTGTCTTTCGATGTATTAATAGTCCAGTCTTACAGTGACTTGGGTTTCCCACCATGAAGGCGTGGCATGCAACTGAGATATACCCTGTAAGCTGTGTCTGAGGGTCCCATCACGATGCCAGCCACTGTTGGTGAAGAATAAGCCATTAGAAATGAGGGTGGAGTCTCTCGAGCATGCTGAGCTGGGGACAGTGCCTGCCATTCACCTCTGAAGAGCACCTATCACACAAGGGGGTCGTAGCTCTGCACCTCCTACTGTCAGGGTCCATGTCTGACTCGTGTTTCTGTTCCACGGTGTTTCACAAGAGAATACTGGGTTTGCTCAAAGAGGAATAAGCACTCTGTCTGGTTTTCATTACAGTTTTCCATGATTTGTTTTACTTTCCAGTGACTTTCAAGTTATGAATGACTAGGATTTCTTTCCCCAGGGCCAGTTGAGAAAATGAATTCAGTTCTGTAAATTTTCACACAGCAAAATGCGAGCAATGCCTCCCCCTGCTGGACACAGGTGGTATCTGTCCGTTCTGCACAGGCAGTGGCAGCAGAAGTCACGGGATCCTGCTAAGTGTCAGTTAATGAGGCCATTAAACAAACTATCTACTTAAATTAGATTCTCAGCTCAAGCTTCAGGTTAAATATATCGGAAAGGAAGGGGGTCTGCTGTATAAAGCCAGACATGTCACTGTCAGACCGAATGAGCATACATCAGAAATAAAATAGCCGACAGAAGGCTTTCTGAGAGAGTCTTTATGCTAATAATTAAATTTAGTGTATTTCAGATGGGGACTGATCAGTGTAAAGGGCAGGGTAAATGTATTTGTGTATGTCATATTTTAGCAGTTAGCTCTTTGCTGTGGATCCCAGAAGTCAACACCCCCCTGAATGTAAGTCTTTGAGAAGTGGTGCCTGGGGTCCAGTGAACCTAGGATCACATTTTCTGTGTATGGATGACAGAGAGTGTTATGAACCATAGGATACCCTCAGGTAGGGGTACCATGATGCCTGAGCCTGGACCCACCCTGCTACAGTGGAAGATACTGTGAGCTCTGTGGGGGGGTCAACTTTTGATGGCATTACTGGTGGACAGGAGAGTGGGGCTGTAGTGACAGAGGGGACATTTTTGGGGGGGTATTGAGAGGGAGAGGAAGACAGAAGAAATGGGGACGAAAGAGGGAGAGAGAGGAAGAGAGAGAAGAAAGGGGGGAGAGAGAGAGGGAGGGAGAAGAAAGGGGGGAGAGGGAGAGGAGGAGAGAAGAAGGGAGAAGAAAGGGGGACGAAAGGAGAAAAGAAAGGGGGGAGAAAGTGATAGGGAGAGAGGAAGGGAGAAGAAAGGGGGGAGAGAGAGTGAGAGGGAGAAAGTGAGGAACAGAGAGAGGAAGGGAGAGAGAGGCAGAGTGAGAGAGGGAATGATAAGGAGTGGAGGAGGGGAGAGGAGGAAACAGGGAGAGAGAAGAAAGTTGGAGAGAGAGAGGGAGGTAGGGAGAAGAAAAGGGGAGAGAGAGTGAGGGAGAGTAAGAGAGAGGCTGTGAACTGTAGCGATCTGTGACAGGAGAAATGAGAGCAGAATCTAAATGTTTATCTAAGTACTAACATCTTGAATACTGCAAAGACCCAGTATGCCACGTGTAAGTCACACTCCACACCCGTGCGCGCTGCTGGGCGGTCAAACCGAGACCAAACACCGCATACTCACTTGCTGGCTCTCTGGAACGTGCTGAGTCACGTACCGGTCTCTAGAGATACCTTGTCTTCCATAGGCAATGACTCAACGCTCCTAAATGTGGGTGGGTGGGTGGCTAGCTGGCTAGCTGGGGCCAAAGTGTCCGGCGCTAATTAAATGCACTCGGAGAGCCAGATTTATTCCAGTGAGTACGGAAGTCCAGTCACAATGTGCTTTTAGAACACCGTCACTTTAAAATAAATCATCTACTATACCAGTGAGCGATAAACCGTAAGAGACATCCTGTATCAGAAAATAAGGCGGGGGCCTACAGCTGCGGGCTCGATAACCATTCCGATGAAGGAATGCGTCTGTGATTTACACCTGCCCCTGTGTCACTGATCCAGGCTCAGGCAGAGCCCCAGACTTGCCTGATCTCAAGGGATTATTCCAGGCGGCTGGGAGGGGAAATCAGGCCCAGAGTTTAGGCGGTAATGGGACTGGCGCCAAAATGAGGATACGGCCATCGTCCAGGCCGATCATGGCAGTGTGAAAGATGTCCAACACATCTGTGATTTTTTAGATTCCCAATGCTGCGACTCACAAATGGTTTTTTAAAAAAATATTTTAAATTGTGCTGCTATTATTTATTTGCAGAGGAAAAAAGGCTCTATCAGCAGTAGTGCCACAAATGAGTGCAATTCGTTCTTTGCTTCATTACGCTACAAAAGTGCAAATGAAACCCCTTTGCTTTTCTCAGAGATACTCCATGTCTTTAAGCTAAGTCTTGCACATGTTCTCCTAAAGGGCTCTGAAAAGTCTTCCTAATTAAAGCCTAGTTTACGTGGGACTCCGCTACAGCCTTCTGTACCACAGCATGTTGTTTATCTAACTAGCCTCCCTGTTTTCAGTAAGCGTCTGATTCCAACACCTAGGTCTCGTCTTATATTGCTAAGGGAGTTATGTCTGTCTGCCGGTTCAAATATTGTCATAAGATTAGCGTGAGCCACGACGGCTGCTCACTTTCCAGGAAGCAGGAAAAACCTCATATTGGCTCTAGCCACATGACTGAAGTGAACTGGTAGAGCTCAGCCAAACTCAGGACTAGACAAATGTGAGATTGGAGGGAGACGGAGAGCACAAGAGTGTGCGTGGTGGTGTGTCACCTTTATGTACCCTCCGCCTAACCGGTGACCATCCAAAGGCTTAGGAAGGGAGAGTGAAGTCCTATGCACATTGGCTTACATAGCGTGGGCTGTATCAACACAGCATGGACTATCTGCAATACCCTTGATTCCAACAGCGGCGTTCCAGAGGGAAGGCCGGGGGTTATGGTGCTGTTCCTGATTATGGGCCAAGCCAAGTTTGTCATTGCAGTGAATTCACTGTGCCTCGGCCCCTGGAACAGATGAAACCTGGACAGTGCTCTCTGATCTGTGGGGTATCTGAGGAGATGGCCCTCTAGTGGCAGGCTAGCAGAGTAGGGACTTGGGGAGCTGGGGTTAATGAAGTACGGCTCTATGTCACTATACATTCCACATGGCATCATGGGATGGCATCAGTACTCCTTGTCATCGTTTTCATCAGTTTTAAGATAAAGCATTGAAAAAGTCACACTTCATTCGGAGTGTTCATGGCACTGTGAAACCCTCTGAGACTGACTGCCTCTTGTTGTAGAATGATGAAGTAGGGAAATTAATGAAGGATATAATTAATATTAATTCCAGGGAGTGAGGCATCAACATCATGTTTCTTTCCCCACTACACCTCTGTCTAACACACCATACAGGGCTCCAAGGGGCATGTTTTTCAAATCTGTTCAAAAGTACAACAAGTTGCTCTACAAAACTTCGCCGAAGCCTTTCCTAGAAGTGAAAGTAGGCTTTCACAGGACCTTGCAACAGCGTAAGCAGAGCATAGTTCTGTTCAGTCTACTCAAAGACATGAGCTGGAAGAGAGGAGATGGTTTCAGATCCGACCCAGGATGCCAAGCGCTGAGCTCATGGGGAGTTTGGCACAGTCGTGAGGCGATGTCCATCATACAGACTTTAGCAGGAGGTTAATATGTACCTTTAGGGGGAAACTGTGACCTTTAGTGAATTCATGAAACTGGAAATTTAAACAAACTGCCTTTTCCCTCACACACAGCAATGAATCCATATAAAGTACATTACTTTATAAAAAAAAAAAAAAAAAAAGTCTGGGGAGCCCAGCAGAGTATCGTTTCAAACATATTTGACTTGCAGATATTGTAGGTCAGGTGGTCCGCAGTAGAATCAAGGGGGCTCGCCAATCTTCCTTCCAGGGACCAGCATGCTGTGCCCTTTGGTTGGCTTTGGTGCCACGGGTACTCGCAGCCTGGCTGGTGTCCTCTAAACGCCCTGGCCATGGCTTCCAGAAAAAGCATGAGTTCAGCCTCAAGGCCATCCATTATGACTATGATTATTCTTTTAATTTTCCTTTCAAAAGCATTTACATTAAGGGGTCGGCAAGGGGACACTCTGCTCCTTGCTGTAGCCCCGTGGGACCGTCGAATGTATGTCTCTGCTGGGACATGTTAGTATATTAAGTCTCTGTCAGTCAGCTAATTGAGTTGTTGTACGCACAAGGAGTTGCTAAATAAAGACGGCTCGCTATTATTGAGCATCATGGTGCCCGGGGCAACTGGAGTTAATTAGCTTTTTTCTCCCCTTTTAGCTGGACTGATCATTGGGTAACTTGTAGAATTTTTTTGGGTAACAGAGCTGGAACAATTGAACTGGCCAAACTTTTGACAGCTAGGTTAGACATTAAGTCTCAGCAAGAATCATCTTAGCCGGTGTTTAAAACGTTTAAAGCTGTAGTTGCTTATTGCCAGTGTTTTGTTATATCTGTTCTTTTTTGTTCTGGGGAAAAAAAAGAAAAAAATAAACTAGATGTAACCGAATAATCCAACTTTATGCCACATTGACAGAATTAATGTCAGTTAGCCAGAAGTTGTTATGTTTGTCAGTATGCTACTTAGCATGGGTGATACACTTTACCGGGTATACCTATGTTGAACCAGGTAGAACCCACAGAATCGATTCAAGGCTTGTAGAATTCTTCATTCAGGGAAGCCTTAATGTGCACGACTTATGTATTGAGCTGTTATTTTCACATGTGGCCTTCCTTTTAGCTTTAATGGATCTGAATTTTCTCCTCGGCCTTCTCTCTTTAACACCACATTCTCAGCTACGGAGCTACCCCTGACTGGATGTTTTTGTTTATTGCATTCTACACCCTGTAGTACATGAAAATCCCAGGTAGGGAGTCTGTTTCTAAGATCCCGGAAGGACCAGCAGTCGTGTTTAAAGTCACTTTAATCACACGCCTTAGCCGTTCGAATGCTTAGTCTCACAGTGTTAGTCCACTGTATGTACTTAGCTGTTGTTCTTTGGAGAACCAGACTGCACATGTTAGCAAACAGGTGTAACTAATGAAGATCATTGAGCGTATATGTTGGGGTTCTTTGTAACATTAGCATGGGTCATGTGTGCTTCCTGTTGGATTTACTGAATGTGAGAAAATCGCACAAAGGAGGCACACGGAGCTCCAAGGAGCAGCTCAGCCATTGATCTGCGATACCACAGGGCCCCGTTGGGATGGTGGTAGTGGGTCATTGGGTCGAATCACACAGCTGACCCACAGCACAACAATGTAGCGAAACGACAGCCACGCGTTGTGGTTCTAGGCTTGGATGTGGTGGAACCTCAGTATCAACAACAATTACACACAAACATGGAATCAGATGCTGACTTACGTCAGTCTTGGGCAAACAGGGTAGGAAAAGACTGTCCATTTACATTTGTGGGACTAAGGTCTCCCTTGGCTGAAACAGTGCTATTTTCTTCTTCGTAAGGCGTGTAAAGTGTTGTGATCACTACAAAACAACATGTGCGATCCTTACTCTGACTTTTCTGAGAGAAGAACTCACTTTGGTCTTGTGTGCTTTCACATTCGGTGATGGGACCAAATGGTGTTCTCTGTTCACTAGTCAGATTTAACCTGTGGAGTTCTCTGGTTAGGCCAGTGCTTCCTCAGACACGATGAATTAACTGTAGCTGATGTTTCAACTTTTCTTCTGGGTGATGTCTCCTCCCGGTGGTCGAGGGAAGTCACTGCATGTTGCTCTCTGCACCTGCACCGTAGACACTGCAATGTGATCAGCCTCTAAATCACTCAGTCTGCTTCCTGCCAGGAGCTGTTTGCAGTAGCGTAGATCTCGTTGCCATTCGATCGGATGCCGATGCTGCATTTGACCTCTCCAGTGGTCCAGCCACTTCTTTTGATTTCTCTTTTGACCAAAGCTGTGCTGTGCTGAGAAGCTGGGTGAAGGAGTGAGAGAGAGAAAGAGAGAGAGACGAAAGAGTGGAAGTCGTCTCCGGAGTGATTCGCAGGAGCGAGGCGAAGGTGCAGATGTGTTCCCAGGCGCCGACGTTTGCCCGTAATGAGAGCATGTGAGTCGGAGGTGCTGTGTTGGGACGAGAAAGGCAGTGAGTCGAGACACGGGGACAGAGAGGCGGGATGCTTTGCAGCGACAGAATGACAGTCCTTAGCCTTAAAGAGACCATGCTGCTTTATTCATGGATGTGGGATGCACCAGATCTTGGGTTTTGGTCATAGTGGTGTGTCCTTCAGGCTGAGATGTGCTTCGGGCTGTTCCAGGCTCAGAGGAAACTCCTTGGCTTTTAGTTCTAGATGTTCCGTGGCTCTCTTTAAGTGTGGGGGCTTTGGAGGCAATGCCACATCGAGCGATTCCTTTTTCCCTCTGTTGTATTCTTATGCGGTTCTCTGAGATACGGGGAAACGTTGGTTTTGTTATGTCACAGTTATTTTATTTACTTACTCTATCATCATGCAGGCATCACAGTGTGAATGGGATTTCCTTTTCTGTTGAACATAAATCCCCTTTATTTCATCCATTTTTTCTTAGTCAAGGCTTTTCCACTCCTCATTGTGTAAAATATTTTGTAACCCGCTAAATTGTGCCTCTATCTGCTGTGCTTATGGGAGATGTGAATAGGAGCACTGCACTTTGATCGTTTGAAACACCCGGAAAGTTTTGACTATTTCAGATTTTTGCTTGTATTCCAGGTTACTCTGACTGGAATGGGCGTACGTGGGAATTCATCTCTAAGTTTCCTCCTGTCTCTTGTCAGGAGCTGGTCCCTTCAGGAGATCTTCTCTCCTATTTCTGTGTTCATTTTGCCTTTTTCCCTTAAGGTGGCTGTTGCTGTTGTGGGTTCCCCCCACAGTGGCAGGAGTTCTCTGGTGGCCAGCATCTCCGTAATTCTCATGTGCCGCTGCTAACCGGGCTTAGTTCTCTCCATGGGGGGGGGGTTGCTTTCTGGAGTGCCGCGACTGCGGACGGTGGCATTTGTCGAGTTGTTGGCGCCAGCATTTTTTCTGCAAAGAGGGGCTGGATTGGTGGTTGGGGGAAGTAATGCGACCGCGGAGCTGTGGTTTCGACCACGTTCCAGCGTGCAGCGTCAATGTCAGGCGGCCCTCGTGGCTTTCGGCTGCTCCTTCTTATTGACAAGAGGGGGTAGGGGTGGATTTGGGGGGTACCAGGCCACAACAGATAAAGCTTTGAATTCTGGGGTGTTTTATGGGCAGCCCATATATTTTCCCAGAAAAAATGTACTTAATTGGGTCTGAGGGGTGAGGGGGTGGGCCTTTGACTGCCGTTTAACTGCCGCTCCCCAGCTGTCAATCAGAGGTACACATTTTAAAATTTTAAAACAAGCCAGACCCCATCAGAAGCATGAGCCCATGGATGGCTCCTTCCTCCTTATTTAAGAAAATTATTATTGTTATATCATTGTTATGATGTGGATCTTAGGAAGGTCCGACACATCTGGACTGATGCAGCCAGTGACAGCTGCAAAACAAATGTAAACATTTTGTAAGGTTACTTACATTATTAAAAGGCTTTTTTAAAATTAAAATCCTTAGCCTATGTTGATACTAGACATAACCCAGAGGACACAAAAAGGATATCTGGATGCCGTAAAGTGCACTGTGGCATTTCGTCACATCAAATGTCTTTTAATTCACGTTATTATTTTATGATGGATGCTATCTCCAGTAGTAACTGTCTGTAAGTCATGTGACTCTTGCCAAACTTTTCCCAGTGGGTGAATATGTGTTGTGGGTCGATAGGTTCATATGATGGCTGGCTTTTCACCCAGAGCAACCCAAGAGTGCTTCTCCTGCGTGGTGGAGCCTGGAGCGAGGCCGCTCGCCCTCTGGCCCCCCAGTGTCATGCACTCCAGAGCAGGGTGGCCAGCTTTCCTGACCCCTGGCTCTACCCTTTCCCACCCAGATCTACACTGACTGGGCCAACCACTACCTGGCCAAGTCCGGCTGTCAAAGGCTCATCAAGGACCTCACACAAGACATCGCTGACGGGGTTTTACTGGCAGAAATCATCCAGATCATCGGTGGGTCTCCGCAGGGCTCTGACATCCACACAGTTGTGTCTCCATACTTTCATGCATGCAGTTACACATAAGACATGTAACATATGTACATACACACTTCCCACTGCCTGTCACGTTAATGGAATTAACAATTCTTTAAACCCAGATGTTTAGGTAGTAATATTTTAAAAAAGCAGATGGAGTTTAAAAAAATCAGTGGAAAAAGCTTTTTTGAGGAGGGTGTCCTACAATGAACCTGTTATTCAGACTCAGAATGTCTCGATAACAGCAGTATTTCACACACACACACACACACACACACACACACACACACACACACACACACACACACACACACACACACCGTCACGCACCCTGCTCCACAGCCTGCTGCCCACTCCAGGGAAAACAGCAGGCTGTCTTACAGCTCCTGATAGGCTGTGCTGCTTTCTGTTGGATATCTGGCCCGGTTTTGGACTCGGCAGCCCCTCCCCGGCCTGGATCAGCCAGCAGTGATCTGCAGAGCTGGCATGTGCCCAGCCAGCTCTATTAAAGCATGTGTCTCCCATGTGTGCTCTTAAGGGAGCCTGGAGAGCCTTGTATTTACCCCCCCCTCCACCCTGTACTGTCTCAAAACTTCATGCCGGTCGTCAAACAGCCATCGTCCACTAGTCCTCTGTCAGTGCCGGCTCTACAGCTCTGATCAGTTAGCAAGAATTGTTTTTTTATTCCAGGGGATATCCTTACATTTTCTCACAGGCTCACGTGTTCTCTGTGTCTTTCCAGCAAATGAAAAGGTTGAAGACATCAATGGCTGTCCCAGGAGCCAATCGCAAATGGTGAGTCCTCCGGTCATGCAATGCCGCTTGAACTGCAGTGGATGATGTAGACGTTAAAGCTGTGTGCGTTTGACCGCGCTTTCTCCCTGTGGGCGATGTAGGCATTAAAGCTATGTGTGTTTGACCGTGCTCTCTCCCTGTGGGCAATGTAGACATTAAAGCTGTGTGTGCTTGACCGTGCTCTCTCCCTGTGGGCAATGTAGACATTAAAGCTGTGTGTGCTTGACCGTGCTCTCTCCCTGTGGGAGATGTAGATGTTATAGCTGTGTGTGTTTGACCGTGCTCTCTCCCTATGGGAGATGTAGATGTTATAGCTGTGTGTGTTTGACCGTGCTCTCTCCCTATGGGAGATGTAGACGTTATAGCTGTGTGTGTTTGACTGTGCTCTGACCCCGCTCTTTCCCTATGGGAGATGTAGATGTTATAGCTGTGTGTGTTTGACCGTGCTCTGACCCCGCTCTCTCCCTGTGGGAGATGTAGACGTTATAGCTGTGTGTGTTTGACCGTGCTCTCTCCCAGTGGGAGATGTAGACGTTATAGCTGTGTGTGTTTGACCGTGCTCTCTCCCAGTGGGAGATGTAGACGTTATAGCTGT
>JAACJT020000052.1:20423886-20497449 GCA_009936485.2 Gymnarchus niloticus
GACGTTATAGCTGTGTGTGCCTCACCTTCTTTTTGCATCAGCCCTCAAGATGAGATGTCTTAGGACTTTTTATATTTGTCTATGTCATTGTGACTAAAAAAGGACATGTTTGCAATTTACAGAATATTTTGGTGAGCCTGTGAAGCTCATTCTTGCTCTGCTCAGAATTATTCTGTAATTAATGAACATTTAATAAATTAATGAATTCAGAGGCAGATGCTGTCAGCACAGTGCAGCCATGGAGGGGCTGGGCCCATGTTTTGAGTATGCTTTCAATTTCTACTCAAACTGTCCTTCTCACTATTGCCACTTCAGTGTTTTTTGTAACTTTCTCATGGATGCTGTGTGTTGTTTTTAGAGGGTCTGGCGTTGTTTTTAAGTGCCCTCTCCTGGCCGTGTCCCTCAGCAAACAGATCCGGTCCCTGTAACATAATGGCGGGGCAGAGGTGGATTGGCAAGGCTGCCTTCGTCTTCAGACATAGACAGATGTGTCCCTTTTGTTTGTGTGTCCTTTGACCCCAGCAGCTGGGTAGGATGTGATATGACAAAGGTATGTTGGGGACAAGGAGTGGAATGGAGTTTTCTGCAGGGGTTTTCATTATTTCTGCCCAAGGGTCACCTTGAAAGAAGAGCGGGGGCCATCTATCACCACTGGAAACACTCCCTTTGAGAGGTGACCATGCTGAGCTGGTCAGCTGTAGTGTCTCTGCAGGCAAACTGCTGTGTCTCTTGCTGATTGTAATGAGAGCAGAGCAGACAGGTTAAAACAGTTGTTAAAAGTGGTTGCAGGATGTCCTTCCTTTATTCTCCCGGAACCTCTTTTATAGTGCAGGGTCATGGAGCCTTTTCCAGGAAGCACGGGGCTGCTTTACTCTGGATGTTATACCCTTTTATCTTGGGGCAAAACTAAAGACAGTGTGGAGATACCACTTTACTTTAAGCACATGTTTTGCTGTAGTCCTCTTAAACTCCACACATACAGATTTTGGGCAGGAATTGCACCTGCAACCCTGGGTGTGTGAATGAGGTGCCAAGTCTCCAATACTATTCTTTGAGCCATTTGGACCCTCTGTTAGGTGCAAGAGTAACATGATTTAATTTCACTCTTCTGATTTCTTCTAATGGCATACTGAACAGGCTGAGTTGGGCATGAAAATGATATGCAAATGACATGTAAATGATATACATGATTAACTTTTTCCATTGATTCAGTAGCTCTTGGGAGAGCTAATTAATCTCATACTGAGGCAAGTGAGGCAAAATTTGAGGCTGGAAGCAGCCAGAGTTGCTAATCCCGTGGCACAGATCATATGTGCAGGGTGGCTCTAGTGACAGGAATGAGGGGGCTTGGCCTTTTTCGGATGACCGGCTGGCTGTGCAGTGTAGACCGCCCCTATTCTGTTGGGAGCTCCGTAGACCCGCTGGTACAATTTAATAGCTACAAAAAACCAACATGAAAGGTGAGGTAAACGGAACATGAACACCGGAACAAGGTGTCTGCATGTGCCGTAAAAATGCTATAGAAACCGTCGGCGTGAAATTGGCGGTCTGGTCTGTTTGTCCTTATTTTGGCTTCATGACAGTCCATCGTGACCTGCACCACACACCTGATTTGCTTTCACCCAGTCTGATGAGGCTTGGTACATTGATAAGCCAAAGAATCTTTATGAGCAAAAGGGTCCTTGTGGGAATGGCTTCTGGGATGATCCTCATTCTAATCTGTTTAATTATGGGCTTAATCTGTGTTTTTATGGTTTGTGTTTTTAAAGGCAAGCTGAAAGAAACAGGTCAGGTGTAGGGGCAGGTAAGGGAAGGGCAGTGAAGCAGCAAGAGTGGATAAGGTCAAAGTGCTTATGTGCTTTAAGGGACCAGTATCAGTGACCCAGCCTGCTGGGCTCAGGACTGTCTGTGACGGTCTTGAGGCTTTATGTTTTAGTCAGTGCCTGTGAAGAATAATTCAGTGCAAACCCCTAATCATTTGCATAAGGCTCCTAAACACTCAAATTCCCGAACACCCTTGTTTGAAAAGTGGATTAGTGTCTGTGTAGGTGGTTATGACAGTTGCCCTGGAAGATATGCAACCTTGTAACCTTGAAGCAGTGTTAGATTTCTGTCTCCAATATGATTTTTTTCCTGGAATCCATCTCCTTTTACCCTGCCATTGTTCAAGGGACTATTCCAGTTCTCTTACAGACAGGCTTTGAACTGCTACAGACTCCTGAGAAAACAAATTGAAGACTCACACAAGCTGCTCTGATGACTCTAAAGGTTGGCTCTCCATTCTAATGTCTGGAGCTTCACGCAGACACCTGACTATTTCACTAAAGGTCTGAGCTTCATTCAGATTGGTGCCCTGTGTTTTTGGAATACAGTTCCAGGGAAGCTGATGTAATTCCAACAAGATTTTTGTCAATGGCTAGTCTACCCCAACCTCCTGCAGGTGTATGGTCAAGCGGTCAATAGTGTTTGAATGCTTGCTGTGAGTCTCCACAACCTCCTAGACTGAGTGGCTCAGTGAGGTTCTTGTTATGGCTGCCATGATAGGTGTTATGAAGCAGACCAGACTCCAGTGCAGGGGATCACAAACTTTTATTCTCCATGGGGATGCAGGCAGGAACAAGCACAGGGGCAACATTAACAACCAGCAAAACCAACAGGACAGGGAAGCTCTCTTAAAGAGAGCTAACGAAGGGGAAAATGCAAAACAGGTGTGTCCCGTAACAACAGGGGCCTGACTGACTGGTGGAGTGCATTCTGATGAGGCTCAAACAGCACTGATGAATGACGTTCGTCTTTGTTGGGCTGCTGGTTATTCGGGGGATTTGTAGACGCCCCGTCTCCGTGCTTCCAGGCAAGCAGCTCCTCTACGGGACTCTCTCTGGCAAACACACGCGAATATGGTACTGATGGTACTCACATGTGACGTTTGTGCAAATGTTATGAAGCAGTTATTGTTTACCATTCACCATGTGAAGGTATACCTGTGCGATATTAAATGAACCAAGTATGAGATGAAGAAGGCCAGTGGCCGTTTTCACCATGAAGAGTCCTGCCTCATTTTAGGGCTGCTGTAGTTATTTACTCTGATTAATGTGATGTCCCTGACGGCCTGTCATGGTGCATGCCAGGCATGTTTAACTCTTACTGTACCCCAGAAAAGAAAAAATATACAGGCTTATGGATAGACATGAGAAGATGGAAACTGATGTGCCAAGGTGGTAGTTTGATGGACAGCTCCCTTCCCCAGTCATAGAAACCAGGCTGCTTGTGGAGAACTGGTACCCGAGCTTGGATACTGGCAGGGAGGCAGCATCCTGGCAACTACGGAACTGCAGGGAGTGGGAAAAACATTTTTCTGGCTCACATGCTGCTCCACGTGCCTGGTCTTCTGTTTATGTTTCTATGTGAAGACGTCTCACATCACATCATGCTGTTTGGCTCACACCTGGATTGAGAATTTATCAAAATTCAATTTCTCCGTCTGTCCAAACCTTGGAACACAGACTGGCAGCCAATACAGAACACGTCATCCTTTAAAGGTTAATTTTAATGGTTTTATTGACTATAGGTCTATTTCAATGAACCTGTAATGACATGGGTCTTTCTTCCTCTGTTACACTTACTTCCTCTGTTGCAAGTCAACTTTTTCACTTCTGCCCAGCTGATCTACCCACAGATAAGTGCTTTTATAAACCAGCAGGGACTCATCAGTTGATGTCCTCTCTGTGTGCGTGCATTTGTCTGTGGAGGGGGGGCACTTAACCAGCACTGTCAAGAGGAATCACTGTGACACCCACATTCAGCCATGAAAGGTCTGATGAATGCTGAGGCAAAACAAAAGCTGCCATTTTTGCCATTATCCTCTTTACAGTGGAGACCACTGTTGGGATCACTCTCCATGCACCCTGAGTCTGATTTAAGTTGTTTGTATCTTGTATGTTGCGTGACGACCAGAACACCACTTAAAGCTCAGGATCCTGGGGAACCTTTATTGCTCAACTCAGGCACAATCATCCCCTAATCCAGTTGTCACATAGCACAGGGGTCTTCAGGTAATATGCATCTTTGCAGGCGTACACAGAGGTAGATTTGTATATGTGTGTGGTCTAAAGGCAACAGAGGAGTGTAAGAGTACACTAACAACTCTCAGCTTATAGAATCACAAAATGAAACACAGTGATCCTTCCATCTACAACACAATGTATATCCGTATACTAGGTTAGTTATATAGATATTATATTATATTGCATAATGCACAATATAATGTACAATTATAATCTTTCCCCATTCACAATAATAACAGATTATACACACGAAACCTACATTAAACATTCAATTGCTCATCACAACATAACACAAGTGAATGGCGTATTCACTAATCTTACTGTTATTTAAAAGGAACGATTGCAGAGAAATACTGAGATTAACAGCATATAAAATGAAGCTGTAAACCTAAAGGATGACCAAATTTGATATGTCACTTTGGTCATTTACGCACACAACAGAAAGTAAACCAGCACTCGCAGTTAGACACACAGTTATCCTTAATAATAACTGAAAGGAAAAAAGGAAGACTACAACTAAATTCGCACTATGGAACCAATAAACTAATGGCCGCTTTCAAATAGTGTTGTAAACTGAATCAGTGAAGAATAACTAAATACCAAAGGTTTACATCGCCGAAATCCATAACCGTCTGAGGGCCTTTTGTACACTCTTAAAGCCATCACTTTAACCACTGCTCCACCTGCTGCCCACATGTGTCAAATGCAACACTCAAAGTCTGAGTTACATAAGTGGTGAAGAAGTACCCCTAGCCTGTGGTCTTCAAGACCAGACATCAGTACGTATGGTATGATCCAGCGCCCATACATGCAATAAAGTACTTTGAAGAAGTAATGTGTCAGAATGGATTATTTTGGTCTTTAATTGGACCAGATAGGCCTCAGGTATTTACTGGCCGTCACCGCAACCTTGTCTGCATTTTTTCCTTTGTTCACATTTGGGAGCTGGTGCCTAGTGATGGGCCTTTGGGCAATTTGCCGGAAAATGTTGAATTCAGCCAATGGCAGCTCACCAGTCTGATGATGCTGTTGTACAGTTTGAATGAGTTATTTGTGGCAGACTCTCACAATATTTGGTGGGGTTTATATTTCATTTTTTTACACCTTGAGGTAGACACCAGTAATGAGTTTGGTGATATTTTTGTCTTTGTTGACCACCAATGGTGTGGTTTTTGTCACAAGGTAACCAAGAGGGGAAACGGCTTGTTACGTGATTATGTGAGACATGTTGGACAGGTTTAGGGGACCTTTATCTGAGTAAAAGTCCATTTAAGTTTTTATTCGTGATTAAGTTGAAATATGGCAAGGCTCTATAAATGCTGGTCTGAGTGTACTTTTTTTATATGGACAAACTGCTCATCACAAGATTCATTAAATGCAGAGATTAAAATGTTTATTTTACAAGTGGAGCCATATAAAAGTGGCATATTTTAAGTTCCTGAATTTCTTTATAAGCTCCTTAAAGTAAATTTTGGTGTCATAAAAAGATAAATTACTTTTTTTTTTGGCTAAGATGGGTTTTTCTCAGCTTTTAGCTAAAAAGGAGCACTTTCCAAAAAAAAACGTGTTTCTGTCTACATGTTCATGGAAGTTTAGCTGATATTTTTGGAAAGCAATACATTACCCACACATTTGTGTGGCCTAACTTTGTGAAAGACAAAGCATTTGTGTGCAGAGTATGTGCATACCTATAGATGTATACAATAATATAGCAATATATTGTGATTTACAATGATTATAACTGAACAATAACAAACATTGACAAATATAATCATCCAAAGAAAATTACTGACCTTACTCAACATTTTTAAACTTTCCCCTGATCATAAAATTTGCATCGGTAAACAGGAACGGTTCAAAGGCAGCAGTGTTTGTTTAACAATAAGAGTGTTCCTATGGAAACCATTTTATACTAAGCCTAGGATGTTATTTTACTTTCCTTGTTACTTCAATTTCAGAAAAGTCCTTCTATAACACACAGCACAAAACTGTGTGGTCTCTTTTTATCCCAGTAATACTGGGGTTTATATAATAAAATGTAGCAAAACATTAGCGGTCTGCGTTGTCAAAATCCTTGGGTAATTGGCTTCGTAAATAGTGTAATTATAAATCCACTGAAGCTATACTCAGATGTTTTGTGTTTTTTGTGGCTGAATATGCTTTCCACACATACTAAACCCTCACTCAGCGTTTTCACTTTAATGCTTAAAACTTAACGCCGCATTTGCTGAATGAGCCAGACCTTCTTGATGCCAAAGGTCAGAGCCCAAGAATTCCCAAGATTTTATCCTCTTAAACACGGAGCCTTTCAGGAGCAGGATACAGGACGTGGCTTTGGGAGACATGGACTGTATGAACATCAACTCTCCTGCTGTATCTTTTGGTTGTTGCACCACACTTCCCAACTCAAAGGTTTGTTCACCTGGTGAGTGAGTGTTCACTGAGACAAAATGATGACCCCTTGGGATATTTCATTAGCGTCCTGTTTTGGGTCTCCGTGCTGGGAGACCTGCCTCCCAGTCACCGTGATTCCGACTGTGTTTTTGAAGTTATCCCAGCACTCTTAACTTGTGTCATTCATTAAATATTTGATCATGGGCTCAGGAGTCCTCTTGTGCTGCTGTATTGAAAGCAGATGCTGATTTCTTTTGCTACATAAGTACAGCGAGATTATGAGAAGTTGACATAAGTATCTGAAGACTCTAATTAAGTCTTCAGTTTTCTGCCCAGGTCTTTCTGATTATATCTCATTTTAGTCCGTATTGCACTAATGTACAATATTGATGCTGCACTCCAACTCCCAGAGCATCCTCTGCATGTTTGGCTCCCTCATTGGTCTTTATGAGTCCATTAGCTTCTATTTCCTTGTTTCTTTCTTCAGTGTAATCAGCAGTGAGGTATAATGAGGTGGACTCTGATTTAGCTGAGAACGTTTTTTCTGTCCTCTAGTAACCTTCAGTTTTTTGTCACGGTAACATTATCAGAATATGGGTTGTTTCTTTTCTGGGTACTTGACCAATCTGATTGTTTTTCCCTCCTTGCACATTGCCTGGGCCTTGGACTATAACTACACCGTCCCATACAAGTTGGGCTGTCCCAAGTCTGGGACCCCTCCAGACCTAGAATTATGAGGAGGCCCTTCTATTCCAGTGCACCTGGCACATATCAGCTCTGGAGGGGAGCTGCAAGCCTGGACTCTGCAAGGTGACAGAACGCCCTAGTGCCAGGGGGAGTCCTTTACACTCTTCCTGGCACTGAGGCATCACCTGCAGTGACCTGAAACACAGTTCAGCTCCATGCTTCTTCCTGGTTGTGCCCTGAAAGACCTTTGATGTAAAGCCAGGAGGAAAAACATACTGTTTTTAAAGAATGTGTGCTCAAAGCCAAAGAGGCCTCACCATGAAGAGTCTGTGTACTTCCTCGTGGGATCCTGTTGTGTTTTGGCACCTTTAGACCACTGCCTATTTTTGTCTGAGTGGCTGTCCCTCTGTGCCATGGCCACGCACGAGTCGGCACCCGTGGTTATGAAGGTGCGCTTTGGGCGGTCCATCTGTTCCCTCGGCAGTGACGCAGTACCTGTAGCGTTCTGAGCTCCTCACTGGCTGTCTTTCAGATCGAGAATGTAGATGCCTGCCTCAGCTTTCTGGAAGCCAGGGGAGTAAGCACACGTGGCCTCTCTGCTGAAGGTAAGACCATGTTTCAGCTACTTCCCGGTGACATCTCTAGCCTGCCGTTGCCGCTGACATTTCAGACATCACTTGACAATGGCTCCAAAACAGCTGGCTGTGTGCCACGGATCATTAAGTGACTGCTCTGCAATTACCATCAGCTTGCTGTTGACGGGTTTTCCATCACTGGCATGGAAGCAGTGCGGAGTTATTTTGTGGAAGGCTGCCTTTGTGACTCTTTTTTGTTTTTTAATCGCCTTGTGTAGCGTCTCAGACAGCAGCGTGACACATGCAGGTCATCAGAGTGGGGCGTCTTGAATTTGAAGCAATGAGAAATGCGGTGGTAAATCAATGAAGATGCCTCTCATCCATGAAGAATAGGGGAGTGAATCTTAATGCTCAGCAGAGATGCAGACTTTAATTTGACTCTGTCAGGGCTTTTTAGGTACACATGCTGCTTCTGAGTGTGGTCGGCAGCTCCTTAGACAGGCAAAGTATGGCCCAATTCAATTAACCATCGTCTCACTATTCAATAATACATCTAGAAAAAAAATGATAACACAGCACTCTCCAGGAAACCAACCTCGATGTGACAAGCACCAGGGCTCAAACGTAAAAAAGTTGTCCTGTTAAAATAACCACCTCCCCTTTCAGCTGGCAATGAAGCATATGCATTTGGGTAATCTGCAATCCTCTGGAACACTGGCCTTTCTGCCATGGGATGGAATGCTCAAGAGATCCACTCATTTACAATCCAGGCCACCCCACACAGAGGACCCAAATGTTCTTGAAGAAATGATGTAACACACTCATAAGGTGCACTGGCTAGAATCAGGTAGGACACACTTTAGCCTAATGAACTTCTTAAAAGTAGACAAGTTATGCTTTCAGAGAAGTGTTTCTGCATACCACTGTAGAACTGAGCTGTTACTTATGCACTTCTGGTCTTCCTGTTTGCTTTAACAAGCCTGGCCGTTCTCCCCCAACCTATATCCTTAATGAGCTGTTTTCGGGAACAAAACTGCTGCTGGCTGGATTTTTCTTGGTTATCACACCATTCTGTGTAAACCCTGGACTCTGTAATGTGTGAGAATCCCAGGGGTGTGACTGTTTCTGAGATTCTGGAACCACCACGGATGTCACTAACAAGCACACAATGTTTCAAACTGATGAGATGAGGTGTCATAGCTACTCTGATGCTTAGTCAAACCGTAGGGGAACCTCCTGAGCCTTTCTGTGTGCTGCATGTGTTAACTCATAACCAAAGGGGTCACTGTTTGGAGGAGTAGACTGTATGCATTAGTGAGCAGGTATACCTTATAATCTGACCAAAAAAACAATACTGAATTTATCCAGTAATTCACAACTTAATATTATGAGTCGTATTATAGTAATATATGTACCGTATATTTGATAAGCTGACAATATGAAGACAGAACGTATTCTGTTGTCCAAGCTCTGAAGTGTCTTCTTTCCATGGAGAGTTTAGTGTTGGCCTTATTATAAAAATGACACTAAAATTAACTCCAAAGACTTGCGGGATTTCAGGGTAATTTGTTGACTTAGTAGATAGGTCAGTCTTTCAGTGTTTTCATGACGCAGTTTCTGTGGCTTCCTTCTTGGCTTCATTGTGTCCCTTGTTTTGTGGGCTGCTTGTGGATCGCTATGCGTAAGAGCTTGTTTCTTTCACGCCAAATGCTGATCCCTCTATTAAGTGGTGGTCTGAGGTTTGCTTGTGTTGTCTAATCTTCGCAGAGATCAGGAATGGCAATTTGAAGACAATCCTGGGGCTTTTCTTCAGCCTGTCCCGCTTCAAGCAGCAGCAGCAACACCAGCAGCAGTACTATCAGTCCCTTGTGGAACTTCAGCAGCAGGTCACACAACAGGCCACCGGGGCGGCGCCACCGAGTTACCACAAGACACAGGACATGCAGTCAAGGTAGATATCATCACCAACTTCTTCATTTCCATTCTTTCTTGACAACACATTTACTAACCACAAAAGTGCCATCATTTTACTCCTGATTTTTGAGCTTTCTAGGAGAAACACTAGGGGCCGTATTTTGCACTGGCGGAAAGCGCAACGCAAAGTGGTTTTGCTAGTTTCATACCAGCACATTCCTCATTTTCACACCAAGCGTGCACATTTTCAAAATAACAAATGTTTTTGCGCACGTTTCCTGCTCGTAGGAGTGGTGTTTTTTTAATGAAGTGTGGCTGGGTGCATTGTCTCCACATTGCTATTTTAAGGCAGGGAAATGACATTGCGCTTTTGACCAACAAAAACCATGTCTAAAGTCAGTAGCATATTATTAAACGATATTTGTGGGGCGTGTTTTAGAAACATGCGGGTGCACGACGCTTGTTACGGCACAGGTGCACAATCGAAGTGCACTAATGGTTTTCTGTTATTTTATTTTATTTCATTCACATACATTTTATTATAGAGTACAACTTATGGAGACAAATTTCTCTCCATATTCCCACTCTGGCTCCTGTTAATGATTTGCTCCTGCATTTTCACTTTGCGCACGAACACGTCCGTTTCCTCAGCCGAAAACCGATCTGGTTTGCCAGGTAAACACGCCATTATAACAGCAATCCACCATAGCTCATGCGCCCCTACCTTTTAAAGGGGAGGTGACATACCATTCTGATTGGTTTATTGCATGTTACTCCCAAAACACACCCCTGAATAATTAAGAGAGTTAGGACAAACTTTTTGCACCTTACGCTGGCACGAAGTCTGTTTTTTCCACCGTCAAAATAGCAAAATGGATTTGGACACGCCAATAGATGTTACTTGCACCTTGCGTTTCATGTTTTGCATTAGATCATCAAAGTAGAGCCCTAGGACTCTCATTCCAGTCTTTGCTGAGTACCTTTGGTGTTTAAATAATTTCTCCTAAAACCGAAGAGGAACACTGGTGACACTCATTCTCATTGGTGACGTTGGTGATACAGCGTCTGTCAGTTTTTCTCGACACGATGTACCTCTGCTCCTGCTGCTTCGTCAGCCCTTCCAATGGGTGGAGTTCCTCTCCAAGCCACGGGCACAGCCACTGTGACTGGAATGTTGAGTAAAACTGCTGGTTCACTGTGTCCTCCAGCTGGACAGGCTCATGAAAGTGGCGTGGTTGGGTTTCCGAGCTGGGCTGTTTGTGTGGCGCCAGCCACATAGACCTTGCCAGGCTCAGTGGCATCCCGGGGCTGCTGTTTGTTGGCATTGGACCGGCATAAATAACTGAGATAGCTTCCGTGTGTCTAAATCCTTTGGCTCTTTGCAGATTGTGAAGTTTCATCCGTCTAGCTCTGCTTTTCATGACGTGACAGACCTCTGTCTCGTAGGTGAGGACCCTAAGCCACCATAAACTGCTCCTGCTGTTGTGTCTGAGATGTCACTGACCGTGCTGAAAAAAGCTGCTTTGTGTGTAACATAGTTAGTATACAGTGTACTCAGGGCATCCCTTTGCATCTAGTCAGTTACAGGCTGTCACTGGCATGGATAGCTTGTGTTTTATGGTTACCATGGTAGCAAGCGACATCCCTGTGTAATCCTGGTATTAGATGAGGATAATTAATTACAATCAGTGTTACAGTCTGCTTCGATGGCTATATAATTGTGTCCCTATCACTATTTCCTGGGTCATTAGACCCCTGGATCCTTTTCTCTCCACTGGAGCTATTCATTTAGACAGGTCCTGTCCTGAGTGGGTCAAACACATAATGATTGAATCCATCCATTTTCTATAATGCTTATCTGTAAGGGTCATGGGGAAGCTGGAGCCAATCCCAGCTGACCTTGGGTGAGAGGCAGGGTACACCCTGGGCAGGTTGCCAATCCACTGCAGGGCCAACACCCATACACACTCACAGTCACACCTATGGGTAATTTAGAGTAGCCAATTGACTTAACCTACATGTCTTTGGAATGTGGGAGAAAACCCACGCAGGCATGGGGAGAACATGCAAACTCCACACAGAAAGGCCCCAGATGGCTGCAAGGACTGAACCCGGAACCTTCTCACTGTGAGGCAGACGTGCTAACCACTCAGCCAATGTGCCCCCCTTTTGATTGGATATCTGACATGCAAATGTTCTCCTCATTCATGCCTTCGCATTCCAGGGCAGCAGTTTCAGCCTTCCGCCAGCTTTCATCCCGACCTCAGCATTCCTTGATCTCCCCACAGCCATGATTGCATTTTGGGAATGGGGGAGTGCAGCAGAAGGGGATTACCAAAAAACGAGAGAGCGTTGGCCTCTGTAGGAATGCTTACTGTCCCGTGGCGTGTGCTGGCTTCTCTGGGTTGAATGCTGTAATCTGGACGGGATACCATGCTGCTGCACCTGTCACACACGGGGTTCCCTTACGGCCCAAGGTGTGTTGTGGACGTGATGTGGCAAGGGGAGGGGGCTGGAACTGAGGAGAGAGAGAGGGAGCAGCCATCAAGCTGAGACCTGTTTATCTTCCGCACAGCAGCTGAGCCTCAGACGTATCCCAGTGGAACGGCAGCCTCCGTAAATCACCCCTGAAATTGCTATCTTCTCAGCAAGACCATCTTGTTTAGTGCAGTCGTGCTGAAAGGACTCCAATCTGGGGGGAGCGGCATTCCACACAGAGCCTAAATGGCCTTAAATCTGCTCCTGAAGTTCACCTTTCACATAGATCCTCCCTGCCACTTTCCACCGCTCTTGTGAGCTTCCGGCTTGTTTGCATACAGCGTGCAAATGTGGTAATGGGTTTCACGGCGCTCCATTTGCAACACCCAATTACTCTCATCTTGCTAACAATTAATTACACTGATTTTTAATTGCCTGTGGAAGAGAAAGTTGCCAAGACTCAGTGGGTCATTTTAGCTAAAAGTAATTATTGTGGTAATTTAAACTGGAACCAAGTGTTAACCAAAGCATAAAATTCTGCTTATCATTTAAATGGATTTGTTTTCCATTACTCGTTTTAAAAGGGTGAAAGTTGGTTTCTTTGCAAATCTCATTCGTAAATGGTAAAGATGTGAACAGAAGCCCATGCAGCCGAGCAGTCTGAGCCATTTCACTCATGTAGGCCACAAGGTTTGAAATTCTGAGTGTACAACTCATGTCAGAGCCAAGCACTGCGATGAACAGGCCGAAGAAGCTCCAAGAGACCCAATTTGCTGGCCCATTCCTGGGCTGCTGCGCTTCCCGTGACGAGAAACCCGTATGAGCAGGTGGACGGACTCCATCCCTGGAAAATAGGCCTCTTTCCACACATGCTTTTTAATGACCCCATTGGAAGCTGCTGTAGGCTCTGTGGGTCAGACATCAGGCCCGTCATTCAGATTTATAGTCCATCCATCCAACCACTAATCCTGGATAGTGTCATGGCGGGGCTTGGAGCCTATCCAGGACAGCACAGGGCACAAGGCTGGGGTACACCCTGGATGGGATGCCAGTCCATCACAGGGCACAAGGCTGGGGTACACCCTGGATGGAATGCCAGTCCATCACAGGGCACAAGGCTGGGGTACACCCTGAATGGGATGCTAGTTGAAATTTACAGTGAAAGTGAAATATTAGAAACAAAACATGATGGTGGGTTTACTTGATGGTTCCTAAGATGCTTATATATTAACAATAGTATAGCAAATTTATTATAAACAAGTAGAATGTTACTACGGCAACAGTCTCGTCTTCTGCTATGTTTGGCAAAGAGTGGAGCTGGGTCTGACTGAGGGAATGTCATGTCCTTGCTCACTTTCACACCCCCCAAGCATTAGTTACAGTACTGGATTAGACACATGGTTATCATTGGCGTAGATGTGCTTTTAAATGTTTCCCATTACTCCCAGTGAGCTGACATAAGTGGCACCCTTGAGGAAACAACGCATGCCTCCTAGGGAAGGAAGTCAGCTGGGCTGGAAGGAAATAAAAGAGGAAGACAGTCAGGGAAGAGCCATATTCAAGTCTTCATGGGTTTTACAGTTCTGGAAGAGAACAGGCCTCCTCACTCAAAAAGAGTTCAAAAACAGGAAAACCAGTGCTATTTGAATTCATCAGTATGTGAACATTTGAAGCTTGGTGGTACTTTATAGATGCATGACATGCTATGGTTACGTAGCTGTTACATTACATTTACGTTAACATCATACTTGTGTGCTTTTTAGTGTAGTGGGGTGAATTTGTCCCCTTTTGCTTTTCCCTGAAAGGCATCTCTGTGGCTGAACTGGCTTGTGTGTGTCTGAGGGGCTGCAGGCTGTGTTTGATACAGCTCAGAGTCAGGGAGGAGGTACCACTTAGTGGGGGTGGCAGCAGCCAGGTATGACTGACGGTGAGCCACACATAAACTGGATTTATCTGTAGGCTTCACGCCTTAGGACGGGGGCCTGGGTGCAGCAATTTAGGGCCAGCAAGCATGAAGTGTCCATTGTAGAGAGAAAAGAAGGAGCTGAGCGGGGAGGGGGGGCTGAAGCCCTGGCCTGAGACGCTGGGGTTTATGTCATCCAGCAGATCTGGCGGTTCTATTAACGATGTGGGGCAGGTCTGCAGAGTGTCTGCTTATTCTTGCCAACCCAAGCCGCTTGAATCGCTCCTAAAAGCCCTCGCAGTATGCTGGCAACCGTGGGGCCCTTCTACCTCTCAAACATCATGACTGTGGTACCCAGAACATGAATGAGTCAAGGAACTGTGGTACCACGAATGTGAATGAGTTAAAGTAACTGTGGCACCTCATCTATGAACGAGTCAAAGTGACTATGGCTCCTCGACTGTGAACATGTCACTGGCTGCCCTAAATAGGACCTGAAAGTTTGGCTCACAAACTTTTAATGACTGCAAAACAGCACTCAGCATGTTTATTTTATACTGAAGAGCCAAGCAACATAAATATCCTATTACATTTAAATCTTCAAAATGCATATTACATTACTAAAGTTGTAGTGATGTTTCTGTATTTGTATTGACTCCGGTTTCCTAGAGGAGGGCCTAAGCATCTCAGTGTGAGTAATTGTGGCTGTATAAAATGTTACCTTAATATGTCTGTGCTTTTAAATGAAGCGTGACTAATAAAGGTCAGACACACTTTACGCCCTTCCTGTTCAGTGTGAGGCCTGCACAAAACGGATGTGACTGTGAGTAGTGGTGTTTTTACTTTTGCTGTGAGTAAGACCCACCGTATGATTATCAGATGTGACTTTATTTAAAAGTATTCGCTAAACTTCACCACGGTTAGGTGCTGTCTTTTGAGTCATTAGCATGGCTTCTAAAGAATTATTCAAGCTTTTTCTGGAAATCTTTGTGTGGATTCCTGAGAGAGTGGAGTCACAATATATAAAAAAAAAGCCCTCATGTTTCTAACGTTCCCCTAGTTTTTCTTACATGCTTTGCTGGTTAACTTCAACCCTAATTTTGTCACTGCTCTCCCACCTCTGCTGATCGCCTAGCCTCGCTGCGAGATACGCTACTCCTACGGGCCACAGCGGGATAGCCACTGCACAAAAGAAGACCACACGGTAAGTCCAATGCAAGAGGTGACTTGGCTGTCCCTTTCCAGAAGGTTTTTCTCTCAGACCGTTTTCTGGCATCTTGGGAAATAGGAAGACGTTTCATTCTCACTTCATCCTGGCAGTTTTGACCTCTGCAGCTATTGATTAATGGCTGATATTCTAGGACTTCGGTGTACTTGTGAAGATTTTTTTCTTCATGTGACAGAGCAATGCTGCAGTGCTTCAGGACTCTGCGGATGTTCTCTTCTTTCTCCCCAGTTCTGCCTGACTGTCTGATACCCACAATTCTTCTGTCTGGTAGCCGTGAAATTCACAATATGTGCAGTCAACAGCAGTGTTATAATGGGCACACTGGATTCTTCTTAAAAATGCTGGGTTATACCAAGGATGTGGCTCAAAGTGACCTCTTTCACAGTAAAAAAAAATAAACTGCTAATTAAAGCTAATTAGAATGTGACCACTTTTGCAAACAGGCTGAGCCTCACCCAGCTGTTTTCCTGTAGTCAGTCTCGTATATCGTGAGTCACTTTTGTTCGAAGAAACCCTGTCAGATTCTGCAACCCTGTTTCAGTTGAAAAGAGCTCTGTGGCAGGATAAGACTCCTCTGCACTTCACCGGCACCTGTGTCTCCCTTCTTCCACACCTCCTCCGCTCGCTCCTATGTTACCTTGGAGAAAATGAGGGCCTTCTGCTGCCACATATTGGGGAGAGGAAGTGGGATTTTCAGAGTGGTGTTCAGCCTAGGCAGTTCAGGGAGGGCATGGCTAGGGAGGGGGTTAGGCTGATTCAGAATTGGGGTCAGGGGTATGGGGCAATGGGTAACTATCCAGCCAGCTGGGGTTGTAAAACAGGGCCTGAATGGCAATATGGAGACTAGTTACACTTAAGAACAAGTTTTATGTGTGTGTATGTGAGAGAGAGAGCTGGCCTCTGCTACTAACTACTAATGAAATTACCCAGGGGCTGGGAAGAAATTTGAAGAGCTTCAATACAAAATCCTACTTTTCCCTGCTGATTGCACACTTGTATTTCGGTGACTTTCACCTTCTCTCTGTTAGTGGTAAACATGAGGTCTGACCATTACCGATGTTGTTCTGGCTACAGAAGTGAGACATTATTTTTTGGCAGAAGCACGAAGACTTGAAACGTCTCTTTGACCCACACCTTGTCTTTAGATTTTTTAAAACTGATCTTGTAAAAAATCTTCTAGTTAACTCAGGCAGGACTAGTATCATTAGTTAGTTTCTATTCTAATCACCTATGTCATTCAAGCCAGATTCTCAAACCCTATCTTTTGATCATTACACTCATTCCTTGTTTGAACAGTAGGGGGCGATATGTGATAGAACTGCTTAGACTGATTTCTTTACAGTCCAGATCGATTAAGGGAGACTCTGATTGCTGCGGTGGTATTAATATAGCAGATATGCAGTGAGGTGTGGGTTATACAACTGACTCTTCTCTGGTCTTTCTGTAGTGCATTTTTTAAGTTTAAACCTCAGGGTTCTTTTTGCCTCTCGTAGCAACCAGTCTCCAAAATATGGGGCTCAAATTATACAGCTTCCCCAAAATGGAGTTGGTACAAGCCATCCTAATTATGTGTGGAGACCAAAGTGTTCTGCATGGTTGAGATTATCCCATTTTAGTCACACTACAATATGTGTACACAGACACAAAAACTCAAGACGCACACAACATTGTCCCATCAGAAGGAAACCCTTCTCACAAAACGGAAGATCTGTTTATGCATTTACATACAGTGTACGATATTATGATATGTGTTTTCTGTACCCTGTAGGTTTAAGGCCAGAATCTGAAAGTAGCCTTGGATTCAGATGAAAGATGCAGATTAAAATGAAAACAAAAATTTAAGATGAGTGAAAAACTAAAAATTGTTCATGTCTCCTACAGAGATTCAATTAAACTTTATTTGTATAGTGCCTTTTACAAGGAGCATTGTCACAAGGCAGGAGGAAGAAACCAGACAAGACCTGTTGTTAGTGTTCGGTTTTCATGCTTAGTGGCGTTTTAAAACTGTACAAATGATATGGGCAGACAATAATATTTAGAATGCTTGGACTTAATACATCACACGCAATATTGAAAGGAATGCCTTTATGTTTCTCAACCATACGTTCAGCTCTTCCATGGATCATCGGTCACATCTTAGTTGTCACTGCTGTCCTTGTGTAAACTCAGGACGAAAGCAGGAGCAGTGGTTCTTCATGGCTAATTCCGTAGCTTCCCATGTACAGGAGGTCTCTAACAGCATGTTGTCATATTTATCTCAAGCAATGAACGATCTCATACTCAGCAGCCAGAGCAGTCCACTCAGATCCCAGAATGAGACCAAACGTTGTAGGAACAGGAGAGGGGTACATGCTCCTAGTGATAATATCTGTTATGACTGTCATCCGACTGTTGCCATGGCGTTTCATAGAGCTTTCACCAGTGACAATTCTGTAGTGTTCTTACTGCTCTGTCTTCTGCAGTTCACTGATTGGGAAGGGGACAGTCAGTGAGTCACCCCTGTGTGTAACTGACACCCCACATGTAAGCGCTAAGTTAATGTGACAATTCAGCTGAGGCCCTTGTCTATTGACAATCTGTGAAGAGGTGAATTCTGAGAGAATATTTTGTCACGTAGAAGGTTCTTAGGTATGGATTGCAGTAGCTGATCAGAGATAAGGTTTACAGGATCTTATCATGTGAACATGGAAATGCTATTTAATGGTCAAAGCACTGAGCTTCATGTTTTATTAGTTGTCTCGTTGATGGGGATGAAGACAGCATCAGAACTTGTCGACACTGGGCGTTCAGGGTGGGTCCACGGAGCTGTGTCCCTGACATGAGAAAGCCCAAAGGCTTGTAGTCGCCTAGCCCAACTGCCTTGGCTCTATTACCTGATCTCATTATGCTTTGTGGGCTTCAAAATAAGAGAATGTCAGAGTACATATTTAAGCGCAACCCACTGAGATGTTTGGGAGTGTTTTGTGGTATTCGTCAGAATAATTTTGTATTTGACCAATCCATCTGCCTTACAGAGAGCCGTGCACCTGGACTTCTCTGCAGGGTGCATTAACGTGTGCCCCCAGGGTGTATTAACGTGTATGTTTTTCAGGCTACCGGGGCCTCCCAGGCTCTCCGCTGCTGGCAGCGGGACTGGCAAGGCCAATGAGGCAGCCAACCTCAACCGACGGAGCCAGAGCTTCACCAGTGTAGACAAGAACAAGCCCCTGCAGTATGCCAGCGGCAACGACAGAGGTAGGCCGGCCTCCCCCACTGTTACGGCTCCGCCCGGGTGATCAGAATCTGGATTTTTCAGAAAACCATTTGCAGGATCAAGTGCCACATATGTTTTATACTAGGGAGGGTGTTATGGTGGAGCCACCCTGCCTGTAGCTGAATGGAGAGGTCATATTCCCCCCCAGCCATCCGCAGCCCCTCTGGGCCCCACCTCCCACCACCTCCTTCACTGGTCTCACCAGAGAGAGAGCTTTCTCACACATTGTCACCAAGGTTAACCCCCTGTGGTCAGCAGTGCCGGGCCGCTTGTTCGCGTTATGGCTTTTATGTGTTTATTTTGGCACTTTAAGGCAGATGAATTTATAGGCTTGTGTGCCACCCCCCCACCCTGATAAAGCTGTGCTTGTCTTCCGCATTTACCCCTTTGATGGATAGTCCTGTCCACAGAGAACGGTTCCGGGCTGGGGTGTAACCCATACCTGGGGCATTAACCCGCTCCCTGATAGTAATTTACGGCCCTGCGGAACGTTTCCTTGGACCCATGCGGTCCCCCTTACCACTACCCCGGTCTTGAGGCAATATGCCACGGTCTGGGCTGAGAGCGCTCAATGGCTGTGTTGTGCATGGGACAACCTGTTGATTGTTTCTTCACTTAACAAATACCGTTTGTGCCTAGACGGCATTTGTCGTTGTCTCGGCTAACACGGCACTAACATACCCCACAGAAGCACGTGGGCACGTTTCAACACTGTGCGAGGATAAGTGACCCCCGACCCCATTACATAGACGTGCCTCTCATCACGTGAACATTCATAATGCACTTTCCATTCCATCGTAATCTTTCATCCTCATGCTGATGCCATGAAGAAGCACGGTCACAGAAGTGACCCTGCTGGACACCAGCATGAGTGACCAGCACTGAGGGTAATGGAGGGTAAACGTATAAAATGATCAATGATGAACGCAAAACTCAGCCCAGTTTTACAGTTTTCTTCTTCATTTTTGCATTGAGTTCCTCACCTTCATAGCTGCTTCTCAGTGTGAGCTTATCAGATGTAACACAAAATTAAAACATTTTAAATAGATTGATTTAATTTGATTTAATAGATTTATTTTGTTCGACTGTGAGTGTACAGACATGACAGTCTGTCTGTGAATATAGAGACATGACAGTTGGACTGTGGGCATAGAGACATGACAGTCAGTCTGTGAGTATAGAGACATGATATGACAATCAGTCTGTGAGTATCGAGACATGACAGTCAGACTGTGAGCATAGAGGCATGATAGTCGGACTGTGAGTATAGAGACATGACAATCAGACTGTGAGTATAGAAACATGACAGTCAGTCTGTGGGTATAGAGACATGACAGTCAGACTGAGTATAGAAACATGACAGTCGGTCTGTGGGTATAGAGACATGACAGTCAGACCGAGTATAGAAACATGACAGTCAGTCTGTGAGTATAGAGGCATTACGTGACAGTCAGACTGTACGTGTACAGACATGACAGTCAGTCTGTGAGTATAGAGATATGACAGTCAGTCTGTGAATATAGAGGCATTGCGTGAGAGTCAGACTGCAAGTGTACAGACATGACAGTCAGTCTGTGAGTATAGAGACATGACAGTCAGACTGTGAGTGTATAGATATGATAGTCAGTCTGTGAGTATCGAAACATGACAGACTTTGAGTAGAGAGACATTACAGTCGGACTGTGAGTATAGAGACATGATATGACAGTCAGTCTGAGTATCGAGACATGACAGTCAGACTGTGAGCATAGAGGCATTACGTGACAGTCAGACTGTACGTGTACAGACATGACAGTCAGTCTGTGAGTATCGAGACATGACAGACTGTCTTTTGTGATGGGGTTACCGGAAAGTGGCTGTATGGGAGTACTGTTGGAATGTGGGCTGGTCTGGGTTTGGCGGGGCAGTGTAAGAGGTACAAAACTGTTAGGTGTGACATTCTGCTGCCCCAGCGAGGTGCTGAGTGGTGTTACCATGGAGACAAATTGGTGTTTTTTACTGGAGTTACTAGACAACGAGGAACAGTACGCAACAGCCTGCCCACTGTCCTCAAACACAGGGATTGGTGACCAAAGGTGTGGCTGGTACCCATTATTGCTCAAGGGAGCTATGGAGAAATGGTGCTGGCCTTACAAACTCACTGCCTTTAAACAGGAATTCCCTGAGTCCTTAGCAAGCTGAAGTGTTTTCTGGTGTCACCTTTAGCCTTTGTCCCAGCGTCACACACAGCCTCTGTAAGTGGCGTTTCTATTGGTGGGTGAGGACTGATTTCACTGCTACTGTCAAACGAATCTGATGCAGTTTTTACCCTGAAGGCGGGACTTGGAGAAGTGTGTAGAGTGGAGGTTGTGTTGTTAATGTGCTTGATTACGGTTGTTCTGTGTTCGTATTTATAGAGATGATGCAATCTTTCCCCGCTTGATTGAGCACCATATGTTGATAAGGTGCCGCTATCTGCAGTGAGCTGGGTTCCTCCAAGTGTCGAGTTTGGCTCTGTCCGGTGAGAGCAGATAAATCACCCATGGAAAACGCTGTCACCAACCGTCAAGCTGGGTGATTGGAGCGTTTCCACACTTGTCGTGTTTTGAATTGATAGGAGTTACTGAGTCCGTGACAGCAAAGCCTCAGTTCACAGTATGACCCTGGCTTAGTAAATGGGGCACATGATTTTTTCGCCACACCTTTTTCTCTGAAGCTGACTTAGTAGCAATGCCAGTGAAAAATGAGAAAGAACAGCTGAAAATACATGTGGAGAATATAAATCATGATGTACAGAGCTGAAATGAGGGTCAGATTACCCACATCTGGCCATTTGGAAGCCTTTAATATTTAGAGATCACCCTAAAAACCTGTTCCATTTCTGCTTGAGTTAGCCAAGCTGTGTAAAAACACAGACTCTGAGCCTCGTTTTCGGCTGCCATCGAGCTGCTACGCAGTCTCACTGACTGAGATGTGGCACGTGTAATCTGCAATTTCTTTCCCGTGTATTCAAACCCATGCTACACAAACACATCTCTTACCTGCGTCCCCCCACCCCCCACACTGCTGGGTGCTGCAGGACTTGTGGAAGAGTCAAAGCCAACACGCGTGGCCAGACATGTCCTCGATTGTGATTATCATTCATCTTTGTTGTGTCCCTCTTCTGCAGAAGCAATGTCGGGCATCCCACTGCCCAGCAGCACGAATGGGAACCCCTCCCCACCTGCCTGCACCAACGGGCAGCAGCCGGTCTCTGCTATCCCCTCCCCCAGCGCCGGCAAGTCCTGGCGCAGCAAGTCCATGAACATGAAGCACAGCGCCACCTCCTCCATGCTGGCCGTCAAGACGCCCAGCCCCGCGGGCTCCCCCACGCCTCCGCTGGCTCCCAGTCCCACCCCAGCACTTGGAACCACCACTGATCGTCAGAAAGCAGCCTGTGGGAACCAGAGGTCCATGCTGGAGAGGTTCAAGCTCATCAATGCTCGTCCATCACCGCGGCCTTCGGCGTTCCCCAGCCCAGGGTCGGTGGCCGAGATGCCCTTGCAGGAGGAGGAAGTGATAGTGGAATACGGAGAGGAGGCCCTGACGGGACTGAGCTCTGCCTGCAGCAGTCCCAGGCAACCCCTCAAGTCGAGCCTGATGAAATGCTCCAGTAAAATGTCTGGCAGCAAGGCCCTGGTCCAACCTAAGGACAAGGAGGACAAGGGCAAGCCCAAGAGCAGAGCCAGCACCCCCAGCCAGGAGGAGAAGGAACAGTCCACTGAGAGCCCCAAGAAGAGCTCAAAGATTGCCAGCCTCATCCCGAAGGGCGGGAAGTCCCTGGCGGTCAAAAAGGAAAGCGTCATCCCTGCTTCCACCGCGATCCCCAAGCCAGGTGTGAAGGTGTCACCGTGCGGAGGCAAGCTGGCCCCCGGTCCTGGCGAGTCAGGCAAACTGGCTAAGGGGAGCCAGGCTTACCATGCACCGCGACCACAGGGAGCGCTGGCGGGCCCAGGGGGGCGCCGCACCAGCATGGTCTCCTCATCGTCAACTTTAGGGCTGAGTGGTGGCCCGGCGGCTGGGAACGGGGCAGTCCAGCTGCCCCAGCAGCAGCAACACAACCACCCCAACACTGCCACCGTCGCCCCTTTCATGTACAGGTGAGTATGGAGCTCATGGCTCCAGGTGGGTTTCAGCAGTGTCAACAGAGACTGTCCAGCTAGATGCCAGGCAGATTTACCAGGCATTTCAGATACAGAATACATGAAAACCAGAGTAAAAGCCTGCATAACTGACAGGAAAGGGAGGCAGAACTGACTCCAGCTCTGGTGTCTTCAAAGAGAAGGTACAGTGCCCGCTCTGTGTGTGTTAGATCTGAACATGAAGGCCCAGGCCGTCAGCACATTTCTCGTTACTTAAAGGGCCTGGTGCACCTTAAACTATCATGGTAGAAATTTAGGAGTTATATTGGGAGTAGGAGGACCTGCTGTTCAAATGCGTTGCCAGGACGCCCACTGATCAAACACGCTCTCCACGTTCCTGCTATGTTGCGTCTCAGTATTTGGCTAACGGCACCAGAAACAGGCAAATAAATTTTCGGTGGCAGACATGATTTAAAGGTAAAACAGAGTAGAGCAGTAAAACAGTAGCACTGTCCTTTGCATTGAGTTCTCCACCCTGACTTGGGGATTGGGTTGATTTAAACATGCTTTTTGCATCTGCAACAGGAGCCTGCCAATCTTGTCTCTGATCCCATAATTCTGAGGGTTAGCTGATAGAGTGGACATTACAATACCACTGAGAGAGTCCTTTCTGCACCCTGAAAGGATCCACCAGTATGGCACCACCTGACCTTGGGTTCCACATGGGCCACTGCCCTTTGTACTCAAGACCATCCCCGTGGCTCACACATGGGCTCACACATCCACCAGGTGTAACAGCAGAGGCCTAATATCAGTCTTCTCACCTCCTTTGGAAACACTCTTGGAGGAACGTCTGTAGGTGGCTTTTGTTCTTCCCTCACAATGCTGTAGTCCTCAATGTGCTGAGAGTCTGCCTTGACTCAGTCCTCATCCACATCCTGATATTTTCCTCACACCAGTAATTCCGCGTTCATGCAGTGGAGCACCTCTACATAAATAATCTGAATCTTAACACTGCTTTGTTAAACTGAAATGTTCCACGACAATAGTTATTTTAATGGTGTTTTTTAACTGGTCACATTAAACAGAGACAAGTCGTTAAGCAGAAGATTTCCCAATGGTTATCAGTGCATTGTCAATGTGCCCTACTGTTTCCTAGTTTTCATGAGAATTCCTATCACTGCTACTGAACTACTGACCCACCCCGCCCAAGCTGAAGCCATCTGCATCCCTATTCCAGGACCTGCTCTGAGAACGACTGTGCCAGTGTAGCCCCTGCTGACCCCTGTATCAGTCCCTCCAAGGATGACCTGGTCTACAGCAAGACAGCCAAGCAGTGCTTGGAGGAGATCTCTGGTAGGTAATGGTGGTGGCCATGCAGGTTCTTCAAAACCCTCATTGCTCTAATTACCACCTGGAAGTCAGGGTGGCTGTGTTACGTGCTGTTCACCGAATGGTTCAGCTGAGTGGGAGATTATAAAGCATCCAACGGGAAGTCCAATCCAGATGTTTCTCCCAAGACTACCGAAGAGCAGGTGCTCCTGGCTGTCCAGGTCTATCCATTGCATTCTGGGAGAGCTGGTGGTGGGCATATGAGGACCCAGAGCCAAGACAGCAGCAGATGGTGATTTGGGGGGGCAGTGCTGTTATGAGCAGTTAAACAAAGGTTGTTGTAAATAACGCAGAAAAACCTAGGTTAGCGTGAAGGAGGTCCTTTGGTCGTTTGCGGGTACAAGCTATGCCCTGAACGCTAACGGTCTTGCCGTGAGCAGTGATGTGGAGGAATGGGGTGAATGCACACCCTCCCTGCACATTGTGTGTTTACGATTAACGCCAGGACAACCAGAGATGGCAAATTTTAACCAGACAATGTGAATGGTTGCTTTCATGTACCACATGAACTAGTTAAAGTAACAGAATTTTTTACACACAGATGCAAGATTGCACGACATTGTGGCCGGTCTTATTTTTATATTTCTAAGTTGTAATTATGCATGCATGTGGTCATTTTGTGGTGGGCAAAGTTCTGTTGGATTTGAACTGTATACATGTGGCTGCAGGACTGTCTTTTCCCGAGAAAAACACCATAGCATGGCAGGGAGTCTGTCCTGGAAAAGGGGGTCCTAATGTAACCTAGTAATTCCTAAATGATCAGCTCTCCTCACCTGGGAAGAAACTTGTCTATGATCTGTGGATTGGGCAACTCTTCTGAAGGACTTTTCAGAACAACTGTCAAGGCCCTTTCTCCTCTGGCCTTTTTCTGTATGTAGAATCCATGAGAACTGACCCCCCCCCCCCCCCACCACCACCAAAATTGTGTACAAGATGAGATGCTGGGAACCTGCTGGAACACGCAGAATCTGTTGAGATCTTTCAGATCTATGAAACATCCTGTGAACCCAGGAGCGTTGGGAAATTACAGGCAGGGAGAAGCAGGACCGATCAGGTTGAATTGGTATGCCACTGTACCATCTCTCTAAATATCCTCATGCACACGACCACATGCATATTCGGAGCCAGAGAGTGGCTCTTCCCCCTCTGAGGACCTGGCTTGTGTCAAGTTGGGTGCCCCCTGGCTGATGAAGTGGTAGCCAACAGAGGCAACAGAGCAATAGGGTAAGCAAGCAGGTACTGCAGCAGGAGATGGGTGGGATGGAGGCAGGCGTGGGGTCTGCCTGAGAGGCCTTCAGCGGGAGGGAGATTAAACAGCAGCTGAGCTTTAGAGGTGTGAACAAGCAGGCGAGGGAGTGAGGGAGAGAGAGAGAGGGGGAGAGAGAGAGAGAGAGAGAGAGACAACGCATTCATCAGCTCCCTCACTGCTCACTGGATAGCTCTGAGAAGCTGACTGAAGGGAAGGGTACAGCGAGAAGAAGAATAGAGGGGACAGGAGAGCAGAGTGTCATAGGGGTATGCTTGAGTGGGCGGGGTAATGCGGTGGGCAGATCCTTAGTCCTGCAGCATCCAGGTACAGTCTCCAGGGGGCGACATTACTGAAGCAGGGGTCTGGAAGAGGATGTGAGGAGTGGACGGGTGGACCAGCGTAACCGGAACTCAGCGACTCTGACGAAGAAAGGGAACCAGAGAGAGGAGGAGAACATGAAGAGGGTGGCAGAGTTTTCTGTCTTCCAGGGTGGCAGCCCGTCGAGACGGACACCGCCAGCCCCAGAGAAGCTCTACAAACCAAAGTCTCTTACAAACCTGACCCTTCTGAGTGAGGGCCGACCCAGGGGGGGCTCCTTGGAGCTAGGAGCATGGAAACCCATGGGCAGCCCCCCACGTGATGCCAGGCAGCGGGCTCGGGTGCGGTCCCTCTCTCTGTCCCTGTCCAGCGTATTCTCCCGCTCCCAGTCGTCTCTAGCACGAGCGTCAAGGCCGATTGACAGATGTGCCACCCCGGTGCGACAGCCTCCGGGGGGCACACGAGGGGACGGCATGGGGGAGGGTACGGACGAGGAAGGCAGCAGCGGCCGATCAGATGACGAGGCGGGAGCTTGTGTGCCGGGCCGGGATGCTGCTGCCTTGTGGGGCGAAGAGGAACATGGGTGCGCCCGTGAAGGTACTGCTCATCTGGACCAGGAAGTTATACTCAGCATGCTTGGGGACCTGGAGCAGGCCCTGCACTCACACTCACTGCGTAAGTGTCATCTGTTACCATGCCGACCCGCTTCCCTGAGCGGTCTCTCTACGCTGGACCTGATCACACCTACTGGTCTGCTGTGAATGCTTCTGTTGTGATGGATTTTGGTGCATTGCAACTGGTGGGGCGACTTCCCCTTACATCCACATGACTGCTTGTATGCGTTTCACCTTGTCTGTGCTGATTTTTGTCATTTTGAGGGACTTGACCCTCTGGCAGCTGAGACAGTTAGAGCAACTAAGAAGGCTGCTGTTTGTGTTTGTAAAGTTAGATTTAGGATGTTAACCAGGGTACTTAAGTAACCGTGTCACACAAAGCTGCTTTAACCAGTCAGGGTGGGGCTGTTGTCATGTGTGCTTCTTTCGATCGATCCACCTCGCTGATGCCAACGGTTTTTTAAAAAACAGGAAGAAGCTGTGATATCTGACATTGGTCTGTGGGGCTTTGTGTGAGCCACTCAGCACCTGTGAGTTCTCTGATGTTAAATCCAGCTTCTTCTCCAACTTTTTATCCCTGGGCTTGAAATTCTTATTCAGTTTTTCATATGGCTTCTTAGGCTTTCATGTTGCAAAGGTTTTTGAATAAGAAAAACATCATTTTTTTTAAACTGCATTGTCACCGTAAGCTGCTTGAGTATTTGGCTGTCGTGTTGTCCTCCCTCACTCATGTTGACGATTCCCGTGAATTATCTTATCACAGCCTGTCAGCTCTCTGCTACATGAACTGAAAGACCAAGCCGTTTCATTTCCCTTTTTTGTGCAAATCCCTGTCTGGGAGGGGTTGCGGTGCTGAGGAGCACTTGGTAGGTGGGCCCGCGTCGATCCGAGACGCAGCGTACCCACCCAGAGTGCCGAGTTTGGATTTGGCTGCTCATAATATGACTGTAATTGGCCAGTTCTGATAAGCAGCAACTGGTGGACTGGACCTGTTCCCACAGCAACTGCTGTCTCTTTCTAGACTTCAAGATGAGCAGAAGTCTTTATCTTCCTTTATTCTTTCACATCAAGGAATTGTCAGGTGGGGTGGTCATGCTCACAAAAGGGACTTAAATGGCGCCGGTTCTCTGTCCCCCTCAGACACTTGAGTCTCCATTTGAGGTCTTGTTGGGCAGGAAGTCAGACTTTTAGTAGTTTGCACTCCCAATAAATCACTCGTCAGGTCATTAAACTGGCCCAGTTCCCAGGTACTGGGCTGGCCTGCGTGTGGTTGGCTCAGGTAGGGCTTGGTGGCAGTTCCTACATGCGGGGGAATGTGCTGAATTATTTATGTTTGACTCTTCGCTTTCTAATCATTTGGGTGTAGAAGAGCTAGAGGTGAACACCAAGCCTGTCTGCGTGAGTTTCTTCATAGCCGTGTTTGGAGACTATAATGGTACTGCATCTTAAATTTTTATAAAAGTGCAATTCAAGGTGTTTAAATGGGCGATGAGCTGTCTCTGTCTTGTTTTAGCGCTGTGCCAGTGACCTTGAAGTGCTAATTTAAATATTTAATTAATGCACAAAAGAACATTCATGATTCTTACAAATAACAAACACGAAAACATCAGAAAACAATTTAACAACTTGCAATCCTTCAAATTAAATTTCAGAACAAATTAGAGAAAACAATTATGAATCTGGAAATAAATTATCAGTCCATCATCCAGTCCAGTGTTGGGTCAGAAGAGCATATTTCAACAATACATAATTTAAAGGCAAAACAGAAAACTAAACTCTACTGGCAGAATATTCTTTTCTTAGCACTCATTGGATGAGACAGGTATCAGTCATTGTCCCATGACAGTAGACACGGTTGAAGTGTGCATGTAATGTTAGTTTAGGTTTTGTTTGGTTCTTGCTTTTTATGCTTACTGCTGTTATGTCCTCTATAAGAGAAATCTCATTAACCAGGACTCTTTAGAAATATATCTAGCTAAATTGTTTTAAATAACCTTTGGCATATTTGCTCCTTTCTAAACTGCTGCAATCAATACTAGCAGGGTTCTTGGGCTACTAGGCAATATTTGTTCCTAAACAGTTGTTCTGCTTAAGAGCATCGGATAAATCAATAAAATGTGAAGATGAATTCCAGTGAAAGCTGGTGTGTTGATGTGATCATTTCAATGAAGCATGCTCCCAATTCTGTCGAACCTGCAAAACACTGAAATGCCAGCAGGATATCAGATCCTGACTTGATCTGCGGATGCCCTGCTTGAATGAGCATCTTGTGGGATGGCAGCCTGACACCGTGTGGTCGTGCCCTATTGGTCTTGAGCCCTGACCTGCCACCTCTCTGACCTCCAGGAGAGGACCCGGAGGCGAGGCGCATGCGAACAGTGCGGAACATTGCTGACCTGCGGCAAAACCTGGAAGAGACCATGTCGAGCCTGCGTGGGACACAGATCAGCCACAGGTCTGTCAGGAAATTAGTGCATCGCAGTGTATTTATTTATGCTGTTAATAAATACCTGTCATGCGGTAACCATACTCATCAGTGTGTATAAAATCATCAGGGTCTTTAGGAAGAGGTTTGTTGGGCTAGGATGGGAGAGCAGGCCTGCTAGGTGGATCCTATATACTATTAACAGCAGGCAATGGGTAGGGAAACAGATCTGCCTTTTTTGAAACACAAACATGAATTTAAACAAAAAAGGTCTGAAGTGTTTTAAAAGCCTGAAACTTAAAGAATGATGGTGTCAGTAGGTGTTATATTGCTTAGAGGTTCTGAAAAATGTAATAGCACTGCAGTTCTCATGGCATGTTCCTTAGCTAACATGGAAGAGCAAACTGTCACACAGGGCCTGTGTGTCAAAGCCACACGTCTGGAACTCAGGTGCCTCTTTCAGCTATCCATTTAGACAGGTCTTCAGCTTGAGGGGAAATCAAACCCACAAGATGGTGGAAAGCCTGACAGCTAGCAGTCAGGAGGCATCCATGGGAAGTCCATAGGGCTACAGCAGTGCTCCTCTCAGCCTGATTGGCAGACAGTGCAACAGGAAGAGCATGGAGGAAAACCCTCAGTGTGACTCAGGAGAAAGAGTGGGGATGAGTGACAGGTGTCAGTTGCTTAAAGCTGGAAGGTGTTTTTCTCTAAATCATCCAGATGGAACAAGTGACAGAGCTCAGCAATCAAGTTTCCAGAAGGCCTTTTGTCTTTGCCACATCTCTTTGCCAACTTGAAAAAGCTGAAGGCTTGGTTGATATTTACGGAAAGCTGGCTGTCATCCCGTTTTCAGCTCTGCATGTCTCATCGAGGGGACCCAGCATTCATAAAGGGCTTCCTGGTGACTTCATCTGTCTTGTTTTTGCTTTGTGTGTGTGTGTGTGTGGGGGGAGGGTCCGTCACCTGTGGTTCCCCGTAGCTGGATGCCCCCAGGTGCTTGCAATTCACCAGCTGTGTGCCCTTGTTTTCCGAAAACTGACTCTGTCAGCTGCACCGTCCCCAAATCCATGACCAAGTGTGATTGTTCTGATTTAAGTGTACAGTTAAGCAGCTTTGTCCACCGAATGTGCACACCAGTGCCTGTGTTTGGAAAATCTTCATGATGCATGCTTGTATCTCTCATCAGTTTCAGTTTGGTGACGGATTCTTGCCAGCCCTAGTGCCTCACCTGTGCTCCTTAGAATGCCGTGAACCATATGCTATTTCTTGGCACTGTGCTTTGGTACCGTTCCACAAGCTGTGAGTCGCCAGGACACAATCTGGCAGCTATATAAGCCAGCAGATATAAGGAGGTCCGGAGGACCAGTCAGGAGTATCACATGATCACATCCCACCTGTGCTAGGTCGAGTATCACATGATCACCTAATACCTGTGCTAGGTCGAGTATCACATGATCACCTCACACCTGTGGTTGGTCGAGTATCACATGATCACCTCACACCTGTGGTAGCCCTGCAAAACTTGAATTCTGAGATATAATGCACAAGCACCAAATCATTCTAATAGTACAGGAGACAGACAGATAGCCTGTAACTCAGGCATGATAATAATATATTTGTGAGGATGGTAGTCATGCTGCAGTTCCTGTATGCTGCCACAGGGAGCACCTTTTCTTACGTGTGACAATCTGATCGAAAGGACCCAGAGAAGCAAGGCCCTTCTCAGTCAAACTATGAGATCCATTGCGCAAATGTTAGGTCGAGTCCTTCCAAGTGTGCAAACACCGGCCCGTGGGTGCAGAGCTCATACATCAGCCAGGAAGAAACTGATGTCACGTCAGCGTGAGTCTCTGTTTTTTTTCTCAAGTTCCTAAATGGTAAAGAGTTCCATTTTTATGGGAGTTTGTGATGTTTTTGTTTGCTTCAAGGATTGCATATAGCAGTACATCTAAATCGTATAGCCCGTGGTTGCTGGCCAGGGTGCTGAATTCATGTGTGCCTCTGTCACAGTTCTGTCTGATGCAGAGTCACAGCTCTGTTCATTTGATGCTGACTCACTGCTCTGTCTGTCTGACATGGACTTACTGCTCTGTCCACCTGATTCTGACTCACAGTTCTGTTCATCTGATGCAGAGTCACAGCTCCGTGTCTCACGTTCCTGTCTGTGACTTTTGAGGGTCAGGCACTTCACCCCCTTGGTGTGTGATGATTATGCATGTGGACAGTAGGCTTGAGGTGTGATATCGAGGCGTAGGGTGTCAGTTGGTACTGGCAGGGAATCAGGGCAGGTCTGGTGGCTCATTGAATCGGTCGTGTGTCTAGTGGAAGTCTTTGCTGCCCTCTTCTCTTCCCTTATTTCTGTTGCTATGCATCATCATCGTTGCACACTTCCACATCTCATGCTTTTTTCATTGCTATGCATCTGGAGCTGAGCGTGTGTGTGTGTGCATGTGTGCACTTGTGCATGCTTGTGGGTGTGCATGCATGTGTGTGTACGCAAGGTCCTAGGTTCTGTTGTTTGTGTATTTGTGAGTGTGGATACTTGGAAAGAGACAGTACACAGAAATATCACACGATGTCCAGACGACAGTAGTGGACGTTACCAACAGTCATTCTGTCAGACCACCTGGTTTCACTCTGCCGAGATGACCATGGACGTCCCTAAATCATTTTCATACCGGTCAGGGTGAGTGCTCCGCTAACATTTATTGGTGGGCCAGAGCCTTGATCCATCATGTAGGTGTGGTGAACCCCTACAGGCAATGGTCCACATAGTGAAGGACTGTCCACTCACAGCTTTCCCAGGAGGACTTGAGGTGTCAGTGGACCAGAACATCAGATTTACCAGGAGCTGGACAGTAAACCAAAACTTCTTTTTTTAGTTATTAATGCTGGATAGGATGGTGCAGTGGTTTAGTGGGTAATTAGTGTGGCCTCGTACCTTCAGCATTAGGGCTTCAGTTCCTGTTGTGTGTGTGTGCAGGTTCTATGTTCTCCCTGTGTTTCTGTGGGTTTCATGTTACAATGTATGTGAGAGAGATACATGTACCCTGTGATGACCTGGCGTGTCCCCTCCATCCCCTCCTCGCTCTCCTGCGCTTGCTTGATTGGCTCCAGGTTCACCCTGCACTGGATTGCCCATTTTGGAGCTTGAATTACGTCATTGAAAGTATCGTATCTAAAGGTTGCTTTTTGCACAGTCTTTGTCAAAGTATACTGGTAAAACAGCATTGCCTGTTAATGGATCGCAACCAGTAGCATTTTCAATTTGTGACTTGAATCACTAAACTGTCACTGTTCATCTACACATTGTCTCCTCATGCTTAAAAAAGCTGATGACAGTACTGGGTTATCTATTTTGTACTTCTGAGTTTTATGGAGTCAGGTTCTATGCAAGTTCTCACCCAGAGTTTCCGCAGAACTCTGCTCTTCCAAGTTTGCAGGCTGTGAGTCATCTGTGGGATGACCTGGTGTGACCCTCCTGCACCTCCATTATCAGTTTGGCATGAGTGGTCTGTATTGTGTCAGCAGTACTGGAGAGTAACGGTGCCAAAGCTATTGATCTTTCTGTATCAGATCCCCTGCAGGCAAGAAAAAAGCTGATGAGAAGCTTGCTAATGCCGTTCCCATAACTCTTCTGCCCTCTCAGCACCCTGGAGACAACCTTTGATGCCACTGTGACCACGGAAGTGAATGGGCGTGGCCTTGCCACCCTGAGCAGCCGCTCCTCCCCCATGTCCTGGCGTCTGACCCAGGCCCCTACCCCCCGTCTGCAAGCCGGAGATGCCCCCTCACTGCCCAGCGGTTACCCCCCACCTCGTTCTGCTGGCGGTCGCTTCGGGCCCACGGACCCCACCCGCTTCATGTACACCGGGCCCCTGCGGCGGGTGGCGGGGCCGCGGGCTGCAGAGGCGGCAGAGAAAGCGGGGGTGGAGGGGGTGGCCGAGGGAGGGGCGGAAGCCGATGTGACAGGGTACGTGAGCGACGGTGACATCCTGGCAAAAAATGCCAAGCCGGAGGAAGTCAGCAGCGGGTAAGAGAGATCTGAATATCGGGGCCTACCATTTACTATGTTATTTATGATTTTCACTACTTAAATGTCATGAAATATTATTTAATCGTCCTTCTCCATTGACTGTAAAATGAGTAACTTAAGAAAATAAATTCAGAGCATCGATGGTCAATGAAATGGAAGAGTAACGGTTTATTATCCATATGTAATTAACTGTAATCTCAGATTTGCACTTCCCCTCTCTGACTATCATGTGTGTTCCAGAGGTCCAAAAGGGAGATTCTGGATGGATTGATGGAGCTGTCAGAAAGCTCCCCCCACACCTCAGCTTTAATCCATTCCTCTTCCACAGGTACCTGACGGATGGGGGACTGAACCTCTACTCCCGCAACATGAGCCGCACTCTAGAGGCAGCTGGGGCACGTGACACTAGGCAGCCGGGGCTCGCTGGGCCGCACGCAGACCCAGACAGGTAAGACTAGAGCTTCTTTGTCTCTGCTGTCCGGCTGCAGCAAACTGACATGAAGGTATATGACCTACTTCAGCAGATCTTGTACTATAGACTGATGTTTGATGTGGAGGTGTTGGACCTCATGAGGAGCAGTACATAAAGACAGCTTCAGTGTCTATTATGTATGGAGGAAGACAGGCTGTAGTGACATGCTGTACGCGACTGCTGACAAACCTGATAGCTGAGGGGTGGAGGAAATCTGAGGTATGAAAATACATTTCTGCCAATGACATCATCCTAGTGTAAGTTCAGAAGGGTTGTCATCTATACCCAGGTGATCTTTACAGAGCGCTAAAGGAAACATTTCTGTAAAGGAAAGTAAGTCTTGTTTTTTTAGGCTTGGAGCTTGGGTGGGTGGAGTATGAATGGCACAGTCTTTACAGAATTCTAGAAATGAATTCAAAGCCATTGTCTCAAGTTCCAAATGTAGTGATCCTGTGAGGACAGACTGAGCTCTTTGCACTAAGCAGTATGACCTTTCTTCTACAATTCAAGTGAGAATATTCTGAATTCCATGAAAACATGGTGGAATGTGAGAGTCTGCCAGAGCTTCTGGAGTACAGAGTAGCATTGGGAGTTTCCCGCTGTCGTTTATAGCTTCACAGCCTTCCAGCATCCCTTTGTTAGGGTGCTCTGTCGAGATAGTCGCTCCAGACCAGAGCCCTATTATAGCTGAGCTTCTTTATTTAGACGGCTTTTGTTGTCCTACTTCCTCCCCAAATAAAACAACAGTCTGTTCCAGACTCCCCATGTTTTCCGTAGATCTGCTTGCCAAACAGCCCATGGTGCCTCGCAGTCACTTATGTCACTGCAGAATACCTCAGGTTTGATATTTTCCTGCTGGGTTTGGGAGAATGAGATGTGAAGGCATGGCTCTCTCTCAGCCCCTGAAGTCACACTAGGGCTGTGCCCTCTTTAAGGGAGATCCAGATAGCATTTACTAAAGAAGGTCAGGCTTTTGGAAAATATCACCGGGGGTCCAAGATGGATCTGAGAGGAAATAAAGTTAATGCGGTGGTTGATGGTCCTTATAAAGGATTAATAGAGAGTTATAATATGTGATAGTATAGTGAGTTAATAAATAAGTCTGTCCTGGGATTCAATACGAACAGCACAGCAGTTGGGGGAACGGAATCATGTTGTAAATCTGCCTCAGTATGACATAGCACAGCACTAAAGGAAGGAATTTTACCCTAGATGGCAGTGCCAGGATCCAGGTACACCGCAGTGTTTCAGTGACTTTAACGTGTGAACATTTAACGTGAACGTTTAACTTTAACGTGTCTTCTGCGGCTCTGTATGAATAGCAGCTTGTGACGTGAGCTCCAGCAGAGTCTTCTACAGATCTGGTTCGCTAGGTAGCATGGGCAACACCACCAGTGCTGGACCCACACAAAACAACCTGACGTGAGCGGAGATCCAAAATGTTCCGTTGGATCAAGCTGTACCCTCTCCGCCTACCATGTGTTGACAGGTTCTCAGCTCTGAAGAAAAGGTGTTGGCTTGATTAACCTGTAATAAGACGTTCCCAGATGGCAACACGTGTGTCACTCAAAGCCAGCAAGAGGAAGCTGCGGCCTGTCCAGCTGGCAGGAACCACCAGCATCTGTTCACCTTAACAATGAGATCGGTCTGGCTGCTCGGTGGCGTCTCATTGGACTGCTGCATTGTAGGTTAGCATTTCGCAAAAAGCTGATAAGTTAATGCTGAGCTGAGACAGTGAAATAAAATAACAGATGCCTCATTCTTTCCATGCTGTGATCAGCCATCTTCTGAAGCCCTCTGCTGTGTGTGTATATACGGGCATACACACAGCTTACTGGCAAACTAGCTGGCTTCATTATTACTAAGTGCCCTCAATTTAATGTCTTCCTGGTGACGATACAGATGGCATTCCTTCACAAAGTGCCATCTTCAGACTCCCCAAAGGTATCCTCACTGCTGTGACGACTGACACCACCCACCTGGTTGTCCTCTTCCTTTGTCACCTTCAGCCTTTCCAGGCACTATGGTCCTTTTCTGATTCAGGTGTCAGAGGGCCGATGACCATCCGATGACTGCAGGGAAAGGCCAGTTCGAAACGTGCTGATGTCAGCAAAGCTGCAGCATGTGTCCCTGTTCCTCTCCATCTTTCAGCATCACACACCTACGCTGTCCCCAAGCGCTGTGCCTCCCCCCCTCACAGCAGCTACACCCACTCCTGTCACCCAAGAGTTCTCTAGGTTCTTGAGAGACGGCATATACGTCTCTGGCACCTGTCTTTGGAGCTCTCATTGTGTCGTGAGTGTGTCTGTGCACCATTGAAAAGCTCAGCAGCACCCAGGCTCAGTTGCGAGGTCTTTATCAGCCTGAGTTCGCCTGGTAACACAGTGTCTAGTGTGTACGCCTCCCTTTATTGCCTTCAACTTTTCCAGATTTTCCGTTGTTTTTTTTTTCACTACGTCCTGCCCAAAGTAAGCTGGTAAAAAGCTCTGTGCCTGGTGACTGTTGGTGTTAAACGATTCCATGTTGCCATCTTACTGAGGCAATCTGAGGGGTTATTTCTGTGAGCTTCTGGTTTCAGCAAGCCCAGATGAGGTTTACTCGGCCCAGCGTTCAGTGCTGCTGCTCTCAGCTGCTCCTAGACCTGCTCTTCTTTCTGCCCCCCTCCGGCATTCTCAGTGAATATTGCCCCTCCTTCCATGGGCTCATCCTTGGCACTAATGCCTCCAGGCAGTAGATTATGCAGCATTTCTGTGTGACCTGTTTGACTTTGGAAAGGAAAGGCAAACTGTCTTCTTCATATGCAGGCACTAGAGCAAGTCCAGTGCATAGCAAAGAACAGGCATTTTTCATGATGGATTCCTTCACTTGAGGAGCATTAAACACTGATAGGTTTTTAATAGTCATTGAGCTGGTTTAGATGTAGTCTGGGCCTAAGAATGACAATAAAAGCATCAACCCTTGATGAGAAGATATTGGTTAGGGCTATGCCATGTCCCAGCAGATTCTACCTTCTCATCCACTTTGCTTTACCCCACTGAGCCAAGCTCATTCACTATGGTCCCCCCCGTTGCTTAATTTTCATCAATTGCCGGTGGGCCTGTGTTCTTGACTCCCCCAGTCCAAATGAGCAAGCATAATGTGCTTTTTATATCTTTTTGTGCCCCATCCTGGTGGTAGTGTGTATGGCAGGGGTGGTGGTGGTGGTGGTGGGGGGGGGGTTCCACAAATGACTCCTCTGAGGGTCGTTATTGAAATAGGAGGTTCACCACCTATTTCCCTGGGTAGCAGCCAAAGACTGATCCATTTGAATCGCCAACCTCATGCTAAATTTGGCTGAGGTGTGACATGGAACAAGGAGAGCAAAAGAGAGAGGGACCATATGGCAGGAAAGGGATGGAATGATGTTAATTTGCTACATTAGGTGCTGTGCATCCATACGGCATATTAGGGACAGCGAAGGCTCCATTTCCAGCATGCATCCCAAACACTGTATGAAGCTTCCTGTCAGATTGCTGTCTCCTGAGGCACAGTGTAAGGTTATAAATTAGCTTTGTGGTGTGTTGTGTGTTTCTGGATGCGATTACTGGGGCTTCCTATTAGCTGAAAATAGTCGGCATAGAAGAAATAAGGTTTTAAGGGATCTACACTGAACAGCACCATGCCTTGGTCTCTGCTTCCTCACCGTTCACGTAGCTCAAGCGACACTGGGCTTGCAGCTGCTCTCTGGAGGAACACAGGAGCCCCCTGGGCACATTATAACATAAAAGCTGAATCCTCCATGGATTGGTATTAAAGGGGGTCTCTAACGCTCGTCACTGCCCCTCAGTGGCATGGAGGTAACTGTGCAGGAAATTTGCTCTGTGTTCTACGGGAGTCAGCAGAAGCGGATCTGGAGTCTAGGAGGCAGGGTGCCGCACATTTGCCAAGTCGTGGATGAGGCTGAGTTTGCCCCCTCCTCCCTTTGGTTTTACCACCTACTGATCATCTCCTGTTTGCCGTTTCTGTGCACGTGGCTTCCGAAGCCTTGAGTTTTTGCCTATAACAGAACACTGCAAAAGTGTGGGAATGTGAAATGCAGATGAGAACTGGTTGTTACCAGGGGGCAATGGGAAGGAAAAGCCATGTTTATCAGCTGGGATGGACCTGCCATTGCAATCACCTCACAGCCACTTGCTGCTGCCCAGTTCAATTCACAGTGGTTTGTGTTGTCCAGTGTAATTAGCATAGTCTAATCCAAATAGTTTTGGAATACAGCCATTGCATGGATATCTTTTAAGTCCCATTAATTCACTTCTGTTGATGCTTTGATTAAATTGCTAACTCTGTGTGGACAAAATTATACAGCCTTTTATTTCATATGTGCATAGTCGTGCCCTGTAATTAAATGTCGATGAGTGAATTGAGGGTTTTTAAAGGCGGCTTTTCCCATCTATGACACATCCTCTCTGAACAGTGACAGACTGTCAGGGTATATCAGCTGACGTGCTGATGGAGGGCTGCTCAAGCGACTGAGACTCTCTGGTGATGGAAAGTGGTACAGTGACTGTGGAGTCCCTTTCCTGAGAGTCTTGGTAATTCTGCTGCCCCTCGAAGGTGAAGCTGACTCACATCGCGTCCTGTGACCTGGCTTTGTCCTAATCTCCCAGGCGCTCTTCCCTGTTGGTGGAAGAGTGCCACCTACTTGTGTGAGGCTGTGCTGAGTCACCGTGCCACCTTGTGACAGCCTCATTTCTTCAGCGGTGAGGGGTGGGGTTGTGGCCCACAGCACCGTGTTGACCGGTGGTCTGTGCAAGGCGTGGCAGCTCAGAGGGGCAGACCAATGCCGGCTGGCATGAACCGAGCGGTTCCCATCTTCGGTGGGGTTGGCAGTTGATGCGCCTGTGAGCTGGTTGCTCTGTGATTACTCATCTGAGATGTTCCAGCAGGACAGTCTGTCAGCCTGTCATGGTTCATCCATAGCAGATGGGTGAAGGCACTGACAGCTCTCCTGATGTCTGACTGTTCATGACATTCAGTTCTTATCAGGTTCTCTGCAAAGCAGACTTAAACCTTTGCTGTTACTTTCAAAACAATTCCTTGTAATATTGCTGATATGTCATGCTGTAAAAGAGTGAATATCCTGAAAAGAGTTTCATTCTAGGTAATATGAATCTGGGCATGGTGGCTCAGTGGTTAGCACTCTTCCAGGGTTGGGGGTTTGAATTTGTTTGTTTAAGTGCCAGCCTACACTGCATTTCTGATGATTTCATAACTTCTGTTGATTCTTATTTGATATTTGGTTTTTCAGCATCTATCAATAGCTGGGTTCTGACATTCAGGCAGGCATGTTACTGAAATTGACGGAACTTTTTCTTTCTTATCAAACCACATGATCTAAAATCCATGGCAATGTGGCACCTACGCTCCTTTTGTTTACATTGAGACCCTGCTCCTCACTCTTCAAAGCATGGTGTCATAAAGGCTCGGCTTAGACAGTGAATTGCCGGCGGCATCGGAAGCTATATGAGAAAAGTGAAGTTTTACACTAGGATTGTTCTTCGACGGTGGTAAGAAGCATGGCACACAACCCCTCGGAGCTGGGAGACATTAGACTGGTCTCACGGGCCACGTTGTGTTCTTCTTGACAAGCCCTGTGACAGATGCTGGTGGCCCTTCCTTTCCATTGCGGTCTTCCTCAGTCACTGCCCATTGCCGTTCAGCTGTAACACATCTTCTCATGCACTCGTGAGTGATGTCCACAGTCAAGCCCCGTTGGGTTTACAAGGTTTTTTCACCAGTAACCTGCCAATTTGTCAGTCCTTTTATGTTACCGGCAGCATGAGGTGTGTGGTAATTAAACATTTAGCATGGTGGAGGCCAGCTGTCAGCTGCCTTTAGAATACCAGCACAGGAACAATTTTCCACAGGTGGATGTCAGTCCTTCTACTGCTGAGCTCAGGTTGATCTGTACAACAATCTACTGTGTGACACTGCGCTTCTTACATGGAAACAAACGTATTTTGGATACTAGCATCCTGTGCTAATTTTGCTGCAAACCAGGCCTGCTGGTGCTTGTTGCCATTAGCCAACAGTAGATTATTGGTGGTGATTGCCTTCTTTGACCTTAATACCTTGTCCACAAGAGGCCTTGCAGTTTTCCATTAGGTAGCTGTTTTAAGATTTCCTGCAGTAGAAGAATGAGGAAGGTGAAAGGCAGTAATGAGGATGGCAAGAGGCAGTAATGAGGGAGGCATGAGGTAGGAATGAGGAAGATGTTAGGGTGTAATGAGGAAGGCGTGAAGCAGTAATGTGGAATGAACGAGGCAGTAATGAGGAAGGCATGAGGCAGTAATGAGGAAAGTGAGGCAGTAACGTAGAAGATGCGAGACAGGAATGAGGAAGATGAGAGGCAGTAATGAGGAAGGCATGAGGCAGTCGCTGTACTACCATGGTTGTATGAGATGAACATATGGCCTTTGTGGCATTTTCCATTAGATGACTGTGATTCATCCTCACCCATATATAATGATTTACTGTATCTCAGTTGCACACCACAGTGATTATTGAAAACTTGTTGAAAACGTGACTTGGAAATGAAAAAGTTCTGGAAAATAATTTCATAAAGGCCATTACTTTTTCCAAGCTCTTGAAATCAGTTGTTGAAAATGATAAACAGGTGTTTCATAGCAACCATTCAGGAGGTTTCATACCTGAAGATACATCGTTTTTTAAATTGTTTACCGAGAAAACTTGACTGGCTTTGTGATGACACCAAGTTAACATTGGCAGATACATTGCAAGTCGTACTCCTGTGCTGTGTTATTTAACTCAGCTGGAGGTGAACGCATTTATCTATCCATCATCCTTTCCCCGGCAGCAAAGGGCCCATGTCCTTCCATCCGTCCATGGATGCATGTGGTCCTGCCACATGCGTTTTATTGTAGGAGAAAATCTATACAACCACGAGGAACAGACATCCAAACTTCACTCACACAGAGTTGGGGGTGGGAACTGAACCCTCAATCCTGATGTACACCACCATGCTGACCCAACCAAAAACATGACGATTTAAAAATAAACAAATAATGTCCATAATGCCTTTTTTGTCTTTACACAGCCAGTAATTGTAATTGCTGCATCAGTTCAAAGACAGCAAGTTCCCCTCTCAGTGAAGCTCAGAAAAATGACTACAGCCTTTCAGCTAAAGAACATGTAGAGGCTCAGAGGCTGCACTGAATATTAATTCTGCGCTTGATTGGATGAGGAAGATGTGCGGGGGCTGCTCAGCCCCATTGTTATTATTGTAATCATTTTAGAAAACGGATGATTAAAAAAAAGTGAGGAGGCAAAGTAATGTCACTGATTGGTGAGATAGATGCACTTTATGCAAGACATGAGTTGGCTTTGTCATGAGAAGCCCATTCTCCAACTTTAGACTTAATTTAACTGGATATGTTAACTTGAGGAAAGACAAGGAGAGTCAAAACTAACAGATTGTTCAAAATTCATTGTGTTAGTTTTTCCTTTAGATTCTAACGACAGCATGCTAGGTAAACCCACGTAACAACCAGCTATCATATCCACGGCTCGATTATAAACTGGGATATTGGCGACTTTTGTTAGTCGCTCCCTTAAAATCACCACAGAAAGTCTGACTTCCGCAAAATGCCTGTGGTGTGTGATCATAAGATTCAGCAGGAGGGCAGGTGCCAGCTGGAGAGCCGGGTTGCCCATCTCTCCGGATTCACTGGCATTGCTTGGACCCGGACAAGGAGAGCGTTACTCAGGGTGTCAATATAGCGTCTCCCACAGCTGTGACAGAATGACATCAGCATGCTACCTCCGGCCAGGAGTGTCGCTCGAGTCTCTCTGGGCTCTTTGGTCCGGCACACGCAGGGAGTGTGACGTGGAGATCCGGGCCTGGCACGTGGTGACATCTTGCAAAGGCACCATCTGTTCCTCAAGAGCCTAGGCTTCTTTCTGGTACCGTGTCTGCAAAGAGATACTGCTAAACACAGCCACACCATTCTGCTGGATGCTCCTATGATTCTTCTGCATTAACATCAACAAAATGACAGTGAGAATTGCTCCGATTGCAAAACTAAGTGACACAGGGATGGCTGCATGCAATGGGGACGGCTTTATCGACCGCCGGAGAGGAATTTAAAAAGACGGCCATTTTGCCTTTAGCGTGAAGGAAATGCAGTGGGTGTCCACTGTTGGAAGGAGCAGTGGGGATGGTGCAGGAAGCTCTGGCCGTGTAGTCCAGGGGCTGAGACAATCGGCAGAAGTGCGGTTCATATTTTTTCTGATCAGGCATAGATGGATGAACGTGACTTCGTATTTATATCTGTATTTACATTTATTTATTTAGCACATGCTTCTGTTCAAAGTCACATACAATAAAGGCAGACGATAACACACAAGCATACATGTCAAGGAGTCAGCTTAAGTACAAGTGACGCCCGGCCAAGCTTCCAATGAGTGACTGGAAACAAGTTAGCATTGGAGCGAGAGCGATATGATACATTCAAAGAAATTATAAGAACTAATCGGAAGAGCTCTTCAGATCAAAACATTAATCACCTTACCTCATCCTGAAATGTCGATGGCCCTGCCCCCTGACAGACATCAAAAAAGACATGGGTATCCTACAGTTATTGTCACTTACACCAGAGGCGTTTCTGACCGTTGGCTCTCTTGTACCATTGAGTCTGGTCATCCCAGAGCAGCGGTTATCTATGCTGGGCCACAGAGCTCACGGATTTCAGCCTGCCTGGATTCAGAAGCACTCAACCGAATTGCTTAATTCTGACTGCATTGCTTGAACCAATTTGGCAGTCAACAGTTTCAAAGCTGATTTAAGGGGTTAGCTGGTGGTGTTTGGCAGCCATAATCCCGACTGGTAGTAGTTTGTCCATGCAGGCTACTCCTTCCGTACCTTGACAGCTGTCTCTCCACCCCACACCCCCAACAAACACTCATCTCCAAGGAGACCTCCCATCAGAGAGGGCCTGCCCCACTGTGGATTAGGTGGCTTTTAAGATTTGACTGTGATGCGTGTGAGTGTGGTTTTAGAGGGAAAATGTTACAGTGACCTGATAGACGGATGTAGTTGCCATGGAAACCTCAGGTCTGTATCCTAAGAGTACCCCGATGGAGAACACTTAGCCATGCCTGAGGGAAGATGTCACAGGGACAGGTTTTAATATTTAACTTGCATGTATTTATCAGTCACACTTGGCAAAAAATACCAACACTTTAGTTCTTCCACACTGTTCCTGACGTCCTACTTTGTGGTGGTGGCATGTTGTATGAGTAGAATGATGGTAGCTTCAGGAGTGCCGGTTGAAAAGGCTTAAAACACAACACAGTTATGGTGACTGTTTTCCAAGAATTCACTCTTCTGCTGTCTGTCTGAGATGTGGTTGATCCCTGCATAGAAAGGGGCATTGGAGAGCCTGTAAGTTCTTCATTTGGTGACAGTCACCTCCATCCCATAACTTCTGCCATGGCTCAAGTTACCCGTCTCAGCACAGATAGTGGCGATAAAAATTTGTTTTGGGGATGGGATTTAGTTATTTTTCAGAGTTATACATTTTAAAAGTAGCTATTTGACAGAAAGATGAGGTGTTCCATAGGATACTAAGTCTCTTCCGTTGATGTTCCTGCTTTGAGGTGAAATGAAAGAGCGTATCAGCAGAAAAGCATATCCCAGATCTGTCAGTTCTGATGAAATGTCGGCTGTTCATTTGGCGTCCTCTGCCACCGTGCCAATATCAGCATCACTCTAGTTTAGGCCGTCACAGACAACGCCTGTCCGTTCCTACTATCCTGGGAACAGGCACTTGTGAAAGCACTGGTACTTTGCCTGGCATGGAGTCCCTAGCGGGTCACCCCAGTCATCACTGGACTGCAATCACCACCCCCATGGTTGCCATGGTTTTGAGAAATCAGAGACGGAATCAAGGGCGTTGAGGTTCACTTTGTGCAGCTAAAACACAAAGTGTTTGTTTTACTGATGTGTCACTTGAGTGCAGAATTTTAAATAAAATTTATGACACTCTGAGTTTCTTAAAACATATAAAAGTCGAGTTGTTCCTCATCTCCATGGATGAGCTATTTGTGTTAGATTATTGTGAACCTCAGAGCTGCCCACTGCACAGTGGAGCCTCTATCATGCAAGAAATGTGGAAGCTGCATGGTGCAACCTGCCCAGGGTCCCAGGGAAGGAAGGAGACTCAGCAGGGTTCAGGCTGGGTGCTGTCCTCTCACCCAAAAGGCGAGGCATCTCATCTCCACCTGAGCAGATTAGGGAAACTGGGTCCTCCTTCAAGACACTGTTTAATGAGAAAGAATTAAAGTTGAGTATGTAGATGATGGTGTGTGTGTGTGTGTGTGTGTGTGTGTGTGTGCGTGCAATTTATGTGCTGTAGAGGGAATTCTGTAGATATCATGAAAGGTCAGGTTTCACCTCTCATGTCAGGGCTGTCAGTCTCATTCAGTGATGCTGCCCTCAAGTTTTTAAACAAACAAAATCCCATGGGTGCCGGACCCTCTCAGGACTGAAATAAACAGCTGTCAGTGGCAGTGTAATGAGGATTTGAAGGAGAAGTGAAACGTGAGGTGGTGTCCTCATGACAGGTGACTAGATGCGTCTCCAACGCATCCCGCTTCAGCATGTGAGAATGAGGCAGACCTGGATCCCCACAGACCGTGGTCTCCTTCCATCCTCCCCTACTGAGTGATCAGATTTTTTTTATTGTTTTTCCCCGTTTGGCTCTGAGGTCTCCATCTCTCTCCATCTCTCTCCATCTCCTATCCATCCTTCAGCTGGGATGACAGCAGCTCCGTCAGCAGTGGGCTCAGCGACACCCTGGACAACATCAGCACGGACGATCCCAACACCTCCTCCCCAGCTGACCTCAGCGTCACCAAGAGCAAGGAGCCGCAGGTAGCAAGCGCTCGTGTTTGAAGATGTCCATGTTTCAGCACATTTGGCGCATGTGTGTCTCTGTTTCCGTGTGCTTGCACATTCACTGTGCGTGTAAATGTGTGTCCATGTTTGGTGCGTGTGAGTGTCTTGGAGTGAATTGCTCTCTGTGAGTTAAGCTATAAGGTCACTTGAATCATGCTGCTATAATGCTATTCGTTTCCATGGACTATGACATCTGAAGATTGTCGGAGAAGTGCTCTTAAAAACTGTGTTAGATTACAGATGATTTCTCAAGGTATGGGCAAAAAGAAATTGGAATGTCAGAGAATGGTATGAAAAATGTCCATATTTGATTTTGATACATGCAAAATGAAGCTGTCATTTCCAGAGAGCGGAGAAGAGTCCGCTGATAGGAACGTGGTCTGTCGACTGAGAGTCTCATTCCCTGCATACTCACTGCTGACGACAAAGACTCGATGCTGCATGATGATGCTGGATGCTTTTCCAGACCTGTAGAAAGGGAGTGAAGGAAATCACTCACCTGTGCCCCAGTCCTGCTGGGTGTTTTCTAAACTGCTGCCTGCGTCTCCTTCTTGGTGTCTGCTGGGAAACTGCCCCATTTAAATGCCTTCATAGAATGATCAGGTGAAGTCAGGCTGAAACAAAGTGTTTTTCCTCGACTTTGGAGATCGTCCCTGGCAGAAAGCTTGATGAGCACTGAGGAGACGACTCTGATAGAGGCTCCAGTAGGACATGTGTGTGCTCCATGTATGACTGACAGACTGCTAGTGTATGGCTGATATGTGTTATTCTGAGCTGCCTCTGTATTTCTATGCAGATTTTGATAGTTCCTTATCAGTTGTTCATTGTTAGAGGATATTTTTGCAAAAAGACTAAAAAGCAGGTTTCATCTGCCGTAATAATATGAATAAGTATAGATTATATGCATTTTTGATTGTTTGATTTCCCTTTGAGTTCTGGTGTTCAGTGAGAAGTCGATGAAACAGCCCTAGAAACACAGGAATGAAACCGTGTGTGTGATCCAAGGTGGGCAAGCCCAGGGCCGTGGCCACAGACCACAGCAGCAGTTGGCCGCTGGTGGAGGAGGAGCTGTCGGGAGGCACCGATTCCATCTCCAAGTGGAAGCATGAGGAAGCTGAGCGGGCGGGGCAGAAGATGGGCCCGCCCCTGTCTCAGACGGGATCCTGGAGGAGGGGCATGACAGCACAGGTGGGCATCACGCCCCCCAGGACCAAAGGCACCACGGGGACCATCAAAACGATCGGTATGTGCCGTTATCGCAGTTCCACCACAACCGGGGCGAAAACGAATGGGGACAGTTGAGATATGGCAGAACCTTGTGGCGACTCCCTCATTTGTATTAGTGATTTGGATTTCACAGAAGTGACTTTAGTGTCCCTGAAGGCTTATTGTGAAGCACACGATGAATCAGTGTGTCTTTGATTAAGCAGGTCATTATGCAGGTCAACGTATTCCCAGCAAGTCTGTGCTGAGGAAGCCTCTGTAATTATAAGCTTTATAGGTTTTCTGAAGGTGCCCCATGCCAGCACAGGCCATCCTGTTACACGACAGCCCTAAGATATCCCCACCTTGGATGGGGCAATGCTAAGCAGCACATCATTAAGCCAATGACCCCAGTCTGGCTCACTGCTCTGTTAGGTAAGACAGATGATGCCAAGGCCTCCGAGAAGGGCAAGGCGGCCCCCAAGACCACCAGCATCCAACGCTCACCATCCGATGCGGGGAAGAGCAGTGGAGACGAAGGCAAGAAGCCCCCCACAAGCCTGGCCCGGCCTCCCGCCGGCAGCTCTTTTGGATTCAAGAAGGCAGGAACCCCTGGGGTGATGCTTGCTGGCAGCTCAGCCACTTTGGGCAAGCTGCCCAAGTCCTCGGTGTTGGGGAAGGGCAATGGTGCGGTGCCGACCGGGGGGCGCAAAACCAGCCTGGACGAGTCACAGGCGCATGACGACGGCGAGCTGCTGGGCGTCGGGGCCTCCCGGGTCCCCTCGCAGTTCTGCTCTCTGCCCCGTCCAGCCAAGTCCTCTAGCAGTGCTGTCGTGGGCCGACCCGGACCCGGAGGAAAGCCAGGTGGCACAGCAAAGCGGCATGATGGGGTCAAGGCTGGGTCGGGCCGCTCCAGTCCTGTCACGGTCAACCAGACTGACAAGGAGAAGGTAGCTGTGTCTGACCCCGAGACCCCGTGTTTGTCACCGAAGTCCAGTCCCACCTCTGCAGGCCAGTCTGGCCTACGTCAGCCGGGCTCCAAGTACCCTGACATCGCCTCCCCCACTTTCCGCAGGTCTGTCCCTGTCTCTGCAGCTCTTTGCAATCCTCTTTAACAGGCAAGAAAGAAATATGCTGATTGTTGACGCAGGGTTTTTAAGTTGCTGTACCTTTAAGACTTGTTAATCGTAGTGAAATTGAACAGAAGTGCTGAGAGAACAGTGTCACCTCGTGGTCAATTGATGTTACTGCACACAGCCAGTCTCATGAGGCAAATAATTTTGCTGTAAAATTGGCAGGCTCAAGCTCCAAGCCTAATTCATTGTTGATAGTGACATTCCTCTTTCTCATTCTCCCTCACCTCATTTTGCTGATTCTTCTCCTCCTTCTTCCCCTCTGCCTCCTCCCCTCCTCCTCTCTTTCCCCTCCTTTTTTTCCTAATTCTCCTTCTTCTCTTCTCATCTCCTCTTCCTTTTTTTTTTCCCCTCCTCCTTTTTTCCTCATTCTCATCCTTCTCCTGTTTCTCCTCTGCTTCTCTCCTCCTTCTCCTCCTCTTTTTCGTGATTCTCATCCTTCTCTTAGTTCTTCTCCTTCTTCTCTTCTCCTCCTCTGTGTTGCCTAAGGTGTGTAGTCACAACAATCCAATTTTGATCCATTTATCCCACTCAGAGTCGCAGGGGGCCTAAATCCTACCAGGCAGGGCTACACACTGGACAGGATGTTGGTGTGTGTAGTTACATTGTGTGTGATGTTGAGTCACATGCCGAGTGACAAAAGCTGTTAGCTTCACCATGATTATCTGTCACCCAGGTTGTTTGGTGCCAAGGTTAACAGCAAAGCAAGCTCCCCAGGTACACCTGACTCAGGCAAATGCCCATCCCTGCTGGGCAGCCCCCATGCCACGCTAGCTCGGCAGGTCAGCCTAGATTCGCCATCCTCAGGAACTGGCAGCATGGGCAGTGCTGGTGGGCAGAGCGGTGGCAGCAGTCCCCTGTATGGCAGAGCTCCCGAGCTGGGGGGCATGACCGACGCCCTGGGCTTGAGCCAGTCACCAGCCTCCAGCCCCGCCTCCGGCCTCTCCCTGGCACAGGGTGGACGGCCCTGGGCTGCCCTTAGCAGCTCCTCAGCTGGTAGCAAGGACACGTTGAGCTACCAGAGCATGACCAGCCTGCCCACCAGCTCTGAGTCCATCGACCTGGTGGGCCAGCACGCCACTGGGCTCAAGCTCATGAGGGCCGGGAGCATCAAGTCCACCTTGTCTGAGGGGTAAGTGAAGCCAGCCTGGCTGTTCACAGCACCTCCAGGCGAGGACCTTCCCCACACAGGCCATGCATTTGACTTCCACATTCCCATTCATGGTTCAGTGACACACCGCGGGAGCTGTCATGTACAGCTTGTTGATTGGCTGGAAACTTTAGTAACACATCACCCCAGTTGCTACGCCAAGTTTAATTGCTTATAAAAAATGGACTTATTCCCAAATAGTTACTAAATAGACCAGATGTCCTACTGCTGTTTATTCAGTTATCATGCCTGTATTTTGGTGTGTTAATTGAAATTCCTTATGTTTTATTTATTCTACCAGCATGCCACTGGACCGAAACACACTCCCCAAAAAGGGACTGAGGTACGGTTAAATCTTGTTTTCCCTCTATACTGTTTAGCGGTGTCGTTTTTGTGCCTTGCTGCGTGTTATTTGTTTTTTTAATTTGTAGAGTGCCCCCAATCCTGCCAGGGTGTCCCATTAAAGTGTGCTTCTGACACTGGGTCTGATTGCTCTGTGCTGTTTCCAACAGCCTTCTTTTCACCATCAGACTGCTGACATTTCTTTCAAGAGTTTTTTATATCATCTGCAAAACCTGTGCTATTTTCCAAAAAGGGCTGAAAATATTCAGAGAGGAAATAAGAAGCGAACGGGGGGTTATTTCCCTAGTCATTTCCACTCAGGCATTTCTTACTCTCGCCTCGCTGCCTCCTCATCTCCAAAGCTCCATTCGTTGCCTCCTCTCTCCTCTTGCAGCTACAGTTCAAAAGGCACAAACTGACAAATCGCAGGTACAGCCATGTCAGAACCAGCTAATGGGACACTGTTCATGCAAACTGAATAATCAGCATTCATGTACAGAAAGCTTGAGTTAGCAAACACCTGCCTCACTCGTGCTTCCTCATGTCTGTGTTCATGTTGCTTTGTGTTCCCTGTGCATTTCCTGTGCATTCTCTTTGCTTCTTCTGTCAGTTCTTTGTGCTTTCTGTGTGTGTTTCATGCATTACATTTCCTTCTGTCTCTGCCAGAAACCCTCACTCATCCCGGCAAGCATGCAACGAAGAGGGCAAAGAGTGGCTGCGCTCTCACTCCACAGGGGGGCTCCAGGACACAGGCAGTCAGTCCCCTCTGTCCCCACCTGGAACGTCCCCTGCCGTGGCCAAGTACCACTACTCCAACCTCTGTGAGTTCAAAATGAACCGTCCCCTTAACATTTTCTTAATGTTGTCTTACACACACAATGTCTTCTTCTTCTGAGACTACGTGAGCCAGTTGCCGTAACAGTGCTTAGTTTGAATTCACTACCGCCTTTTGCCCATTATGTGCCCACGCAGTGAGCCCCACCAGCCTGACCCAGTTCACCCTCCCTGCACCCAGCATGAGCCGCTCCAACAGCATCCCGGCCCAGGACTCTGCCTTTGACCTGTGCAGGGAGGCTCATGCACTGGGGGGCAGCGCCACCTCCCTGGAGGAGCGGCCTCAGGCCATGAGCCGTTCTGGCTCCTTCCGCGACAGCATGGATGAAGGTAGGAAAACCCTGGACACAGCACACCATGGTAAATCTGGTTTAATCAGGATTTGAGGGGCAGTTACTGTGTTTCACTGAGTTTTAGTGCCAGAGCCTCAGCAATGGCAGGTGTAGGATGGCCTCTCATCATGAGAATGACCCTCAGGGTCAGGAGTAATAGTCCCTGTTTGTCCTCTCTACAGTCCATGGTTCTTCTTTGTCACTGGTCTCCAGCACCTCATCTCTGTACTCTGCGGTGAGTCCAATCTGAGCCCTCGGTCACAGAACTAGACCCAGTACTCTTCTTCTCCTCTTCTTTTTCCTGATTCTCATTCTCCTCTGTCTTCTCTCCACCTCAATCTTCTCCTCTGCCTTCTGTTCTCCTCCACCTTCTCCCTTTCGTCTTTCCCCTTCCCCTTCTTCTTATTGTCCTCCTACTCTTTCTCCTTTGCCTTCTCTCCTCTTCCTCCTCCTTCAGATCGTTTTCCTGTTGAATCATAGAAGTCTGACTCACATGAAATAACTTGCAGTTCCAATGTCAGGTCGCTGCAGGCTTCAATTTTAAATATATTATAGATATACCGTGTAACTGCTGTATAATCTTGTATAACATAATGCTTCAGATCACGATGTGACAAACCAGGTCATTTTTATGAATGCTGTATATATATAATTAAATGAGCATTTCTTTATTATAATTGCAGGTTTTGTTTTATTGCTGTTCTTCACCACATATTCTATTTTATGTTTATGTATTTTATTTATGTTTGTTTTTTTTTCTTACAGACAGAAGAAAAGGCTCATTCTGAGGTAAGGACCTTGACTGGGAGAGGCCATAAAAAAGGTGACATTTATAAACTGTAGTAAGGTTAGTAGTCCTGCCAGCACTCTTAAATCAGTGTTGTGTCCTTGAACACAAGCAGCCATTCAAATAATCCATCCATCAATCTTTCAGTCAGGTCAGGATCACCTAGACCCTGGGGTACGCCCTGGACAGGACGCCGATCCAACAAAAGTTGTAAAACACACAGCAGACATGCTAGTACACGTCTTTGGACTGCAGGAGGAAGCACGGGGAGAACATGCGAACTCCACACACACACACACAGATTTTAGGCAGACACGTCTGTTTAAGGGTTCATGTCAGGGTCGTTGTTTGGGTCACTGGGTTCCTTAATGTAACGACAGAACTTTGCCGTGCCAACAGCAAATCCGGAAGCTGAGACGCGAGCTGGATGCCTCCCAGGAAAAGGTGGCCAAGCTGACCTCCCAGCTGTCATCCAACGTAAGTCAGGGCTCCGCCCGGACCCGACCCCGCCGGCTTCCTTAGCGTCACCATGCTCCCTGAGTGTCACTGCTTCACTGACACTGTCTTCCTGCGCTGACTCTGTAGGAATATTGGCTAAGATGGCGTAACTATAGAGAGGTCTACCATTAGCGGAGTCTCTAGCCGCTAATACAACACACCCAGTGTTTTACTGAATGCCCGAGTGAAGGAGGCAGCATATGGTCAAAGCTTGGATTGGCTCCTCAGGGATTTGAGCGTTTTGATGTGAAGGAAGTGCTAAAACACCTTGCTCCTTCTCCAACCCCCTGGCTGAATGAGTAACACAGCCATGAACTGGGTGCAGAAAGCTAAAACTGTGAATTCAGCAACCCTCCAGTGGGGAGGAAATTATTCACAAGGCTGCACAGTGCGTCACTTTATCACTGTAGGACTGGATGAAGGTCCTCTTGATCACTCCGTGAGAAATTTTTAATCTAAATATAGGTTTAGATATCAAGCTGTCTGAAGAAGAAATTAATATTTAATGGGAATTTGATACTAATCAAAAGGATGTGTGTTAGTTCTCCTGAATATTAAGTGAATTCCATGTAGAGCTCATTATTATCAGTTAAAGCTGTAAATTCAGTAAATGAACAAACAGACACAAACAATGGGCTGGGCTATACTCTTCAAGAAAACTCTTGTGAAGATATCCCTGTACACCTTTAAGCTAATGCCTCTCACTGAATCCTAGCACCCTAGGAGACGTCTCAGTCATGTGAGAAAGGCTCAGTGGCAGGGGATTTTGCCATGCAATATGTCTGGCTTCATGTCCATCAACAAGACAGACACCCTCTCAGATCTGTACTTCCAGGCCAAGGATGCTGCTTCTCACCTAATAATAAGACTTTTTCTGACTCTATTTAGCATCTTAAATGGGAACATAGGGCATCCGTCAGAGATGACATATTACATGTACAGTAGCTTAGCAATAGTTGATTTGCAGTACCAATGAGTGTAGGTGTCTGTGCTGAATAATGGGCATGGCTGATGGGCAGAGAGGCCAGGTAAGACCCCAGAGCCAGAGCATCTGCTCCTCGTCTGGAAACTCTGTTTGATCTGCAGGCTCACCTGGTGGCGGCCTTTGAGAAGAGCCTGAGCAACATGACCTACCGCCTGCAGAGCCTGACCATGACCGCAGAACAGAAGGTGTGTTTTTGATTCCTTTCTCAAGGGCCTGACCATGACCGCAGAACAGAAGGTGTGTTCTTGATTCCTTTCTCAGGGGACACTGTAGATCTGCTCCCTCTGATTGTGGAGGTCCAGTTCTGAGACATGCTGTTTGAAAATGAGTGAAGGATGTACAGTTTATAAAGGGATGTGAACTCAGAGTGCTTTTGACATTCTCTAGCTGTGATTTCTTTACCCAGTGGGTGGTAAAGTTACAGTACATTCTGAACCTTTTAACAGAATAACTCTTATAGATCTTCACAGCTACATGTGTTTAAACAGCACTTAAAATCAGCCCGTTATTTGGCGTCTACAAACCCTCTTGATAAAGATGACAAGTTCTGTCATCTCTAATCCCTGCTATAATAAAGTTCACAATCCAGAAGGGCTTCTTTATTGATGCAGTCTCTTCTATGGAGCCACGCCACTAGCAACACCGCGGATGCCATTCATTCACGGGTTAATGTGCCAAATGTACACAAAAGGTGCTGGAGAATTGACGCAAATATTGTAAAAAGAGAAGCTTTCTTTAGCTCATGACATGAAGTAGATGTCATTTGTAAATTGTCATTTCTAAAAAGCTGACATTCATATTATATTTTCATTGTTCTTGTGAAATATGCATAAAAGGCATCGCCATTTTGGTTGTCCTATCTTAGTGGACCTGTGTGGCTTGAACATAGTCTGTATGTTACTTGGTGATGGAGCTGTGAGGTTTGGACATGGGACATTCTCTATGGTGATGGAGTTGTGAGGTTTGGACATGGGACATATTCTATATGTCTGTAGTGATGGAGCTGTGAGGTTTGACCATGGGACATTCTCTATGGTGATGGAGCTGTGAGGTTTGGACATGTGACATTCTCTATGTCGGCGGTGATGGAGCTGTGATGAAAAAGCATGGTTCTCCATCTCTTTCCCCAGGAGTCTGAGCTGGTTGAGCTCAGGGAGACCATTGAAGCCCTTAAGACTCAGAACTCGGATGCACAGACAGCCATCCAGGTGGCTCTGAATGGCCCTGACCACCCCCACAAAGGTATCGTGTTCAGAGGGAGCAGGCTGCATGTTTACGTCAACCCAAATCACAACCCATTTGCATCATGCGAGGCTCCCTAAGACTGGTGGTCATCGTCCTGGGTACCAGGGCCTGGATCTCCATGTTACCTTCTTCCTGGGCACTTGCCCCCAGTTGGCAGAGCTCACCTGTTTGTTGCCACAGCATTTTCCCCCCCTGCCTGTTCCAGACTTGCAGGTTCGGCGACAGCGCTCTTCAGACAGCATGTCCAGCATCAACAGTGCTGCCAGTGCAACCAGCCACAGCAGCTTTAGCAACACCGCGGACGCCGAGGCCAAGAAGAAAAAGAAAAAAAGCTGGGTAGGTTGCTAAGCGGGGACCTGAGAGGATACCACTCAAAACAAGCAGCTCGCCCAAATGTTTTATTTTGTCAGAAAATGCAGGGATCCCACATTCTCAAGGCCCAACTTGGGCTTGACCTCACAGGTACCTTGTGGCAAAGTTTCCAACTTGATATTTATCAGATCATTGCAGCAGACATAGTTGTGAAACAGACCTCTACAATTAAAAGTGCGGGGAACAAAAATAGTCTCAAAATTCTGAACCTTAGGGGACAACGTAAAGCAGCTAACAGAGTTTGTTAAGCCGAGTCTGCAGCCTGGACATCGCTGTAGTCAACATTTTACATATGACTATTAGCTTTATTTTTTTATAAGAGCTCGGCACCAGTCCACGTAGGGTGAATTCCATCTTTCTTCAAAAGTTCAGGCCTACGCCAAAAAGTCTGCCAGTTGTCTATAAAACCCACATCATTTAGTGGACACTATTCAGGCAGTCAACGATGCATCACTGATTAATCTGCCATAAATTTCAATGCCACGTCTAGCAGGGATGGGGCCAGAGCATGTTACTGGTGCAGATATCTTCTTTGCGAGTTAGCACACCTACACAAAATTAATCTGCGTGATCACTAAAATGGACCCTATTTTATCCATAGCCCTTTGTTTGAGAAAGCTTCTTGGCCTGTAGATGAGTGGACCTTCAAGCTTTTCTGCAGTCTCAGCAGAGGCTCGCAGAACCTCTGCTGCATATTGTTGTTAGGATTTCTAAACCCATGTATGTCTCCCACTCTGCCTCCCAGTTAAGCTATACTTGGGAGAGTTATAATAGCACTTTTCTTTGACCTTTTAACTTTTTTACTTTAAGGTAACCAACTCAATCCCTGCACATGTCAGCAGTCTCTGACTGTGGTTTTCAGTTGCTCTGGGTGACCTCCATCCATCCTGTCTTAGACACCTGTCCATATCGCCATAGCCCAACATCCTCTTTCTTCTGATTGGCCGCTTGTTTGTAAATGACCAGTTGGACTAAAAGTATGTGAACCCTGAGCCAGCAGATTTCAAACACTCTCCCACAAACTGCAGGACTTCAGAACCTTCTACGGGTCTTTGGGTGGTGTATAGGCTTTCCCAGACAGAGGTTTGGTCTCTTTCAAAGTTTAGGGCATAGATTTTACAGGGTAAGCTTATACAGCAAACTACAAATGGCAGCTGCCTGGACCCCTGATCCTAGAATCATCCAAGAATACCTTATTCCTGGGTGATTCTTCTCATGGTGGTAAAGTTACATTCTTACATTATTCTTGAGTGGATTATCTTCTGGTTATCTGCTCATTTATGAAGTACATCTTGGCTGTTGTTTAAAGTATATCTTGAAAACTCACATTGAGTTGAGGAGGACTGTCAGATTGTCCTTCTAGTTCCTTTCCCCAGTTTCCAGGAAGGTTTTGCAAGATCTGATGTTCACCTCAGTTGCTCGGCTTGCTACTCACTGATCCGAGACTGAATGGTTTGACAGCTGCTTCAGATGCAATAACCCAGGAGTAAAGGCCCGTCTGACCCGCATTTCTCTTGCAGCTTCGCAGCTCCTTCAAGCAGGCCTTCAGCAAGAAGAAATCTGCCAAGCCACCATCACCACAGTCCGATGCTGAGGAGCAGGCGGACTCATCTCTGGGCTCCTCAGTGAAACTGCAGAGCCCTTCTGAGCAGGCGAGCACCAGTCTGCTCAAGTCCTCCCTCTCTGCAGTCGAGTGAGTCTGCGTTTCTTCACACACACAGCCTGTACATGCAAACAGGCAGCTCCCTACACACGTATGTGCACACGCACAGACATACAGACACACGCCAGTACATACAAGACGTGAAAAAAATTGACCTCACTTTTACACAGCACAGTATTTCATGTTCCCGATTTAATTTTTTAATTTAAATCCTATAGTTTTATTCCAGAATAATAATAACAAAGACTCTAAAGCCAGGTTAGGATCTCCCCCTAAAGTGGTTCCATTTCCACATCTAGGTAACGTCATTTGTCACAGTCAGTTTAATTGCTATGTCCATAATTGACTGCATTCTGTAATTATGGTATAATTTCATAGTTGTGTGGCATTCTGGTTTTTCCGTGTGCTATTTAAGAAAAATGTACAAATGAAGAAACTTGGACTAAGAAATCTGTTATATGTGTGGAGTTTCCTTTAATTAGTAATGATCTTATGGATGCTGTTGGCGCCCCTGACTGGTGTGTCTGTTATTTTCATTCATCTGTTCACTGCATTTTGACATGATGTTCGCCCCCTTGTGGCACGGTGGTGCGGTGTGGCGCTGCCTCTCAGTCTATGCGAATGCTCGGAGGCCGAGGCTGAAATCATCATGCAGCTGAAGAACGAGCTGCGGGAGAAGGAGCTGAAGCTGACCGACATCCGCCTGGAAGCCCTTAGCTCCGCCCACCATTTGGACCAAATCCGCGAGGCCATGAACCGCATGCAGGTCAGTGAGGCACGGTCACAAGATACGGGAGATCAGCATTACCATATGCATTAGGATTCCATGTGGATTTAGGATTGCAGGCAAATGCATTTACTGTTTTACGTTATTAGAGATATTAAAGGCCAGCTTCATTCCAGATTGTACTGTTTAAATGAAAGTTTTTCCTTCTGCTTTCTTCCACTTCTTTACCCTGACACCCAAGGAGTGTGGTACTGAAAATGTACACAGCATCTGACTCTATAATCTCCAACAAACTCTATAATCTCCAACAAAATCATCCTTCCATTTAATACTGAGCTTCCTATTAATCTTGACTTATTAAAAAGCATTAACACTCAACTTTCTTTGCCTATCTCTTATTATGCCTTTGCTTGAGTTGTTATGTATCCTGTAGTTCCCAGGAAACATTACTTATTGGCCATGTTATCAAAGTGCTTTGTAATTACCACACACTCCTCTCAAGTGCCTTGGGGAACCTGTGTTCTGAAATACATGACAAAAACAAATTGAATTTTCTTGAATGAACCGGTATATTTCTTACCTTCACTTCCCATGCTGGGTATATGATCTAGACCCCAATGATCAATGCTTTATTGGAATGCTCTTTTCTTCTGATAGCTTCCTTGCAGTTTTACATGTTTCATGACTCTGCATCTAATTAATACTCAGTATAAAATTATGGAAGGGTAAATGCATAATTCTCATACCATTATTAAGCAGAAGTCAGGAGTTGTCAGCTACCTGTCACAGAGCTTTAATGAAGCCCAGGTTTCCAGTGACTGTCACACGTTAGAGTTTATGTGTGAGTCAACTTCATAAGACATTCATAATGGGAGTGGTCTTACGGAGTCAGACATGCTGGGGAAAAGTATAGACATTCCAGGGTGTGCAAGGAATGTTAGGTTATGGTAGTTATAGTCCTGGATGTTTTCATGTAAACTCAAAGAAAGTTATCCTTAACTCAGCAGGTCCTGGGTGTGGCACACATTTCAGTATGTTGGTAAATAGTCTTTGGTTTGTGAATGTATAATATATTCCACCCATAATCAACCATCTGAGATCGAGAATGTGGTGTCTCAAAGAGCTGAGAGCAGAACCAGGCCTACACTCACGTCACTAGTTGAACCTAAAAGAGGTACCTCTGCTCAAGGCTAAAGTGTGGCTGGCAGCACGAATTATTGAGCAATGAATTAAACTGACAGGTTGTCTGATGAAAGCCTGGAAATCTCCAATTTAAAACAACAAAAGACGTCGCTGCTCTTTTTCAAAATGCCCTCTTAATCTCACATGACCGACTTAGACTTTAAGACCCAGGAATAAAGGGTGCCTGAGAAGATGAAAGAACTCTTTCAGCTAAAATGGCGCTTATCTAAGATGGGCATATTTCTGCCACTGTCTCTGATTGTAGAGGATTACCTTACGCAGTGCATATTTCAATGAGGGTTTTGTGCCATGCCTTCTGTGTCCTTCTCTAGAATGAAATTGAGCTCCTGAAGGCTGAGAATGACCGGCTGAAATCCACGGGAAGCAGCACTCCCTCATCCACCCCTGCCAAAACAATCCGGCCCCCCTCTGAGAGCTCCAGCACCTCCTCATCCTCCTCACGCCAGTCGCTGGGGCTGTCGTTCAACAACCTCAATGTCACAGATACCATCATGACTGGTAGGAGGGTGGGGAACATCTCTCTGCTGCACTAAAGGGTCCAGCATTCAATGGAAATATACTAAATTGAAAATAACCTGTGGATGTGCTTTGACATTGGTTAATAATAGAACACTATAACAACAGTACTGTAATGTAGTGTGTCTGGACTAAATCCAGACTAAGAATAATTATTTTCAAATGCAGGTAGTCTAAATTATAAAAGTATGCCCATCCTGCCCCAGTGGCTTGTCCTGCAATGGGCCCGCAAGTCCTGTCTTCTCTCCCTGGCTTGTTCCTGCTCTTTTATGCCATGGAGGGGCTAATTGCAAAAGGGTGCCAGCTGTGGCTCCTCCCACATTCCACTCAGGTTGTGTGGAATGCAGGTCCCAATAAGGGGGAGCCATGGGCTCTGGCGCTGAGAATCGGGTGATCAGGGGGCGTGGCACCCCCAAAACATCACAGTATATAGTATATTAACGCATTAGGGTTAGCGGCTGCCATGATGAGCTAGCCATATTTATGATAAAAACCTCAGCCCCCAAGAGCTTCCATGCCACCGTACTCTGTCTCTCACAGACATTCTCCTGGATGATGGTTATGAAGGCAACTTACGCAAAGAGGGCCGCAACGTCCGCATCACGGTGACCATCAACAATAACACCCGTAGTACCAAGGTGACCAGCCTGATAGTGAGCTTATCATTACATCTGTTTGCTTTGCTAACCATTTACATGCAGAAACACTTGATTATTGGATGTCTTACGTGTAGCATATTGGTTAGAACATATGAACTGATATAGTAAACATCTTTGTCTCATCTCAGGGTTTTAAGTGCCAGGAATACCTTATTGGATCCATTGGAGTTAGTGGACAGACCAAGTGGGACGTATTGGATGGGGTTGTCCATCGCTTGTTCAAGGTGAGTGTCATATTAGCTTGCTGCTCTCACCCTGAATATTCCCCAGTGATTAATCACTTGTCCCTAATGGAAGGGTTTTCCTGATATGAGTTTTCAGTAAAGCAACAAATCGATAATCATCTGAATTTTCGCATCACATGTATCTGCCCAGAAACTGCAGTTCAATATGCAGTGAGGCAACTTAATACATATGGGATTTTCATTTATTTATATTTACACCCATTTCTGCAGCATTTTGACTCCTTGTGTGTCCCCAACAGGAGTACATCTTCCGCGTGGACCCCCAGAGCAGTTTGGGTCTGAACTCGGACAGCATTGTGTCCTACCGTTTGGGCGATGTGGTGCGAACCCACGGTTCCCAGGCACCCGACATGCTGCCGTGTGGCTACCTGGTGGGAGACAAGAATGCCATCACCGTGAGCCTCAAAGGTAGACCTCATCCTCTATGGCCACACTTAGCCTGAATGGACCTCTGTTGCTCTGTATCTGTTGATTTGTTGAAGAATTTTACAACCAAAAGCAGTAAATATATAAAAAATGTAAGCTAATAGAAAAAACTTCCCATATTTTATCAGCTCCCAGTTTGAGTTCAGTGTGCTCCTTGGAGGCAGGAACAGTCAAGTCTTTGTGGGGTAACTTCTGCAGGTTGTCAGTCATGCATTTTTTTCTGAAATACGTATTCATTCTCCTTTCCTGCACTCCTGAGACAGCCGTGCTGTTTATCTCAGTCGTCAGTCCCCGAGGTGTCATTTTGCCTTTAGTGGTCATTTTTCTGGAGCCCATTCCTTCTTCCGTTGTGGTGAGCTCCAGTGAATGTTCATACCGCAACATGATATACAAATGCTAGCAAAGTGTGATGTGTAGGAACCATGGGTAATCATGCAGCTATAATTTAGACTTCTAGATCAATGAAATATCTACTCTACCCTTCTTCACTCTTTAAGGTGTAGCAGTGCAGGATTGTGTTAGCTGACCACTGCTCCTACATTCATGAAAAGAGCCTCTTCTTAGTACCAGTAGTAAGGGACCAACTGGCAGAGGTTTGAGCTTGTTGATCTGGGACCTAGCTTTTGTTGAAGTTCTGCTGTCCTGCAAAATTGTAGATGCTACACTGACAACTCATCTTTCTCCTAAGGCTCATCCACGTCACAGTCATTCCTTTGTATGTTTCGTTTGAAACAATTTTTTAATGGGTTTAAAAGTAAAGGCTGCCTGGGATAGGCTCTACACATCCCCATGATTCTGAGTAGGCTTTAGCAGCATAGAAAATGGGTGGATGGATGGATGGATTTAAAAGTGGACGCTGTATATTCAGGTCTCAAGTAAGACTTTGATGGAATGGGTCATAGGCCAATATGTAGTCTATAGTCTTATTTTCCGCTGTGCAGTATCTTTTAGCTCTTCGAATCACCCATGCAGGTGTAAAAGAGAACAGCATTGATGGGCTGGCTTTTGACACGCTGATCCCTAAGACCGTTATCCAGCGGTATCTGAACCTCCTGGTGGAGCATCGGCGGATCATCCTGTCTGGGCCCAGTGGAACCGGCAAGTCCTTCCTAGCCAGCAAGCTGGCTGAGTTCATTGTCACCAAGTCAGGCTGGGAGGTCACGGAGACCAACGTAGCCAGCTTCAACGTGGACCATAAGTCATGTGAGGTAGGGGCCGATACGTCCGAATGCTCGTCGCCACTCCAGAAGTTCATGGTTCGCTATTTACTGAAGACTCCTTTGGAACTTGTCGCTTATGTAAGCCTTGCTTATCTATGAGTACTAAGTCTTTTTAGGTAGTGTTTTAGAAGAATGGACATATAACAGGGTTACTGACTTTATTTGTCCTGTGTGTGAATCAAGCATACCCCACTCAATGAGTCGTGAATAATAATGCTTAATTTCCAATGCTTCTGCATGTACCTTCAACATTGCGTTCAGCGGTTTTTGTCGCTGCACAGGAGCTGCGCCAGTACCTGTCCACACTCGCTGAACACTGCAACTCAGAAGACAGTGACGTGGAACTGCCCACCGTGGTCATCCTGGACAACCTGCACCACGTCACTTCCCTAGGTGACGTTTTCAACGGCTTCCTCAACTGCAAGTACCACAGATGGTGAGTGTGGTGGCCTCAGACTCCTGCAGGGTGGCCGAGTGGCATGGAAGCTGTGGGCTCTTAGCTGATTTCAGTCTGTGATTAGACTCTAGCATTCATAATGCTCAATTTGTCAATATTCACACTTGATCTTCGATTTGAGTACCTTCTTGATTTGTGCATGAAGATATAGTTCATTGAAAGCCTATTTGCTCAATGTAGACACTGTGACATAAAATAGTAATTCTGCTGATGCCCGGGAGCTCGTCATTTACTTCTTACTTCATATGTAATTGCTGCTCCATAACCTTTCATTTCTTGCTCTCATGTATGGCTCTTATCTATAATTCATTGGCCCTGCGTTTAACTGCATAAATTCTGGTCACGTCAGCCCCTACGTCATCGGGACCATGAACCAAGGTGTATCCTCTTCACCCAACCTGGAGCTGCACCACAATTTCAGGTATGCTACACAGTCATCTGTCAATCATCTGCTGAGGACAACTGACCCAAGGTGGCCAGCCCAGCAGAGCATCTGGTCTGGTCTCACTTCTCAAATCGCTGTTATAGCTGTAGGGGGAGGTTGGCTAGTGTCCCAAAACCATTCCATTGGGACAGACGTGACCTTTTTACATACTGGTGAAAATGGATGAATTTGATTTTCTGAGTCAAGTGTAGGTTTATTTTCTGAGCATTTCCCTCATTCCTAATCAAGGTAGATCTTTTGAAAATGTTTTGTTTCCATTGCAGAGTTGTGATAGCGATAGGCTACATTGTCCTTTTCTATTGTAGATGGAGTTTCACATCTTTCCATGTGTTGGGCTAAAACCCTATCAGTTGGTGCATCTGTTGCATGCTGTGTTATGCAGATCCACTGTGGCTTGAAAAACAGTCATTAAAACCAGCATGTGTCTCCATGCAGTAAGAATATGGATAATTAACTAAAGTAAAGCATCTCAGTGAATATGTACAGCTGTTATAATGTGAAGCTCTGGTTAAGCGTTCTCCATGAAATCGTTTTGTCTAATCCTGTGTACTGGCATGGAATCGCTGAGCAGCTGTTACACAATAATATTTCATACTGAACTTACACTGACAGCATGCTAAATCCATTGATTGATGTGGCAGCAAGCCAAGAGAATTCAAACCTCAGCTGGCTGATAATGGAGGGTATCCATTAAGTGGCTGGTTGGGATCTCTGGCATAAACTCACAAAAGAAAGATCTTCACCATGCGGAAAGCCAAATCAATGTCCATCGTGGGACACAGTATGAAGCCCCTTCTTTTAATTTCATAGGACATAGTGTATATATGTATTTTTTTCTTCTTCTTTTTGCGTTGCCACTTGCACAATGATAGGTCCAATAGAACACGGAGCACGGTCACAAAGCACTTTACATAGTCCCGAGCCCACAGTCCCCAGAGAGTAAGCTCAGGAATTCTAGGTAATGAAGTGCTAGGAAGAACATTCCCAACCTCTCTTATAGTGTGCTGTTTAAAATAGGAAATGCCTTGTCTGTCTGCGGGTATTATGAAGTGCGCTATAAAATTTCTCATCTCTTTTTTCTGCTTTTGACTGCGTTTCCCTGTGGGTCCTTGCAGGTGGGTGCTGTGCACCAACCACACAGAGCCGGTCAAGGGCTTCCTGGGCCGCTTCCTGCGGAGAAAGCTGATCGAGACAGAGATTGACAGGAGTGTGCGCAGCAACGACCTCGTCAAGATTGTGGACTGGCTCCCCAAGACCTGGCAGCACCTCAACAGCTTCCTGGAGGCGCACAGTTCTTCTGATGTCACCATTGGTGGGCTTACATGACTCTCCCCCCTCACCGTTTCACAGTTTCCTGCTGTTGTTCTGTGCTTGTTGTGCTAATTCTGAAAGATCCTGTTTCCATCCCAGGCCCTAGGCTCTTCCTGTCCTGCCCCATGGATGCAGATGGTGCCAGAGTTTGGTTCACCGACCTGTGGAACTACTCACTGGTGCCATACCTTTTAGAAGCAGTAAGGGAGGGGCTACAGGTGCGTGCAGACATATTAGGCGGACCAAAGTACCCTTTGCTGAAATGAAATACTCAAACACTCTTGAGCACGTCAAGCTCGCTCATTTCCCTTTGGTAATGCCCTTTCTGTTAGCTGTATGGCAAGAGGGCTGCATGGGAGGATCCGTCCAAGTGGGTGATTGACACCTATCCCTGGAGCTCCGCCTCCCTACAACATGATTGGCAAGGCTTACTCCAGCTGCGGCCTGAGGATGTGGGCTATGACAGTTTCCACACCAAAGAGGGAACTTTGAAGCAGGTGTCTCACAGTGACGCCGAGGGCGACCCGCTGGTAAGACTGTGGGGTGGCAGAACCGACCCCACCCCTGGCTTTCTGCTCCCCTCCTACGGTGCAGATGGCTCACAATCCACTGCTGTGCTCTGTCCTGCTGCAGATGAACATGCTGATGAGGCTCCAGGAGGCTGCCAGCTACTCCAGTGGCCAGGGTTGCGACAGTGATGATTCCAGCCACCGTGACAAACCTCTAGAGGCCTCGCCAGAGTCCACACTGTAGAGGAGCCCCCCTGATGTGGAGACCGCCACTGCTCAGCAATGGGGGATGTCAGAGAGTCAGGATGTGGCGAGTTGTGAGAAGCTGAACTCCGTTTCACAAGGGACACGGTCCTCCGTTTGCAAGACTAGGTGTGGGCCGCTGAACAACTGTGTCATAGTAAAACTGGAATTTTTATTTACTTTCATGATTTTATTACACTCGCCTGAATCCCAGAAATGTGCCGGGCAGTTCTTCTTCTTCCATTTTGTCTACTGAGGTGCTACGGAGAGAGTCCTCTCTAGTCTAACCCTGACATCAGCGAAACACCATGGTGCTGGTCACGTGAGCACACCCATTTTTAGTTTACATATGGCCACCCGCTCAGAGATCCACAGAGCCCCATTTGCCAACAAGCACAAAACCAGATAGCGACTACTGTGAAACACTGGACCACAGGAGAGACTTGTGACCGCTGTCTCTTCTTAAAACCTGCCTGAGTACTCGTCCACAACACTATACCACCCAAATGCTGCTAACCTACAGAAAAAAAAAAAAAACACAACTATTAGGCTCCCACGAATGGAGCTGATGAAGGCGCGAATGTAACCATGGTGCTTTCTCCCTACCTTTAACGTTCGCAGACATTCTTCTACTGTTAGAGGAAAGGTAACAATGGTAAAACTGCTGGGTCTCTGCAGCCAGGCTTCCATGGAGCTGAGATCAGGAAGGGGCTTGGGCGCTGTTCCCTCACACCCCACCATGCAGGATGGCTACTTTTTCCATCAACTGCCTGCAATTAGGTACACCTTCCCATGGACCTGTCATTTAGCTTTTAAATATGGTAAAGAAACACAAAGGAAATGGGTAGGGTTTGTGCTTTTCTATTCCCACTACAGCTGTGATACATCAAATGGAAATGAGCAGAAAGGTTCACAGCCAGGCGACTGTGGTGTGGGTGAGCATCGATGAGCGGAGAGCCACAGCTTAGCTGTTAGCATTATTTAATTTAATTTCTTTGTTTATTGGAGGAGGTGGCCTAGTTTTGCACAGTTTCCCCGCAGAGGGAAAGACTGTAAATAGGGATTTTCCCAGCAAGGACTCAACGATACCCTACTGGCTAAACTTACGTAAAGGTGAGCATCTTCATGCTTGTGCTAGCAAGAGAAACACAAAAGCAAGGAATGAAATATCAAAATGAATCCAACAAGCTGTCCCCTACAGGTGCGGCTGTTTACAGGTGCGGTTGTTGCAGGTGTGGCTGTTTACAGCTGTCGCTTGTTCTCTGCAGGAGCTACATCACGTATTAAAGCATGTGCCACTTTGATAGCTTGAAAAGAGAAGTCACTCCAATCCTTAATCCCTTCAAAGGAAGAGCATGATATGATATATTTGTCTTATACAGCAGTGTATGGATCAAGAAAACTATTGAACAATCCAGAAAAGCACGCAGAATAGTATTTTTGGTAGAGAAATAGCCCCACTTTGGAAATAAACACACGTACGAGGTACGCTAACCCAAACGTAGTCTGAAGACGTCACAGATAAAAAGGGTTAGATCCCACAGGCAGAGTATGATTCCAGAGAAACACAATATTCATCGTCATCATCAAATAATTATTTGCCTGTAGATTTAAGTCCACCACTGTTTTCCTGCAGACTTTTCAGAGAAGAAAGGCATGTTCAGCATCACCTCCAGTGTATCTGCAGAGCAGTGTCATGTTGCCTCATCATTACTGGTTCAAAGCAACTCCTTCTTCTGACATGGTACTCAGTATTCGTTCTTCAGAGAAACCCCTTCTTCTGACATGGTACTCAGTACTCGCTCTTCAAAGAAACCCCTTCTCCTGACATGGTACTCAGTATTCATTCTTCAAAGCAACCCCATCCTCTGATGTGGTACTCGGTATTCACTCTTCAAAGTAACCCCATCCTCTGACGTGATGCCCAGTATTCACTGTGTAAAACATCCCCATCCTCTGACATGGTACTCGGTATTCACGCTTCAAAGTAACCCCATCCTCTGACGTGATGCCCAGTATTCACTGTGTAAAACATCCCCATCCTCTGACATGGTACTCGGTATTCACTCTTCAAAGTAACCCCTTCCTCTGACGTGTTACCCAGGATTTGCATGGACTCTTGGAACCACATTACATTCCGCACTGTGTTGAGGCACAAGAGGAGGCAGGACGGGGTCACTTCTTTTGCATTTCAGCAGCCTACTGTAGTTGATTGTGGAAAGTGGGATTCACATTTGCTGAATGGCCAGTGTCATCAGCCATTGAGTGAGATCTGACTGCAGTTTACAACTCCATATGCAGTCACTGGTGCCAAACCTCAGGACAATCCTGCTTTTCACTGGTAACTAACTTGTAAGTCTGGCCAGCTCCACGTTGCCCCTGTACAGACTCAACATACACACAGACAGTGCCACATCCAGGATCAGTGCACGCCTCTCATATAAAGTGTTTGGTGTCAGGCTGAGGTAGCTGATGCTGGATCTATCCTGGGGTTCTAAACTGCCATGAACAAAACAGTACTTGCTAGTCAGGCATAGCTAATAGAGCGCAGATGAGTGAACATCGTTTAAGCAAATGTACTGTGAGCTGTTCCATCTTCCCTGAAGAAACAGCCTGCTGCTTGGGTAACAGAACCCAAGCCCACACAGACCTGTGCAGGCCATGGTGAGTACATCACCCCAGAAATGTGTTCCAAACTCATCTCAGTGAGTGCATGGCATCTACTGCTTGGGAAATTGCTTTTTTTCAGTTTTTTTTTTTTTTTGTTCTCCGAAACATTGTCTTTAAATGTTTTATATTTTGTACATTTGTATGTAACATATGATGTAAATAGACAGAGACAGAGCGATTTAAATCATCAGAGGAATTTTGTAGTCTTTGTAAAACCCTAATAAATGGTATTTGGTGTTCGAAGCACACACTGCATCGTGATTTGTAAAAATTAATTTTTTTGGTTATTTTGCGTCTTCATTATGGGTCTTGAACACGTTACGTTTTGACGAGTGCTGTACCGTCCATCCTCCTACTTCCTTTCCTGGTTAGGTGTGCCGGCAGGGCCTGAAGTGTATCCCAGGCAGCATAGGTACAAGGCTGGGGTACATCTAATGAGGGATAATGCTGAATTCACACAACACAAGAATACCTCAGACATTGAGTGATCACTTTAATACAGTAGTAAGCTACACAAATCTTTTGTAATGCCAGTGTTTATGCCTGTTAAAAGCATATTTATTTTAATGTATGTATATTGTTATCCTATTGGATATGGTAACTCGTGCACTCTTTCTATTAAGTTAGGTAATGAACTTTATGTACAGTATATTTTAAGCACTGATTAATTAGTAATGTGTTATATTACTTACATATTATAAACAAACCACAAAACAGATGTACATACCACTACAAAATCTGAAAAGAGTTAAGCTATGTATTGGGTGTGCACGAGGTTTTGTTTTAGCCACATTTTCTGCCATCTAGTGGCTGGATTGAAAAATTGCTTGATTTCTCTGTTTCGCGTTCTGCTCTGATGGCTACGGCTATTTTCTTGGCTCCTGTGTCCTACTGGTCATCAGAAATTGACACCAAAGTTCAGACAGTGTCTTAAACGTTTTTATAAAAGTGAGTCAGAGATCAACACAACATCATAGGAGGTTCTGTACTGGCTGGGGGGTCTAGTGTGACTGCTAATTAATTAATGGACTGCAAATTAATTAATGATTAGTAGTAAACTTACAAAGGAAAAGCAGATAGATACTGGGTGGCTCTCTGCCTCTTCCACTGTATGACCGCGTTTCTGAGCAGAAACAGCAGGAAGGGATGCTGCATGGAAAGTAGTCATGGAGACAAAAATGCTGGCATTTGGGTGTATCACTCGCGAAATATGGTTAATAATTACAGTTCCTGCCAGTGCTATAGAAATCCATACCAGGTAGTTTTATGATATTTCCACTGTGGGTGACCAACTCAGTGGAGATGTGTCTGTTACATAGCTGAAACTAATTACCCTTCACCCATAAAATATAGTTCTTAGATTGCACTTCTTTCCAAATGCTGCCTGTAATTATCGTCTGGATAAACGTCAGGTTTTTCTGCAGCAGTTATCGTCCCTCCTGGGACCTGAACCAGCAAGCAACCTTGAGGGCTTAGAATGTGTGCTTTGACCACTGTCCTGCAAATGGCTCCTGTAGAACTTTGGTAAGCAGCTCTTCCTGGAATGGGGCAAAGGTGAAAGTCTAAGCCATCCCTCACCGGCTTGCTTTTATCTGGTATCTTGACAGCTTAGACTGTGTTTGATCACCACTGGAGTGCCATACAGGCAGTTTGAGGCATTGCAGTGCTGAGAATTCGAAACCCACAAGGCACTGTCAGTTCACTAATGATATTTGACTGACAATGACACCAGGCCTGAACGCCCAACATGCATAATAAGAACCCGAACCATGGCTCCTGGCTATGTGTGTGGAGTTAGCTGTTTTTGTGTCTTTCCAAGAAATCCATTTTATTTAAAAACCCTTGTTGGGATAGGCTCCAGACTAGCCACAATCCGGTACTAAACAAACAAATGGATGGATGGATGGAAGGATGGATTTACCGTTGCTTGCAAATCTTCATCCAGCCAGATGATGGCAGTGTTACATTTCCCGAAAAGTCATGATTTGCAGAGAATGTTTATTTTGATTCTTAACAATAAAATACAACCAGATCTGTATTAAATATTTGTCAAGAATATTATACAGTGCATTTAGTTTTCAAAATCTACCAGTCTTGTCTATTTAAAATCAACCTGAAAAAGAAAAACATAGTTTTTTTTTCTCTCTCTTTTCAAATCAGATTAACTTTTTAAAAGCGGGTTCCTAATAAAATAACCATTTGTTAAAATGCATTCAGTGAAATATTAATGTTACATCAGCAATTTAACTGGGAATTTCAATGAGATGGTATTATATTCTCTTTTCCATGGCAACCAAAGACCCAGATGCATAAATTAAAAACAAAGTAAAGTGGTGCTGCTGTAAGATCTCGTTTTGAGGATGTGCATCACAAAAGCACCATCGCAGATGGTAAAATCTGGGTCGGAATTCAGGAATGTTTCCTTTGAAAAATGGAGCAGGGTGACAGGAGAATGCCTGGACCCCAGAGATCGAGACATTCAATGCTACAGGAACACTCCTTGATGATGCTTTCCCATTTTAGAGTGATCGTGTGAGCGATTCAGTAGTTTTTATAAGAAAAGCAGTTTACGTGGAGAGGGAGACAGTATTTTAGCTTTCATTTCAAGTTAAACTTCACGTAAGAATGAAGCCTTCTTCAAACATTATTTATTTTTTTGGTGCTCTGTCCTAAGCTCTTGAGCACCACCTGTCTGTGGGTGCAGCAGCTATTGGGCTCTATCTGGTCAGGCCATTGCCCTTCTGCTTTCACCTTCCAGGAGTCCCTCCTCTCCAGCAGAGTGCCACGGGCATATAAAGTGTGAACCTGAGAGGGTGTCAAAGACAGCCAGGCCTCATGGGGGCGATGCTGTGCTGACTGCCAGGCTGCTTGACCACAGATTGGGGCCTGGCGGGGCACATGGTGCAAGCTTGTCCTCTCTGTTGTGTGGTGTTCACCGCAGGCATGGGCAGTGATGAGAATGAGTTGGCCCCACCCCCAATCTGTAGAGACTGCGGAGTGACACGCAGAAATGCGTACCTGACAATTTGCTTCATAATTACAGCAAATGTATTATTTGTGAAATAGTCATTTTTTTATATAAACCATGTTTCCCCGTAATTCCACCTCATCCCTGGCATCCTTGTGTTGACCTTACCAGCTTGTTTAGGTCTTACCCGGGTATAAAGTGACTGGCAGGCTGATCAACAGTTACACAGTGGGGTTTGCTGGCGTACATACAGTAAAGACTGACCAGGCCCTTTCATCCCTGTAGTGCAGTTTGGCCCTTAAGGTCTTTGGTCAGGGAATGTAATTTACCACCTTTTGTGCGTGTGGTTTCATAAAGTCACATACCATCTGCCTATCTCTGGGCTGAAATATGGCAGTTTCTACGTGGACAAGTTTCTGGGTGGGCAATAGCGGAGCTTCACTGGGGGCATGTTGAAACAGCATTCCCTGATGGAGGGCGCCGTATGACCTGGGCATGGCTCTGTCAGCCAATGACAGGGCTGGAGAAGAGGCAGCATCATAGAAACCCTCAACTGAGGAAGAGCCATCGAAGATTCTGCATGATGGGAGGCTGGCTGACCGCAGCTAGTTGAAAGCTGAACCATAATCTGGTTTTCGGCACCCAGTCTTCATGCAGAGAAGGGCATATGGCTTGGCAGCATGGGGGGGGCTCTGCCTGGGTCACACGTCAGGGCATGTACATTGTAGGGCAGGTTGGGGGCATTGGGGGGCTCGGGGCATGTACACTGTAGGGCAGGCTGGGGGGCTCGGTGCATGTAGACTGTAGGGCAGAGGGCACCGTTTGGCCTTTCTCAGGATCTCACTTGCCCATTTGGGTTTACAATTCTTGACTGATGCCACCAAAACAACTCCACAGCTCATGGGTAGCACGTAGAAAAATGTGCCTAGAAGAGAAGGTTTAGCCAATCAGGATGAAAGATACAAGAACGTCTGTATTTGCCAGGAACAAACCAAGTGAAGAAAATGGTCACAAGATGTAATTCATCCACTTAAACTTACACGTATGGTGCCTCGTCCCAGCAACCACCCCCACAGAACACAGAAATGTACAGTACGTCTCTTTGTTTTGAACTGTGTGATGGCTGGTAGCATTGTAACGGTGACCGCGATGATTTGGACCATTTCAATGGGAAGTCACGTGACCTTCAAGGAGGCTAAACCAGAGCTGTGTGGTCATGCATCAACTCATTCAGCTCCTCTGATGCAGGGCTTAACCCAAGGCCCCCTTCACAGAAGAGATTACTTCCTACTTTACCTCCACACACAAATTTCTGGAGCAGATTTCTGCCTGGGTAATATCATTTCTGACCCTGGCTTATAATGGCTATTGCTGAATCACATGCCATGTTGATTATTAATCCATGGTCACATGACACAGTGCTGTCAAGCAGCAAACCTAACATGTTTGCTAGCCCTTCCACTTGACTGCTGCCTTTCCATGGGGGTCTTTTCTGTCACTTCTAGTGGGCGTTGATCCCCCCAGGGCATGGGCACTGTGAAAGAACATTCTATTCTGTAATCAGCTAGACCCTCCCTCCCAGTTTGTGCACCTTTTCTAAAAAATTTGTGTGATGCAATGTTGCCCATCAAATTAAAGTAGAATCCGTATTAAAACCCTGGTTTTACCATTTGATTCAAATGAAAATTAATTTTCCTCGGTAAAACCCTAATACGTCTCTGAAATAGAAGTGGCTTTAGTGGCCCCTTGTGGAGTGGTCAGATCGGAGGCACATGGCATATATAATTTCCCCAGGATGGGAACTGTCCCTACTTCCCCATAACACCGTGACTCCAGTGAAGCTGTTCACACTGTAGGGTTCACCTTGAGCCAAGCAGCCATAGCTGAGTGCGCTTGTTAAAGATCATTAGGGACCGTGTTCGTTACCCTCACCCGGCCAACAGAGGTGTCAGAATGCGTTTGTCATGACTGACAGGGACGTTTTCTCATGGGAATGTGATGGCTCCCAAAATCCACTGCTGCCTCTCTGTTGCTGCAATTTGCCAGTGACTATCCTGTCACATAAATTACTAGCTAATTTTATAACGGTCAATCTCTCGGTCTGCATGACTTGACATGGACTAATTGAAAAATGGCAGGAACATTTTATCCCGGGAATAAGTGTCTGAGTGTCTGAATAACTGTTATTGCTGAGCACTGGGGAGGCCATGGTACACGTCTGTCCAGGCTAGATGTGGCAAAATCACCGCTACACCAATCAGGAAATTAGAATGGGAAGGAATGGTTATATAGTTAAGGTGGTTTGATGGAGGATGTAAGAACCAGGATATCTGCTGTCTTGCGGAATGCACCGGGATGGAGTTCCGGGGGAGCCAAGCTGGCCCATTGGTGACTGGTTCTGCAGTCCCTCTGCCTTTTACGAGTCCAAATAAATGTGTGTTTGTGGGGGAGCGGAGCAACAGCAAAATTGGTGAACTTAAAATAATTCCATTCAGAATATATTAAAAAGTCATACACAATATTATTCTATTGCTACGACCATTGTACTTTCAAAAAAATAATAAAAATGAGGAACTAACACTTTCATCTTTAAATGAAGTGCATTGTCCTCTTACATCATCACAATTTGCAAAAGGACTAAATTGGATCTATAACCTAAAGGTAATTGCTGATATTGAAATTAATTTCAATAACCTTGCCTTAATTTTTTCCATTATTTTTGTAGCCACTCAATTAGACAATAATTACCATGTTATTGCTGATTCCTTTGTATGATCAAGTGAATGGATAAATTGTGAAACATAAAACAAATTAATCAAGAAATTAGCATAGATATTCTTTGAGTCCATAGCAATCAAAATTAAATTCTCAAGTTATTTTCCAGACACACTGGTACATAAAGAAGCCAACAACATTCTGAAATTGCCTTTTCTTAAAAATACATAATGCATACAGTAGATAGATTACGTTAAATTTTAATAGAAGATTTCTACTATGACTTGCTTATATTACATTTTGAATTAACGTTCATCCAACTTTATTGTTAGACCTTCTGTGAAGATGAATGACTATAGGATTTTTATGTCAAACATATCAAATTGTAGGCAATCTCTCTTTAACAGGATTTAACGTGACTTTTATATCACTGACTGCACTAGAAATGTTTAAATCTTATCCCTTCGAATCTTTGCAAAAGATCTGTTTTTGTTTCAGTATTTTTACAAGATATACTTATTTTTAAAGCCCCACGTGTTTTTTGAAGCCAAAATCCTGATTTATGCTGTATTTCTACAAAGAAGTGCAAGATACCACAGTTTCTTGTAAATATATGAACTTCACTAATCCCTTGCCAGGTGTATACAGCAAAAATCAACAAATGTTTAGTAAATGAGTCTTTTAAGCACACTAAAATACAGCTGATGAGATCTTTCCCCTTTTGTTTGTTCTCTCACGGTCTCTATATTATTTAGGAGGTCTTTAAGCATTTATAAGTATTGCTGATAAAGAGTGAGGCCAAGAGAGTTGCGAGCAGTGGGACTCTGTGCTCCCAACCGTGAGCGTCAGAGGAGCCACGAGTGGGCTACTGAGAGAATCCGTACCATCAACCCTGGACACCAGAGGAGTTGTGATTGGGCTGCTGAGAGATTGTGTTGCTGACCCCAAAGGCAAGTACAAGCAAATGTGAGGCACAAAAGCAATCAGCTATTTTCTAAAAGCTACGTGGGAGGGATGAATGGTACAGGATAGTCCCATCTATCCTGATAAATGGTACAGGGTAGTCCCATCTGTCCTGATGAATGGTACAGGATAGTCCCATCTATCCTGATGAATGGTACAGGATAATCCCATCTATCCTGATGAATGGTACAGGGTAGTCCCATCTATCCTGATGAACGGTACAGGATAGCTGGAAAATAAGGTGTCAGGACCGTTTACAGCAGAAGAGAATGTTCCTGATTTCTTCTTGCACTATGAGTCATTCGCAGTTCATGCACAGTCTCCATACACCTGTGGGAGGGTGAGCGCTCGTTAAATATGAACTCCAAGTGCTGCACCCAAGGCATGATATTTTCAGGTAAGAGGAGCATTTAAATCCATATCCCTCAGTCAGACATGGATCTTGTTACTTGACATTTTTTAAGTGTGGTAAATAAATGTCCCTACCCTCTGTGATCCAGTTCAACACTACATGAGGGGGAAGGGCAGAAAATGTGAAAATTTTTTTGCTCATTTCTACCTTTAACAGGGTAAACTGTAAATCCCTCAGGTGACCCTTGGCTCCCAGACTCTCTGTCTCCAACACTTATGAGGCACTGTGAAGTCACCTTAAACTCTCGATAGAGTAATTTACAGGTGAGCAGAAGGGCTTATGAAGAGACTTCAGTCTGCCTCTGAAACACCCACACTTTTCTGCTTGTTTATTATTTGTCTCTCCTGTGATTTTTCAGCAAGTCTGCAAGTTTCCCTTCTCTTTTAAGAGCTGTTAGAAGCCAAAGATCATCTGCCTTGCATTTAAAACCTATTTGTCTTTATCGTCTTAACATAGCCAGACACCATGCTTTCAGTAACTATGAGAGCAGGAATCCTCCACGGGGGATATAATTTTGTTTTTGATGATTACTAGGTAGGCAGTTTGAGGGTTAAAGGTTAATGTGACTGTGCAGCCATGGAAGGACGAGCTTCCTCGCAAAAGTTTAATGGCCTGTGCCTCCTCAGGCACCTTGTTACATTGGCCAGCAAGGTCAGCAATGGCCTCAAGGGTGGGACTAACAGAACGTGGCAACAACAGCGTGCAGGTAAATGTGGTGAAGAACGTGGCCAGCCTTGTTCATAATGACCTTGTGACCTAAGTCAACCTTGTGGTTGATTGAAAGGAAAATAACTGAGCTGGCGATCTGCTCTGTCAGGCATGCCATGGTCAACAATAGCTCTTATCTATCAAAAGAGTATTTGATTGAGGGCATTTAAGTAAAGATTAAAATTCCTTTATGCCACACAATGAGGCAAATTATCATTGGAACCAGGTGTGAAAATTATATGCTGTCAGTCACCAGGGTAACAGAGCAGTTACTCCTCTTTAAACACCCACCTTAATTGTACGAGGCTCAAATCAGACACGACTGTCAGAATGCAGCTTTAGTGATTCAATGGAAAGTCAGCCATTGGGAACTTAATTACAAGTCAGAATAACTTTCATAGGATGTTTTATTTTGTGTGTTTGTGTTTCACTGTCTACTGCTTGTTATGCTGTTGGACTCAATGATGGACGGAGTTAATGTCTTTAGCCGTGTTGGAATAAAAGCATGAGGAAACCCGTGAATGAGTCCACAGTAGACCGGGTCAGCTGTGTTAGTGCCCTGT
>JAACJT020000052.1:20507255-20521019 GCA_009936485.2 Gymnarchus niloticus
GCAGGCGTGGAACAAACAAAATGGGTTTATCGTGACCAGACCAGACCAGACCAGACCAGACCAGACCAGACCAGACCCAGAAAGCAAACAAGATCACAGGGACGCAAACCAGGATGCCCAAGCAAGCAGGACCACATGGAAGCAAAGTTAGTGACTGGACTAAGAAACACTGGACTGGGAAGCACTTTTAAACAAGTCTAACGAGGGCACAATGATTAACAGGTGTGTCTCATTAAGGCCACACTGGGGAAAAACAGAAAGGGCAGGTAGGCAGGGCATGACAGCCCCCCCCCCCAAAGCGTGCCATCCAGACATGAAGGACAAACAGAGGGGACCGAAGGGATCAAACAACAGAGTTGGAAACAGACGGGATGACAGAACACACGACGTACAAGACAGGACCAGACAAAACAAAACGCATAACTGAACAGGACCAGAGACAGGAGACCGAACAGACCTGGGCAAAACTAGGGACAGCCAATGAGATACACACGACACCCACCAAGACATGGCGGGCAGGTGGAGGAACCACAGGGACAGAGACAAACACACCAGGGAGGACCACGGGAGGGAGAAACAGAACAGGGCAAGGGGGTCTACTGGACACCGATCCAGGGACGCGAATCCTTCCACATGTCGGAGGTCTAGCAGGATCAGGTGGTACCAAGGGACCAGCGGGGCCGGGTGGCACCAAGGGGACAGCAGGGCTGGGACTGGAACAGGAGCTGGAGGGCACCACGACCACTGCTAGGCAGGGACTGAAAGGCGTGGCGGGGCCTGGGTCCAAGCAAAGCCCAGGCTAGTGAAGTTGTTGCAGCGTTCAGTCATTCTGTCACATTGGGAGAGTGGAAGGACTTGGAGTCAGGTGTGGAACAAATAAAATGAGTTTATTATAACAAAACAAAGCAAGAAAAGAGCTAGAAAACAAACAAGATCATGGGGGAATCAAACCAGGAAACCTGCACAAACAGGCCCACAGGCAACACATGAGAGCAACATTAATGACTGGACTAAGGAACACTGAACTGGAAAGCACTTTTAAACAAGACTGAGGGGACAACGATTAACAGGCGTGTCTCATTAGGGCCACGCTGGGGAAAAACAGAAGGGGCAGGTAAGCAGGGCATGACAACGGGCTCTTGGGCCAATAGCAAAAGACTATTCAGGATATTAAAACATGGTGAGATACCATTCGTGCTCAAACTGGGTGATGTGCAGAAAGGTCCCTCACTGATCCTCCCTTTCATTAGGCGCTCCACCTGTATTCGTGGCTTGCAGAAAAAAAATCATCAGACAGCGTGTTGTATGATGAAACTATGGACAAATAACAGGACGTGGCATTTTATATGTTCTATGCTTTTCTTTAATCATTGATCCTGAACAACAACAACAGATGTTAGCAGGACGGGAAGATAGACAGTTTGCCCTTCCTAGACAGCAATCTTCTAAAATCCTTCAGCTTGGATGCCGCCAACTAACCTTCAAATTATCTGATTAATTGCTACAGGTTGCTTTGAAAATGTGGAGTTTAATTAGGCACTGTCAGTATTTTTTTGGTTGGTAGCTGCATTGCACATTAGTTAAAAGTAACTAATTCATCTCAGCAGAAGCCTTTCCTACGTGAGGTCTTTTGATGTTGAAATGCAGATGAATGGTATGTGATTATGGCATGGACTTGGTTTTTCACCATAAACACATCTGACACACAAGTACGCTGACCCTGATGTGAAACACACGACACGTTAAGAAACTGCAAAAGCATTTAAGAAAATAAAAAAGCAAAACATTTAGAAAATACAAAAAACAAGAAAATGTAAGCATTAAGAAAACAATTGTTTTGTGTTCTCTCAAAGTTTTGTGTTTTCCAAGAATGCATGAGGCATACGCTGGATGACATGCCAGTGAAATTCATACATGTGACGTGTGCTTATCTTTGTCTTGAATATGACCTCCATCTAAATACATCTTTAAAACACTAAAGGACAGCCTTCCTCATTATGGTGTAGGTAATGTGTGGTGAGGTCTGAGGTAATGGTATATACTGTCTTCACAGACCTCCGTTTTGATGTAGAGCACTGATAAAGGTCAGTTTGTGTTTGCAATTCACCAAGCGTGAATTTAAGAAGAAGGCCAACAAAAACGCATGTACCATCTCAGTGGATGTTGACGAGTCCATACAGGTCATGCTAATATAGGGTCTGCCCCCAAGAAAGCTATAATGTCCAGAAATGTTCAAATTCATTGTTTTGTCCACAGACGAGAATATGTAGTTTTGGATTTAATTCCTCATATCTTATTTGGCAGTACAAAGATAGACACATTAGAAGCAAAAATTGTGACGTCATCACATGCATTCATAGGATTACAACCCAAATCCGTCTGCATAATAAACTGAAACAGTGCTGATTAAATGATTTAACAGTAATCTTGTATAATATTGTAGTACTGAATGCATTGTAAATATTAATCCTAATTAGATTACTGACATTGACAGCAGACTTATTGAATGTTTTTTCTGTCTAGCAGTTCCCATATATCAAGTACTTTTCAATACTCAGACGTCAGCTATCTTCAATAAGAAAAGATTAAATAATTGCTGTCTATGGTCTGTTCTTCCATTAAGTAGTTAAGCTAATAATAATTCTCCAAATTAGCCCATTTATGCAGCTATGTGTTTCAATGAAGCAGCTGCAGTTCGGTACCTCACTGAGCAGTTCTTCCCCTCATGAGTGCATTTCTTTAACCACTACGCCACCTGCTGCCCCCTTTGCTGTTGTTCGTCTTGCAGTGCCAGAACACCCTGTAATGTTATTTTCCCTAATGTGAGGTTCAGTAAAGGACAAATTTCTATAAACTGTATCCTGTACCACATCCACTGTGCCTTATTTCACAACTGCCTCTTGATACCGGAATAAACAAGCTGAGTAAATTGGCTCTACAGCCTGGATCCCACTGACAATGCATTCAATTACTATCGCAGCTGTGATGGTAATTACCATTTAAAAAAAAAAAAAAACCCACTTTTGAGGATTTTACTCTGTCTTCGCAAGAGAGCCACGTGGCTAAACAGCAGCTTTGCGTGAATGCTGAGCCTAGAGTTTCCGGTATTCTTGCATTTGAATAAACCCGGAAAACAGAGCACAAACAGTGACATTGTAAAGACAGCCAGATCAGCCAGCCCTTGATCCAACATACTGTGGAGAAGTCAACCCAGCCTCACAGTCAGGTCTGATGCCATCTGACTTATCATTTTGTCATATGGACTATTTCTCTGTTATCAGCCTCTAGGGAAATAGGAGCACCGTAGTCAGCTGACAGTAGACCTGTGTTTGCTGAATCGACAGGTAGGTCTTCCTGTGTGGTCCTCTCTTATATAGAGACCAGTACACATGCACCCCAGGGCCCACTACCAGTATTGATCCTAGCCCACTCTTGGTGTTCTGATAGTGCCTCCTTTGGCCAGTCCTTCAAACCAACAGCACCCAAAAGCAGATTATGTGTTCACGGCTCCCCCCCACTGCTCTTTTGACCATTTCAAAGACTTTTTCAATTTGGTTTGATGAATGGCTGCTTTAAAAACCAGGGGGTGCGGTTGCATTTTTTTTTTTCCATTCCTTGAGGTCTAGAACTGCATTTTCCCACTCTGGTTCTCAGTGGGAGATCTGAAAGTGTATTCCTGTAACCAGGTGATATTGTACCAAACACACTTGTCATCTAGTAAGTCAGCTTGCCCCTTTCCTCTGTCATCAGTATTTACCTGAAGTTGTTTGTGAGAATCTCTCTTTGAACATGCAATATGACTTACTCTTGACTACTTAAATTTTTCTGTCTTAGTTTATTACATTGGTATTTTTCTATGACACTGTTTGCATTCAATTTATCTGATATATAAACTTCTCAAGGTGCAGCCATAACTCTGGACCATACTGCAAATATCCTTCATTTAAACATGGCTGTCTCTCATTATGAGGTCACTCCCTTTGACCTGAGTCTTTCCAAAGCTCATATCATAGACTGCTATACCAACCATCTTGATAATATCCAGGCTGTTAACCTCTCCAGATGCCCTGTGGAATTAACAATATCTATCCAAATTATATTCTAACCTTACTGGAACATTTAAATGATCTGTGGCTACTTTAAGGCTGAGTTATGGTTAAAATTCAATTTCATTTTTTGTAACATGCAAAAACCCTCAATCATGCAATTATGCATGCTTAAAGTCTTTTTTAAACTGGTTGCCATTTATTTAATATTTGTCTGAAGTCATTTGTCCCAATGAATAAGGCTGTTAATGTTAACATTTCCTTGAGTCTTAGAAACACAGGTTGCTAATAAATCATTTATATTTTAAAGTGTTACATCTATACTAACTAGGGTTTTGGGTGGGCCCATGTTTTCTCATTTCTCTAAGTCTTATTGTCTTTACCCTGATTGCCCTCATGTGCCTCACCGGGTTCTTTTGTTATTTAAGTTGATTTCCACACACACACACACACACACACACACACAAAGGCTGCCATTGCTGGTTATTGTAAGGACCTGAGAGCCTCAGGGGTTGTGTCCCCGGGAACAGTCAAGCTGGCTGCCATTGCTCATTTTTGAAATGACAGCTGTCCTTGTTTGTCAAGGGCAAGTGATTCCTGGCATACATCAATGGCGTGTGACCGGGTACAACCAGGTATGCAGAAGCCTCTGTTCACCTGGGCCAAGGCCCACCCTGTGAATGTATGCACTTGTATGTGCGTGGCTCCTGCTGTCAGTGTGTCGCTATGTATGTATGTGTGTGGCTCCTGTCTGCTGTCTCCCCAGCTGGGCCTTATCCCAGCCAAACCACCCTTCTATGGTTGCACACGCATCCAAAACTGGTTTTCTGGGACTAATGAAATTAAACAGCCCCTGCCTTTCGAAAAGCCTCGCCATCTCAACCCAGGTCATAATATTAGGTTTTAAGCTAACACATTCAGACTCTAATTACTGCTGTGGTTGATCAGTGGCTTTGGACCATGAAACACAGTCCTAATTACAAGCAGGGTGGCACTTTTCACCTCTAAGCTCACAGCAGCCCTGTTCCCCCTGCACCTTGCATTGCATCTCTGCCAAGCACCTTCTTTAATGGGTGATTGCTGTGCACATTTCAGTGCTCTTTGGCTTCCTTGAGTTCAGATTAGATGATGAATTTAAATGTGACTGATTGAGCGAAACTAGCCTGAATGGCTTTTCCTTCCAGGAGATGCAGTCTTGCCCTGGTGCAGATTATACAGATGTGTTAATCTAATAATCTAATCTAATAATCTACGTGTAGAACAAAAACATGCTCTATAAGTATGTCTCTCTTGGGTTTGTGTTTATTTGCTCTGTATATTGTGTTCGGAAAGAAAAAATTAAAGTTTTATTTTATTTAAATTTTTATTACAACTGGGTGCTGAATAACTTGCTTAGGTGACTGACTTTTCAAGACCCTTTAAAGTTGGTCAAAATTGCCTTTATACGTATTTAATGTTGTTCCTTGGGAGCCCTTGCTTGAAGTCCTCCACATCCTGGCAGGAAAAATGAGCCATTGAGACCCTTGGTGTTCGTCTGTTTCCAACTGGTTGAACCCAATCTTCCCAACTGTTATTTTGCTGCTAGTCATTGTCATGAAGATCCTGGGCAGTGGCTGCCCAAACACCCCATCTGAGTGTCAATACAATGTACTGCACTCACCCAATCTTCCAGCTAACTTTCAAGGGTCAGGAAGAAACAACTCCCACCCAGGACCTTCAGCATGCTAAGGATGCAGTCCCCCCACTTTAACAACCCACTAACAGGCATAGCGGGGGAAGAGGTATAATTTGGCAAATTAGTCAAAGTAGGAGTCTGAGCAAATGAAGGTTAAATGGGCTGAAGGCCTGCAGTGTGTAGCGATGGCCAGGCTGAAGTGGCTCATCTGGGAACACCAATTGCCGTAGCCCATCCACTTCCTCTTTCTTTATAAAAGAACCACTCTGCAGTGCAGATCCAAAGTGCAGTCTTTGCTGATTGGGGCCTTCTTCACATTAAAGGCCTGTCCCTGGCCTCCTTTCAGTTATTTATGTTGTACCAGTTAGTCATCATTCATTGGTTTAAAGACAACTGTCTCCGTGACCCCGCCAATCGAGGGTACAGAGATGTAAAGATTCTTGTAGACTGAATATTCTTCAATGCTAGGTAATGGGAGTGCTTATATGTGCCGGATTGTGTTTTTGTGAAACAAAGGTAAATGACATATTGTCTGCTCCTGGTGTATTCCTATTCCTGATGTGTAGTTGCTGAGTGATTTCCGTACAGATTATCCAACAATAAATGCTGACCCCCTAATCCTCTGGACGACACTCTCGAGTTTAACGAGCACATTAAGTGCCACTTGCAAACATCGCAAAGCAGGAATGATGCGACACTTTTCCAAGACTAATCAACAGCCTCTTTTGTACTGAGAAATGTATGAGGTCATATGCAGTCTCACATTCTGTAATGCTGCGTGCACGTTGTATGTGGCGTAAAATGTATTTGCCCTTTTTTCCCAGACTTGTGAAGGTTGACCATCATTCATTAGTTTAAGGGTTGCACTCCAGAATAAATGTGAGATTTTAAATCATCTTGGATTTTCAGAAAGCTGGCTTTTCCCACAGCTCATGTTTTGAATTCCTCACTATTCTCTCCTCAATGTGATTCTTGACGACGGTTGGTGTTCAATTGAATTTAAAGGAATACAGACTGGAAAATATTAGATGGTCTCCACAGTGCTGGGTTATTAAAATTTAGACCCACATTTTCTTTTTCATCTCTTCTCCCTGTAATTATGCATGGAACTGGTACAAAGAGAGTTATTTATTTTTGGAGGAGTACTGAGCTCGTCATGAAGCCCCTGCTGCAGTTGTTTTTTTCTGGGTCAGACTCTAGAGCAGGAAATCATCCTCAGCAAGGTGGCAAAGCAGATTATTCAGTCGTTGTTATTGCCGTAAATGGGTATTAGAGTGAGTCACTGTGGGATTCCTGATTTGCTTTCTTGTGGACCCTGAGCAGCAAGCATACTGGTAGAGTCCGGCTTTTCGGGATAAACGGGGAAGACAGCGCCATTCCTCAGAGTCATAACAGATCCATAAATCTGTTTACACCTCAATGCTTTGCTGTGTTGTGCCATAACAGACTGATAATTGCATTTGTCAGGTAGTGAGGCATCAGTATGGAAAGAGGTGCTGCCAGCTATCTTTGGGAAATATTGCATGTACCATCTGGAGCCGTCCATCCTGGTCTGGCTCTTGCCACCCTGACTGCTGCCAGGATGCGACCCGTCCTCTTCTGTCTGTTCAATTCACACTTGTGCAGATGAGCACATTAACACCTGAGCTAGCTAACGCTTACGCAGTAAAAAACACACTGCCGACACACGTGCCATTCTCTCAGCTTTCTCGGTGTGGCCTTCGAAGGAGATTTTATGACAAAAGCAAGTCTTTTTCAATCACTTTTGTCTTTTTAAAATTTCTGTACATGAAGTCCATTAAACATTGAAGTTCTCATTTTAGCCAGTGGTTTAAAATATATACACTTTAAAGAGTTTTCTACTTAAGAAAGAAATCACACTGTATTAGTGATTCTCCCAACTAGAAGTGCTCAGCCAATCACTAAAACATATTTTGCCACATTCCTTTTTTCAATCGATCAGTTTGGTCATAAAACTTCATGACATAAAAATTGTGAGTACAATTATTCTTTTCCCATAAATGAGTATCAGATGAAGGATCAATGCTCAATCAAAAATTTAAGGTGTTTGAGTCCATTAATGCCTATACAGAATATATCTTTGTAAAGAGGCCAGACTGTAGGCATATGGTTTTGGTAGCTGACTCCCGTTGACCACATTGCGATATGGACAAACACAGCACTGGGTGCAAAGGTAGTCCAGGCTGTTGTACTGGCTCCCTCTGCAGGGCAGTCCACAGTATTGCTGTAGAATCTGCCAGCAAAGTGAATGGCAGCTCTCCAAGAATTCAGTCATTGACGTTCACGTACACTAATAAGCCAACTGGAGTTTTGGTCTTCCTCTTCTGAGTCTTTGAGGAAGGCTTCAATTTACAGAAATGATGATACTCACTAAGATTTAGTCAAAACAATTTGTACCTTCACATTGATATTTAAGATACTAGATTGAGGAGAGGGTCACCACAGGGCAAGCCTGATATAATTCCATTAAAGGGAGGTAAAATGTTAAAGACTGCACATGATGACTCTTCTAAATACTGCAGGATGCTTTTTATTGCAGCCTGGCATTCTACTGCAGTCAAACCAAGTACGGTTCAGCATATGAAACTAGGCCCACTGAGAATGGGAACGTAGTCTTGGAGTGTTGAAATTCTTATCTGCTATGTGGTGGTTTACCCTGAGTGTATCTGGGATGTGGAGTCAATATCATGCTGTGGTTCGCCCAAACTAACACTGATCCATGATCCAAGTGAAGTTCGAGTTGAGGCTTCATTCAATCTGATTCACCAGTTTGTGTAATTTCTCCCATCTGGAAGTGGAGCAGAAGAGATTTGCATTACCTCGAAGTGCAGTGAAGGATAGCCCTGATTCCTCTTCTGGGTATTTCTCTTAGTTTGGCATGTCCAGTTCACACATCGTCCATGATAGTTCCATATGAAGTACAATGCTTGAAGATAATTATATCTAGTGTGATACTTACTTTGAGTGTTAAGAATCCAGTATTTTAGAAGGTTGCAGGTATAAAAATATGCATCGTCATATGGCTGGGTTTACTGCAGCGCTATATACCGAAAACACTCTTTCCCTTGACGGTCAAAGATGCCTCCAATAAAACAGAAAATCAGGCATTCCTAGATACAAAGCTTTATGGCACTAATAAATAATTACATGACTGAGCTGGTTCTATTAACATGACCTTAAATTGCTTTTGAGAGATACTGGAAACCATTTCCATAAAAAAGTAGAAGACGGTATTAGAAGCCAACAAGGAGCGAGACCAAGATAACAATCAATTCTTTCACATCCCCGTTTAACAACATCTTACCAACTCAGGTTGCTTCAATTTGCATCATTGTGTCTAAAATACGGACAAAGTAATTGACCAGAAATGCTTAGAGGGTACGGTCGCTAGATGTGTAGTTAGAAGTTGCACTGTGGCCTAGACGCGGCCCATGGAATGAGAAGCTGTTCAGTTTGGCTGTCTAAAGCCAACACTGATTTAATGCAATTATTAAAGCATGTAATGCCTCTGAAAATTCACACCTGGGGCCTTTTACAATTGATGATGCAGTTCTTCATCAGGTGCTGTAATTACTCCCAAAGCCCATTTCTCTTCGGAGAGGCGGCTTGATTGAAATGTCAGGAGTGGTGAGTGTGTGTATTGAGAAGTACGGCTGCCGGCCCAATCCAGCAGCTCACTTCCAGGCCTGATTGGCTTTAATATTGCGCCATAACGAAGTCACTACCTGCATGCTGGGATACGGAACGCCTCCCCTTCACAGGAGAATTTCCCACGAGCGCTCAGCTCTACTCTGCCTGAGGAGCAAATGCCTCTTTAGCTAATGCATTCTTTATTGAACGCCCGTCTTTCTGACAAGCGTTATAAGTCATAAATTATGACTTTTGCTGTACCTATAGGCAATGAAACTGCTATTTCACGTGTGCTTTAATGTTGTTATTATCTAGCCGTGAAAGTGACCCTGGAGGCTAGTTGCTTAGCGGTTGTTCTCTCTTATTAGTGAGCTAAACAACGAATTCCAGGTGGACATTAAACCAAAGTTAGTGAGCTTACCGTCGTAAACACAGCAACGCACTTTAAGATTATCTAGTAGGGACGTAGAAAGTCTCTGAAGGTTCATGTTGCAGTGCACTTGAAGTTCTTCCTGCCTTGCTGTCCACTGAGCATATGCTGAATTGTAGACAGCAAGGGGTGTGTGTGTGGAGAAAAATATCATTATGCTTGTGGAACACAAGGAGCTGAAAAAGATGAGATGGCTTGGGGGAATTATGAGAATGCCGACGGGCCGGTTTTGTAACCATACTGGAACGTTAAAAATCAACGGATTACAATGTGTACTCATGTTCAGAGCCATGTAAAATGAGACATCAGTTATCTGTAGTAATTCGACAGGATATTAGTTTTTGATGGGAGCATAACCTTATGAACAGCTTTAGTGGCAGCATTTTACGAAAATGTTCTGATCACCTGACAAATCACTCCTATGTTTTAACCCCCACTGTGCAGGTGTAGAGTAAAAAGAGCACACTGCTCTTCCCCTGGTCACACTCTAACATGCTGTCTGCATCTTCTGCCGCATCTTTTATAACCTGCATGCATAGTCACGGAATGCGGCTCGAAACATGTGGCATAGTCTTCCTCCTGGTTCTTTTATAGATGTGAACGTCTGATTTATAAGCTGCAATGCCACTTAACATCAGCCCGTCTCTGTTTCCAACTTAGACAAATTCCCCAGGGCAAGAGCCAAGCCAGGGGAGGTGCCACATTTGAGTACTGCTTGCTGATTGGGCAAAGGGAGAGGATAAACTGTAAGCTCCACCCCGCAGCTCCTGAGAAAGCTGCTGGAGGCTGCTGTTCCTCACGACTCTTTGGCCAGTGTGATCTTTCAGCTCCTGTGCCCCCACTGTGCCTGGAGTGGCCCCGGTGTCACCCTGGATGAATCATGGCTGCTGTGTGCCCGCTGTGTGCCCGCTCTCTGCCAATGGTGTCCTCAGAGGCATTATTTATAGCACGGCCCGCCTGCTCTCTCTGCATATCCAACCCTTTTCACTTCCCTTTAGAACCCTGCTAGTGGTTCAATGGCTGCTCGTTTCTCCTCTGTTCCTTCCTCACGTGAAGATGAGGGTCCGTTGTCAAGTGACATTCTTGTCATCTTCCTGTCACAATCACCATTTAATCACTCATGGCATAAATTATAGCCATTTGAGGGCAGGGCTGTTTTGTACAGACCTTTCTGTGCTGGAGCAGGGGTGCTTGGGGGGGGGGGGGTACGAAGGCGTTTAATCTGACAGACTCCTTGTTCTTCAGGGTCTAATTCAGAGTTACAAGCCTGGAATAGGGTAAGAATGTCAGCTGTATCTCCCTACAGACATGCCACCAGCCATATATATTGTGATCCGTCTTATGGGACTGCTGATTAATCGAAAAGTGCCCACAACCCCCCACCACCTGGCCTCGTCTGATTGGCTCCTCAGTGACCATCTGACAGACATGTCTGAGGGGGGTTCAACCTGGATGAGACTGGGCTGACACTGAAGCATGAGCTGAAATCGAAAAGGAGAAATCGATACTGTAAACACGGCACAGCACTGCAGGTGGTGGCCAAAAAGTGACTGCCTCCCTGTGTTTGCACCTTAACACAAAGGCAAGTGACACACATCCATCTCATGCACGCAGCTCTTTCGCAAACAGAACTGGATTCACGCATGTGGCAGACACACGCTGATTCATTACGCATTTTCTTGTTGCCATAGCGAAACGCATACTGACACCCATTAATTCCCCTGCCTCAGTTATCATCTTTTGTTAAGCCTCGTGTTCAGAATAAATATTTGGCCTTTTGTTTGTGTTTGAGTCAGACACCTAACAATAATAATTCACTGTAGTTATATATTAGTACATTTATAGTATAGTTTTGTGAATTAACGATACGTAGTGTCAAGTCATAAGATTATATGTATGCCAGAACCAATTGTGTGTATGCACATGTGTGCGGTGGAGTTGAGTTTCTGATGAAAAGTATTATAATGTGAAATTTAGACTGAGGCAAATTAAATCAACCACTTAACCTATCCAAAATCTCAAGCACATTCAACAAACAACAAAAGGTACAATTGTACCGATTAGCTCTTCCAAATTCATCAGAAACTCAGCCAGTGCATTAGTTAAAGGAGATGCGGATTGAAAAGTGAAAGAAGGGTCATTCTTCTTTGAATGGGTGATGTGTTTCCGCTGTGGACAGAATCATCCCAAATATGTTCGGGGCCATTATCTCCACGTTGGGACAATTGAATCTGAGAAAGATCAAAAGCTTCCCAGAGAAAATTAGGCCCATTGATTTCATGTCACGGTTTCCTGCTTTAATGAAGGTAGATTGTAGTTTTAGTGCTTCTCCCATGTGAGTATAAGTCACGTTTTTGTACCATTATGGCTAAATTGAACTCAATAAAGGATAGCAAACAGCACTAGGTAAATGTTAGGTGGGTTTGAAAAATGTAACATTTTGATATACTATAATAAAAAGGTATGTCGTACTGCATGTATTTGTATATATGAAACATAGCTGTGGTGATATAGTACACTGGTGAAAATATTTAATTTATTCATAAAAGTGCCTCTGGATTATTTCTCGGTATGCAGAAATCTCTTTTAGAAAAAACTGTAATTTTTTCTGCTGTTACCGAGGTGATTCTTCACTTCGGTATATAAATTCTTTAGGCAGACGACTTTTGCTAAAGTTAGAGTTAAGGTTACGGTAGGGTAGCTTGTGTACACTAGGATGCTGGAAGTTTTTCCAAAATAACCAAAGTCTGATCGACTGTAGAGGGTACGTAACTGAGATGACTTTTAATGGTACATTGACGATGTGCAGATTTGTTAGATTTCCAAACCATAATTGGAAACAAAAGGTGCAGGGTGTGATTTTAGTAAACTGAGATGTTTTCGTAGGCGTGATGTAAGAATACTGGGTGAAAATTTCATAGGCTTCAGTTTTAGTAACAGAAGGCTGTCTGGCTGGCTGTTTCACTAGGGCTGATTAGGTCGATACAATAGTGAGTTTAAAATCTGTTTTCTGCCACTGTCTACACCAACAAGTTCTCTCTATTCATTCAAACCAAGTTACCAAGTGTTGCTTGGTAACGAGTGGAACATCTCGGCGAACCATCCCTGCTTTCAAGGCATGCGAAATGGGAGTTGCGGCTTCTGTTTTTAACTCTCTTTTTCGTGTTCCATCTGTCACAGTCATGCAACGCTGCAGTTTCGCCTGCCAGTGTGAGAACTATTCCGTTTTACCAGAACTGTCACCATGAGCTTCCAGGCACAGAAGAGATGAATAGGAAAATAAAACAGCGAAAGGACACGCCTGGTGTTTCAGTCACTGTCAGCATGTCCGCTGGTACAGCGCCCGAGCGCCTCAGTCCTTGCCGTTGGTCACCAGGGAGCGACGCAAGCTCCAGAAATCTGTCTCACGGCTGCCTCCCGCTTCACTTGCGGTGACCTACTTTAGTGTTCAGGCTACTTTTTCCGGCGCAGTGTATGTTGTCTTCTCTACCTGCTGTTGTAGCCTGTCATAACAAATTTCTGATTTAAATCTAAGAGCAGCCTTATAAAAATAAATTAATCATGTAATATTAATTCAGTAATACTAATCTTACTGGATTCCTTGCTTGTTCCCTGTGCTAAATAAGACACGGTGAAGCCTATCATGACTGAAGAATCGGTTCAGCCAGTATGTTTTCATTAAATAAACCTGTTCTACAAGGGGCTTGATCAGAGCAGAGCTCTATGCAGGGTCATAAGCTGGTGTTCTGTGTGCTGCCCGACACGTCGGCTTACCTAAAGCACCCTTCCACCTGCATTCTCATATAAGTGGACCCACCTTGCGCAGCACAGATGACTGACTTGTAGGCATCCTCCTCCTCAGGACCAGTCAGCTGATAAGGCCAGAGGCTGCTGGGAGTTCAGCTATGCTAGCGTGGCCAGGTCATACATGGGTTTGGATTGGGTTATGGCAGCAATGGCCT
>JAACJT020000052.1:20521119-20536912 GCA_009936485.2 Gymnarchus niloticus
AAACTTCCAGGCCTAATTCGCATAAAGGGCCACACCAGCTGGGAGTTACTGTGGTATACATGATCATCTTCTGTCCTTTTTATATTTTTTAGTTTCCTGCTAAAACATTCTTCGCCCCTAGTTACATCATTCTTATTTCTATTTCAAAACATCCTTCCAGTGTCACCTCCTGAACCCTGCCAAGGAGAGGCCAACGCGTGTCGGACCCTTCAGCAGAACTTATGCAGAGCTCATTGATTTTCATCAGCTTTCCACAGGAGTAAATTCGAGTGTCATCAAGTGTGTCTGGAAACGTAGCTGAGAAGAAAATGGCCATGGAAAAGTTTGCGTAGAAGATGAATCAGAGACTTATCAAGAAGCACCATGACGCTCTTTCAGATGAACCTATTAGCCTGTGCCATTGTAGCTCTTTAAGTCGCATCGATCATTTTGTGACATAGTAATTTCATAGTTGGGTGAATTAGTGGATGCAAGTAATAAAAAGGAGCCCAGTTAAAACAGGTTACGACGGTGAGCTTGCCGTAACCCACTGCTGGAGGTGAGGTGTTTTTTTGTGGTTGTCTCGGTGAGACAGGGTAGGTGTCTTGCTCCATGATTCGGGAAATTGTGTGACTTCGGAGGGACGTGTTCTTTGGGTGGAGGCTGGCAGGACTTGCAGAGAGTCCTGCTTGTCTTTTCGATATCCCACCATTGCCACCGGCTTCTTCAATGCTATTGATGTGTTAGGTTTAATTTCAACAAAAACCACTTGGCTTGCCTCGCATTAATAAGGGCGGAACTTCTGTTATCTCTGTTTTAATGTGGCAAGCAATTGGAAATGGGGGGGGGTTGGGATCCAGTGAACCAAGATATAGCAGTGATTTGAATGGGAACCCAAAGAAGTAGGGTTCTTCCTCAACTACGCATGTTCACGGGCTTCTGAGCAAATTGGACACAAGCATGCGGACCCCAGCCGAGTGGAACTGCTATCCTCAAATAATCCCTGTGTCATTCTCTGCATGGCCATAATTGCATCATTCCAATTGTTCTCCTGCCAAGCAAGCAAAGTGAGAATTGCATCGGCTGTGGCTCACTTCCGATTTCTGATCTGCAAATACTACCAATTACTTTGGAATAAGAGCCACATGCAACTCACTAAAAAAACAAAAGACCTCCTTCAGCCAGACGATCAATTATTTGCTAACTTCATTGAAAGCTCTTCTACTAAAAGGACTAGTGTGTGAGATTGTAGTACTAGTTATGCTCAGTAAATGTATAGTTATGAAGCGGACCAGACTCCAACACAGGGGAACACAAGCTTTTATTTTCCATCAGGAACAGGCAGGGGGGAAACTTTAACAACCAGAAAAACCAACAGGCCAGGGAAGCTCTCTTAAAGAGAGCTAACGAAGAGGAAAATGCAAAACAGGTGTGTCCCATTTAGGACACACCGAGGAAACAGAGGGTTAGGGAGGTGGGATGTAACATGTAGTGAATTACCAGGTCACACTATATACTTTATATCACAAAGCATGAGACAGTCTGATGACTAAAAATGTGAGTTCCTCATGTAGATTGCATGGCTGACTATGTGGTTTCATTGCTGGTAAGATAGATGGGACCTGTTTATATCGCTCTCTCTTCAGCAGGTACTTGTACTCAAATTAAAATGAACAGCCCTCTTCTGGCCCTCTTTAATATAGATGCCATTGTGTATAGCAGGAAGCAAACAAGACTGCTGTCATTTTACACTGGAGAGGTCATCTCTTCTGTCCTCTGCTCTGCAGTTAGGACTATGATTGTGTGCAATGGGCATATGTTGTGGTGTCCTTACCACAGCCATTTCAAAACAAGGTGAAGATTTGAAAAGTAAGTTTTCTCCTTGCTCTTGCAATGATGAAAAATGTCATAGCATACTTTCCTTTCTCCTTACAAGCCGTTAGAGGTCATTGTGGTCTCTATAAAAGACATTATGACACTTATATGAGATGTATAATGAAACATGAGTACTTTATGAGCGTCCTTTTAAATGATTTGCATTCTATATCCACTCAGACTAGCAATAAACCTTCATTATGTCTTGTGGTCTTTTTGTTTTGGTATCTGTCTATGGGAGGTAATAGGAACATAAGCCTTTGTTTTTATGGGTTTAAATAGCACCTTCCCATGCCTGTAGTTACCCAGCAGAACGAGATGCATGCTCTGCCCCTTTACGGGAGGCAGCCAGTGGGTGGCTCAGCAGAAATCCAATGGCCTGACCCCGTCTGTTACAACACTTAAAACTCACAGGTTCTCATTGAATTTCTATCTTACATAAATAAGCAGCCCCGGCAGATAGCAGTGCTCTTCTGGTATGGGCACTTGAGGTCTTAGATGTGTGAATGTCCTCGTAATGGCAGAAATATAAAGCTCCCGTGATGATGGAGTTCTGCAGTGAGTCTGCTGTTTTCTTACATGCTAATCTCCCTGAAAGCTCTTAGAACCACCACCTGCTCCTAACCCCTTGGCTGCCAACACAAAAGACATCTTGACCTCCTAGAGCTGTTCATGCACGTTATATCTCACACTTTTGTGGAGAATACTTCTCTAAAATAACCAGTGATTGTTTTAACAGGCACATTACACAGAATTGGCTGTGTGAAATGTTTATATTATCCCTGTGTCACATGGGTTTTCTGTGGATACTCCAGTTTCCTCCTGTAAAGACATGTACTTGGACTATAGTGTTTCTATGTATATGCACCCTCTGATGGACGAGTATCCCATCCAGGGTGTCCCCTGCTGTGTGCCCTGCTTTCTCTAGGTGTTCCCCATCATGATCCTGTACAAGGTTTTTTAAATGACAGGCAACTGTACAGACGAACAAACTACTTGGGTGTCTTACTAAAATGGCTTAAACCCTACAATGTTCCAGTTGATGAACAACTTTTATAAGCAGTTATGTTTCATGATGTTGACTGTGATTATTTAAAAAAATAAAAAAAAAAAAAAAAAAACAGAATCTCAGGAAGATTTTCTGTGACAATTTTGTCCTGTCCTAAATATGAACAGCTCAGAATGTGGAGAATGGCAGGCTTTCAGAGGGAATGAAGTGCTTCATGGTGGTAACCCTAACATAAGTCTGCTGGATTCTGTTTACATCTTCTCAGAAGCAGCAGAGCTGTACCATCCAGCACAGTGGTGGAGATTACTTACCAGAAACCTTCTCAGAAACAACATCTCTAACCACTGCAGCTGCTCCATCCTGAAATCTAAAAATTCAGGTTAAAAAATTCGACCCTATTTGAACTTTGGTAAAGTGGACGATCACAAAGAAGGATGAACACTGTGGACAATGTCAGATCTTACATGGGCAGAGTTCCTCTTTGGGAAAATATCTCTGTCCCATGAGCAGCCCCACAAAGTTTCCGCCTCATTGGATGGTGCATGCTGGAGTGTGGTGGGTGTGGTCAGCACTAGCAGCACGCTACTCACATTCTGTCAAAGCTCCACCCCTCCCCCCAGTCTTCCTCCGACGGGCTGACATTTAATTAGGAACATGAAAGGTGGCATAGCATTCAGTAAAAGAAGCACAAAGGTTGCGTGTATAGTCTTACCTGTAATCAAAGCCTGAAGTGCTTAATTAAAACCGGCAGAGCATCCAGATTGAGATGTTTCGATATCCAGGAGGATAAGGATAGGCTGTCATATATCTTGTTAGCAATTAAACTGCAGATACCACGGTTTAACTGTGACCTTTTCAACGCTTAGTGTGTATGTCCACATGTTACTTCTGAGCTAAAGAAACCACAGTAAACAACTGAACTTTTAATGACTAGCAGAGAAACTGTTTTGGACCATTTCTTATTGTCGACTATGTTACTTGCTTAGTTTATTCCAAAGTGTCTGTAACCCATTAGATGTTTTCGGAATCATTTACCATGCAGTTGTTGGGAAGGAGCGAAAGCTCCCTCCTATCAGTATGATGGCTTAAACATCTAAGGAAAGCAAACATGAGTCTGTCTGTCATTGAGGATGGCTTTCTCCTGTTTCGTTTATTGTTGTTTTTATGAGCTCCCTAAGTTTTGGAAGGGAATCCCTAAGGATCCCATTTTCCATCACAAGATCGGTGGGTACTCCGCATTTAGCTTGGGTCATGTGATCTACTCCCACCATTCCATGCGTACCTCACCAGCGTCACTCGAAGGAGACAAGGCAACAAAGGCTGCAGTCTGCGGCATTGTTGTGCTATTAGATTACGTGTCTGTGTGGATTTTGCTGAGCACCTTTATACTGAATGCTTTGCTGGGTGGATTCTGCCAGTTCTCAATTCACTAACAAAGTGTCATTTGAATGCAAATGAAGCCGGCTTCCCCAGGCATTCGACAAATATCTCCAGACTGACAGTGGCTTAATGGCTGCTATAGTACGATTAATATTTATTTTCAATTGCACTCTTGTGAAGACAGGAACTTCTTTCATACTTAAGGGACATAATCTGTATCCTCCACATTCTACATTTTTGAGATTCAAAACATACATTTTTTTTAAACTTTTTTTGATACAATGTGTAAGTTTAAAACTAATGAAATGCACAAAATTAGCACTGTTGTACAGGGCTTACATGTGATCCAGCAAGACTTTCTCTACCAGAGGCCTGTGACAAAGTGGTGGGAGGAGGGACCATGGATTTTATTTGGAGACAGAAATGGAGGTGGGCATAGAGGGGAAGCAACTCCGCCGTGCTGCGGATGCCTCCGTGCTGATTTCCGCACTCCACCAACAGACAGCTCCTGTTAATAGCATAGGGCTCTGTGGTTGGAATGTTAAACGTGCACAGCTGGTGGACGATCAGCCAGCCTCTGGGATGTCATCTCAGGAGTATTAAGAAAGCACAGACTGAATGAAGTTCTAGGGAGTATTTATGGCTCATGCTGACTGCGTTGTAGGTTCTCCTGTGAATACCTGGCGGTAACCACCAACCTCTGCCCACGGGACCATGAAAAGCCATCTTTCCCTGGATGCCTAGCTGGTGATTTTCTGGAGCCTCCCAACTTGAGTCTGCTTTACACTCCTAGCTCCCTCACTGCTTTTAGCTGCGATTCACTGTGTCTTTTTTCCCCATTTCAATTCTCCCCACTTTAACTGGGCCAGACTCCTATATTGTATGTTGTCTAGACTGCCTTGACTTGTCCTGCTCTAGATTACTTCTGAGCAATGACTGTAGGTTTAAAAAAATGATTTCAAGAGATGAGACAGCTGTTTTGGTAGAAATGTTTCTATTTATTAACTTGCACCACAATGTGTAAATACAAAATAAGAGTGAAATTTTGTGAAGGATTGTTTTGAGTCACAGTTTGCATACAGCCAAGAGCCATTCTGCCATTTTCCCCAGCTTGAATGGCCTTGGTCTCTCCTTCCCCCTCCTCAAATGCTTGGCTACGCTCTTTCACTTGCTATCTCTATCATTATTAGAATGTCAAAGGTATCCCAGACTTGGACACTTCTTAATAGTTCTCCAATCTGGGAAAATCGGGGAGAAACTTTTTAATAGCCACCTTGGAAGAGCCAATTATCTTTTTTTGTATTTTCTTGGTCAACTTTTCCTTTGTTCATTAAAATCTATCACTGCTTAAAAAACACAAGGCCAAATGAAGCTTTTTGGATCATTATTTTGCTGTGAATCGTTCACTGTCTGAGAAGTCATTTTCCCCTGCTCTTTGGTGCTGCGTAAGTGATGACAGAGATGAAGTCATGGTTTCATGCCTGAGTTTCTTTTCTGTCGAGACAGAAAGGCAAGGAGAGCAGCTTAGAGTCTGGGCATCTGCTTTCATGTTATTTGAATGGTTTATTTATTAAGATTCTTCTCATGAATCCCCCAGTACTCTCACCAGGCACTTCCCCGCGTTTGTGTCCATGTTACTGTCTCTCTTTGACTACCACAGATCAGATCAAGCCAGCTGTTGTGTGTCATCCATAACCACCGTAACCATGTTGCTGTTATCAGATTGTAAGTCTTCTCCTTCATGGCATTTTCATCTGGATTAGGGCGTTAAGCAACTCTGATATGGAGTTTGTGCTGGAGAATGGCCTGTCCTCATGCCTGCCTGTGTATCTTAAGGGCATACCTCTCCCACATACACACCAGGGCGAAAAACCTTGTGTACCATGTCTATACTGGTAAGACATAGAAACACTTTGAGGTATACGGAGTAGGTGTAATTAAACGTGCTATTTTGCGTAATTGCCTGGGACAGAATTTAGTATCATGCGACTGTTAGGGGCTGTTGGAATACTTTTCCTAAAGTGCCACTGTTAATATGTTCATGTTGTACTGTGTCCATTAAAACCTGCTGTTTGTGCAACCTGTAACTGGGAAGCAATCCACTTTACAACAAGTAGAATCATGTGAATGGGCAGGGAGAGGAGTTTACTGGGGTTTGGTAATCCCATTTTTGAGGATTACAGAGAATACAGGAGACCTGGGATGATAGAAAAAAAAAAAAAAAACACAAATTAAACCAGGTTTACTGGAAGACATGAAGAAGGGGTAGGTGCAACTCATATGGTCACCTGACTTTCCCTCATGTGACAACCATAGCCCCCCCTCCCAGTAACACGAAGGTCTCCAGTCTGTTACCAGGTTATATTTCTCAATAGGAGTGTGCTCTAATGAGCTGCACCATTAAAGGCACATAATGACCATCAGAATGATGCTGTATGACTGCTGTAATGACGACATTGAAACTATGATATTTTTCAAGAAAGAGAATGCCCATTAAGTGTGGAGAGAGGGCAGGAGTGGGAGGTGATGGGGCAGAGCAGCTTGCCAATGCCCCGTAATGAGTCAGTCACTCCTGCTGGTGCCCTATGTGCAGCACTGCATGGAAATACTAGTGGTCCTGGAAATCTTTTCTCACACGTTGTCATGAACATCAAATGTCCAGTGAGTTCTTTGATGTCACACCAAGTTTTCATGGCCATGCCCTGCAGTTACGTGTGTCTGTGATAAACCTACATAATTCTTAGTCTACATTTCATTTCCTAGAAGGAAGTGAGTGCTCTTATCGCTTTGAGCTTGAATTACACTTAGCAGAAGACTGACTTACAAGGTCGAATGTTTAGCTTGATCACGATCTGTGTCATTATTGGGCTGTACACAAAACACGGTGTATTAAAAATAGACCTCCATGGTCTTATCAAAAGTCAGATACCGAACTCAAAACCAGGCTGTCAAATTACCAATGGGTCTTTTTCTTTTCAGAACTTTTCCTTGGTCTCATTTCAAAGTTTGCAGATTTGGATTGGATGTTTAACTTATACCTGTAGGCATGCAGTATGCAGAATAACAATACACATCCATATTTAAAATAAAACTGTCAAAAGTATTCGTTGTTGTTAAATTTAGATAATGTGCATTTTAAACTGAGTTCAATGAATTCATTTATATTTAATATTGGGCTGCTCTCTCCTAAACAGTGAACACATTTTACCCTCTGTCACAAAGGCCAGTTTCTCAATGAACTGCATCAGTTGTAAGCCAAACATGTCAGTCTTTATTTGCAAATTTGCATTTTACTTTCAGAACCTAATGAACCCTCTACTTTGAGAAAAAAGCATAAAGGATGTACACGCTCCATCAAAATCATCCAGTGAGCTCACGTCAATGTGCTCTGCATCTGTCTTAATGTCCACATGCATTTGCTATGGCTGGAGCTGAAACTTTAAAAGGTACCTTGTTCCCTGTCAGGCCATGTATGAATTCCAAGACTGACGATGTGAACAGACAGTTCACCCCCCGAAAACTGCCATAGGCAGCATGCGTTGGCAACAGCTCACAGAACTTTGGCATCTCCACAGTATGCAATGATGTGTGTGTTTGTGTGAGCTATGTTATTAATGGATGTTATGTGTGTGCACAACAGTTTCTATTAACGTCCAATCGTCTTTTAGAAGTCAATAAATTAACGCGAGTAAATGTATTCAGAGGTGACTCAATGAGAAAGACTGTGGCCTCAAACCACCAGCATTGTGACTGGGATTCCTGCTACCAGTGCTGTGTGGAGCCTGTATCTTCTCCTGCAATACAGAAATATGCATTTAGGTGAAATCTCTAAATCTGTAGCCTGTGATTTTGTGTATCTGTGTAGGTTCTACAACTGAACAGAACCCACGGTGCTGTTTGTTTGTTGTGCTCAATGTTGCTGTCTAGTTTACAGAAAAGTGGATTGTAACGCACAGTGGATACTGATTGTGAATTCAAGCAAGAATTGATTCTCATCTGATCTTTTCTGGTTATCATTTATTTAATTACCGTGAGCTTGATTTAACTTTATTTAATTGGTGCAAAAAAGAAAAAGCACAGCACCTAAACAAGAAGCACCTTGTGTGGCTTAGCTTCGTACCCTCTCCGCACCTGACATCCACTTAACTGCCATTTTAGCCTTGCGTTGAAAACGTTCTGACTTGAAAGTATTACTGAAGCTATTACAATTTTCAGTGAAGACATCCGGTGGACTACATTAGCTTGCCATGAACAACGTTCACAATTATTGTCTTTTCCCCAGTTCCAGTTAAACCTGCAACTCAATATCGATACACTTACAATGGAAAACATGGGTTTATATACATATAATGAACGTGACGTAAACCAGACAGAGCTATCAGTACAGCTGTTACTCTTTAACGAGTTATGGAAATGAGCAGGCGACGGAATGAAACCAAGGGTGTGAGATTAAATTTTCAGATAACACCTTAGAGAGACGGCTAGTGGTCGGCTTTCAGGACGGTTTGTCTTTAAAACGGACGAAAAAGGGGGGGGGTAAATGTTAGTTATCGCAGGGGAAAGCTATCATGTTGATGCGTGGCGTGTTAACTGGCGTCCCAAGGCAGAGGTGTCTATATAGGTGACGAGCGCTGGAAGCAGCCTACATCCTATAATAATCTACACCCGCCCAGCGCAAAGCCGCGTTAAAATGCCATTGTTCCACTTAGAAGGTAAGTCATTCCAGCCTGAAATTATATAAATGATACGGAGGCTGACAGAGCGAGTGCTGTTTTGTGTAGTTTGACAATGCCGGTGTCTTCTGCGTGTATCTGACACAAACATTACATTTGATGGTGGCAGGCTTATATCTTCTATATTAAAATAAGGAAGTTATTGTTGTTTATTTGTTCACACCTATTTACTTTGTCTGGAACGGACAAAAGCATGCGCGTTCATTCTTCAAAACGTGACGGTGCCTGAGCCGTGTGTGTGTGTGTGTGTGTGTATATATGACATTTTATTAATTCAAGTTACAGTGTGTCATCTTGCTGGCGCGAGACGCAGGTTTCTCGACGAACTTGGGGATTCTGAGGGTGACATGCGAGGTGAAAGCGTCGAGAGACACAAGCGGAACGAACGACGCTGAACGACTCTCGGGCAGAGCCGCGAAATAATTTAATTCCGGAGCGTTTACGACATTAACGGTGAGCTGCGGGACATCGCGGTCGCGAGGCGAGTTTTTATGGCCGTTAATACGGAATGATCGTATTACTTTTACACGGTAAATGTGTTGCTAGATTCCTTTATTATGCTAAATAAAGCAATATTTCATTCATTGCGTTTGCAGATACAGGCAGTTCGCTTACATAATTCACTTTGCCATAAGCGTCAATGCTTATTGTTTATTATTATTGTTGTTTATTATTATTGTTATTGTTTTAAATCAGCAATCTGTTGTCATGGCAATCGGTCTCGATCTAATATATGGTTTCGGCGCCGGTCTCCAGTTTATTTCTAAATCTCTGTAAAGGTCCCGACGAGTGTTTCGAAGTGTATCTAAATACACGTACTAGAAGTAAAAAAAAAAAATAAAATAAAAAAATAGTCAGTTCCCAGGTATGTAAAATGGTAACTGAATTTGTTTTGGGATAAACCAGCTGTTATGACAAAGTTAACCTTGAGCTGGAGTTCGGCATCGATAGGATTCAACGGCCAAACACTCAATGTGATGCCGGATTTTTGCATTTAAAATTAGGCAGACTTTACTGGAAAGTGTTCACACTGCTTTCTGTAATGCACACTGATCAATGCCTGTTTTTTGTATCACATACCCTGACCTGAGAGGGCTTTTATTGACGACGTTAAAAATGACATGTAGCCTGTTTATCTGTTACAACTTCGTGGGCTATAAATATCATCATCATATTGTTAAGGCTTGGCCGGTGGTAGTGTGTTACATGCCATGATGCTGTTTTGCCTCTCCGTCAGGATGTTCTGCTCCTTGTGGCTTATGTATTGTTGTTGTTTTTTTTTTTTTCCTAACTTTTTTTATTTTATTTATTTATTTTTGGTCCCGTTAAAGTCAGTCTTTGCACAGCCGATTTCGAGGAGTTCTAAACCGGGTAAAGGCGTTGAGTAACTGTAACACAATCCTTGATCTCTTTCGTCCAAAGCATCTTGCGCGACATCAGGGATGACGTGGTTTTTTTTTTTTTTGATACCTGGATATTTTTTACTTAAGCTGTTCTCAAATCTGCAGCACAGGTTTTATTCTGATTTTAGTTTGTTGTGCTTTAATAAGCTTTTCCTGTCCCCTTGGAACGCATGCGACTTCTCAGATTTTGTTTTGCACGTGTGTTGTAGCTTTATGTCAGATTAAGTGTGTTTAATTAAAAAGAGTCATTTAGCAATTCACTCTAAGCTTGTGCCCACAGGGCACAATGTATTTGTAATTCAAAACATCCTTAATTGAATATTTGAATTAGGCCAAGAGCTTCAGAGACAAGATACATTTCAGGTCATCTAAATCATAACACACACGACTGCTTTGTCAGTACAGGAAGTTTTTATTCCTTTAAATGCCATCTTGCACCTCCTGGTTGTAGGTTTGAATCCCATGTTTGCTGTGTGTGTGTGTGGAGTTTGCATTCTCTCCCTGTGCATCGTGGGTTTCCTTCCAGTACTCCAACTTCCTTCCACAGTGCAGTGACGTGACTTAGGTTGACTGCTGATTCTAAATTGCTCGTAGTGTCGGATTGGGTGAGTGAATGTATGTGTGATTATGCCCTGTGATGGGTTGGCACTTTATCCAAGGTGTCCCCCGCCTTGTGCCGTAAGCTGCTGGGATAGGCTTCAGGCTCCCCTGCTTTCCTATATAGATTAAAGTGCTTCTGGAAATGGATGGATGGATTTAAAGGCTGGGTCCTTCCACTGAAGATCCCTGCCCCTCAAGTGAATTTTATTTAGAAGAGGAGAGCTTCTGGTCTTTGTCAGTATTTAAAAGGTATCTACTAAGAGCCTTTTCTTTCTAATTTCTATTACAGTGAACCAGCACTGAGAAGCCAATCCCCACTCAGCACAATATTAGAAGGATACTCATTAGGACACAACCGTGAGTAACCACGTCCGTTCCACCCAGGCCCTACCCGCCTTGTGTCCTGTGCTTCCAAGTGCCCCGTGTTCCTGTACTGGATAAGTGGTTGAGATATATTTGTCTTTATCAGAATGGCATGCATTTATTTGGAATTAAAGGCACAGAGCTGAATTTGCAGCATCAAGGTCATTAGGTGGATGCTGCTGGTCGAGGAGGGGTGACTCACAGGGTATGGCCTAGCACGCACATGCTTGGCACAGTGCGAAAACACATCGTTTTTGCTGATGTATCACAGGTGCTTAATGAGTTGAAGTCCAGATTTAGCTTGATGCTTTGTGAGTTCACTCTCCAGTGAGGGTGAGATCCTGAGGCAGTCACATGACCTGAAGTTGCAAAGCTAATTACATTGTTTTCCTAGGCATTGGTGTAGTAGAGATTCAGCAATTAATCTGATGGAGGAGAGACCATCATAATGCCAAGGGGGTCCTCATCCCCTTTGGGAATTGTGAAGATTAGGATTAGGATTTATTCTTAAATGTTCTAGTTTAACAGAGTGACAGGTGGGCATTTGTAATAAATAGATGTGAAATTATATCAGTTTTATCTTCAGCTATATCAGTTGTCGTCATATTGATCCTTGGAGCAGTGGCATGGTGCATGGTGACACGTTGCAGTATGGTCCATTTTTTAGGGAGGGACCCCTGTGACCCACAGGCTCAGAGAACCTGTGATTGATGTGGGCCGCGACACTCTCCCTAAGCTCCCCACGGTCAGCTGAGTTGTATCCATCTGGCTTCATGCCCAGCAGAGGAGTCTCATCCGATTAGCGGGCGTATTAATCAACAGTCATCGCCATAGTGCCTTCTCCCTTCCAGACCACTCGGCTGTCTCCTACAGCCCCACCGACACAGCGCTTCTCTCTCTTTATAAAGCAGTCCCTCATTAATCCTCTTAGGTAGCCCCCAAAGATTATCCAGGGTGTGCCTCCTTGGCAGGCAAATCCAGCAGCAAGCCCTTCATGGTGGCTGTGAATCGTTCTGTTGATTTCAGTTGGGATTGCTGGCAGCCTGTGTCTTCCAGAGCTGCCTTTGATAAGCTGCTTGCAGGTTAAGAAAAGGGTGCATCCTATACCAGGTTTACCCTTTTAACAGTCATTGAGACATGTCCAGGGAAAATGTCTCCATTCTGGCATCTCCTTCTGTCTTCCTGTGTTCAGCTAAATGCTAACTCTTAATGCTTTTCTTGACCCACTTTTTTTGAAGGTTTATGGTTGGCACTTTGGTGTTCCACCAGTGCATGGAACAAGTCAATTATTTGACTTGACAGCATTTTTCTTGTCACATTGATTCAAGAGTGCTTCTTTTGAACTCTGTTGATCTGATCAGATGGTGATAAAATAAAAATGATAGCATTGGGACGGGCTTTCTTTTCTGGGATATGTTGTGTAAAGCTTTAAAACCAATCCTGGCAGCAGAAGCTGGTTGTGTATATACAGCTGTGCCTATGAAGTGTTTAAGTTCCCATTTGATGTTTAACAGACAGGTTTGTTACCTTCTGTTTGTTGGCTGTGGGTTTGGTTTTGTTTTGGTTTTATTTCTGTCGATTTGCTTGGTTTCAATGACCTGTGTTATCAGTTTCTTCCAAGAAATCCAAATATGTGAAACTTAGGTGGACTGCTGCTTTTAATTTGTCCCTGAAGTGTATTGTTTGTGTGTGTGTGTGTGTGTGTTATGAACTGGCATCTTGTCCTGTTTGTCTTCAGAAAAACTTCAACCCTGCATTGAATAAGCAGTGAATGAGTGGATTATGTTTAATTTATGACCTCTTATAGTAGCTGGAATGAGTTTTTGTGTGACATACTTTAGCCTGCAGTGTTTTCATCTTTCCATTGGGCATTAGGGACATCTGTAACATTTGGGAGTGAAGTTTCAAATTCAGACTGGATGTGAATGAATCTACCACTGAGGTGCAATTCGGCCTGGGTTGCAAATACACAGCAGCTGTTTAAACAGCTGGCTTACATACAAGTGCAGTCGCCAAGACGACCCGTTAGTGAAGCTACATACACCTGCACTGCGATTCCTGCAGGAGGTTTACAGACTCTTCATGATGAACACCAGGGGGCTGGGACCTGCTGGTTTCCTTTAACGTGAAGCTGGTCCTCACTGGAACATCAGCTGTCAAAGCCCTGTGCCTCATGGAGGCCCTCACGCAGATCGGAGGCATCAGCTTTCCCCAGTCCGGGGGCCTGCTAAGCAGGAAAGTGATGTAATATTATGCAATGCAGTGAGTTCCCACTGCTGAATTAGCACAGCGGTGACCCTGTCACTTGAGCTTCTTCTGGAATTGAACCTTCTTTTGTGCTATTGGGGCCATTTCAGAATTGAAGTATCTTTAAGGTTGTGCGTCTTTGTCAAACGGATGGCCACTTAAGCGGGCGGAGTGTTAGCGGCCATGTCCATGGCCTTACCGTGTCTATCACAATATCACGCATCTCCTTGGTAACAAGGAAATGCGCCACCACTGCTTAGCGTCATCTGTTGCCCAGAGCCAGCCAGACGTCTGGCAGAACACCACGTCCCATCACACGTGGGCGGTCCCTTATTTCAGTGGCATTGATACACCGTCAACCACCCAGCCACAACAGGCCGGCAGACATGACGTGGGGCCTCCCTTCTCGTTAAACTGAGAAGGCCTCCTGGAAGAAAGGCTTATGCCTTTGCATTCCAGAGGGCCGGGCCCCATCACGTCGTTGCGGCCAAAGGCGGCACTGGTACCGTTGGCCGTCATGTACAGTTAACTCATTCAGAAGCTCCTGAAGCAATTACGAGTGCTTTGTCACACTGTAACCCAGATTGCTCCCCTAACAGCTCTGGAAAGCCAGCTGTCACCATTACCATGGAGGATAATTAAGCCCAGTCCACACTCCTGTTTGGGCTGGTCAGTGGAGGGCCTTTGTTCGGCCGAGAAATTGCCCATCTGGCAGGTGTGTGCCTCGGCCTGTGCGTGGTGTGTAACTGTGTACTTTTTAATCAGTGTGCTGGACGGGGTAGGTAATTCCCTCTAAGGCCCAACGAAGGTTGCATGGCAACGGACGAGAGATTCTGTAGTGTGTGCCTGACAGAGTCGAGGTGGTGTCTCACTGTGGTCTGTTACTCTGGAGTCCCATTTAGCTCAGCATAGGCGGTGGTGTAGGGCAGCAGACAAGTCTCCTGAGGAGCCCGTTGTCAAGGAGCGGGTTATCGAGTTGCGTGTCATGTGCAGGGTTTCCACGTGTGTCTCACTAGAATTCATTTCATCGGGTCTTGGTGGCAGTGCAGATGTAGAAGAGCAAGGAAAAAAATTGTTGAATGAATTTGTCTGTAATAACACACTAAGTTCACATCTGTCCACAGTCAAAGAGCCACAGAGCTGTTCACCACAGCTGCTGAACAGGCAGAAATCTTTACCTGTTGAATTATGCGTTACTCAGTAACCTTAGCCGACCTTGATTGGGTGGAAATCAGATGTTCAATCTGCTGCTGCTGTTATTATCTACTGCCAAGGGTCCTGGATTTGTGTCCAGTTGTGGACCGTCACTGGGTTCTTCTTTAGTGTTTTAAAGAAATGGACCGATTGAGGGGTTCTACAAATTGCCGACCGGCTCCCCTCTGTCATGAAAACATGAAATCAGAGGAGATGTGGATGTCGAATAATCCGGAGGTTGATAAACCATCTGCTCGATCTAGTTTGTCCCATTATTCAAACAACCATGATACCGTGGTGTGTTTTTCCTGATGGTCTTGAAAACACCCAGACTGCTACAGGGGCACAAGTGTCACAGCCTAGTTCAAACCTTACCCTTTGTCAGAGGAGTCCAGTGTTTATGGCACACAGTTTCAGGTGTTCAGACCATCTGAGGAAGCCAGAGCGGTGATGGCCGCGGTAACCAGTGCTTGGTGCTGTGCTGGTTTATCCCCACTGGCTGAACACACCCTTAAGCAGGCTTCTGGGGCAGCCTACTGCTGGGTACAAGTCCCCAGAGGTGGCTTCAGAGTGCATCCTGAAGTTTCTTTCCTGATCCTGCAGGTTGAGGCAGGGGAATGAGGTTGAAGGCTGTGCTCTGGTCTTTGTCGTCTCCCTGAACCCTCTCTGACTTTCTGGCATAGAGACAGCATCTGATTACAAAGCGTTGAGTTGCAGGTTTTCCCCTTTAAAATCAGATTGACATTTTTAGAAGCAGGATGGCTCAGTGGGTCGCACTGTCGCGTGACGCAGCCTGGCTTGGGGGGGCTGAGCTCCATTCTCGCGCGCGCTCTCTCTCTCTCTCTCTCTCCCTCTCTCTCTCTCCCCCCCCCCCCCCCCCCCCCCCCCCCTCTCTCTCCCCCCCCCCCCCCCCCCCCCCCCCCCCCCCCCCTCTCCCCCCTCCCTCTCTCTCCCTCCCCCCCTCTCCCCAGCTGATGCCTCTCTCTCTCTCTCCCCCTCTCTCCCCAGCT
>JAACJT020000052.1:20537012-20553003 GCA_009936485.2 Gymnarchus niloticus
TGTGTGTGTGTGTGTGTGTGTGTGTGTGTGTGTGTGTGTGTGTGTGTGTGTGTGTGAGAGAGAGAGAGAGAGAGCGAAAGAGAGAGAGAGACAAAGAAATCCTTGCACCCGACATATACAACTTCTAAATGTCTAGTATCGAAAGCATATGGAACGGATACAATTGTGGCAAGTTACAAGTTTGCATGCATATATTTAACTACGTATTATTCACGATTTTGTATCAGGGTTTACATCTTAGGATTTGCATTCGTTTTGTATGTGTTCGTGTTTGTGGGTTATTATTGTCCAGCAGATATGATTTTCATTTTTTTGTAAATAATATACATCTGTTTAACTAGAGGGAAGCGAAAACTATGAAGGAGTAATTCACAGGGAATAATTCATTTCCATTTTTTTTCTTTTAACATGTTGTCTTAGAGTTAGCTTAGGTCATTGCTATTATTTTTGTATTTGTGATGTCGGATTTGAATTATGTACAGCAGTTTGGTTAAACTTGTGTATTTAAATGTGCTATAAAAATAAATTTTGACTTGACATGTTTACGCTGATGACGATGATGAGTTTATTTGACTTTATGTATTATACAATTAAATTGTCACAGTTTAAATTTTTCAACCGTATTTGTTGCTTTAATCTGAGACACAGTCTCTCAAATTTCGTATTTATTATTAATAATAATCCGCCCTGAGCACGACGCTTTAATGATTAAGCAATATGGAAAATCGGTTGGGCTATTAACAATAATGCAGTGGCGATAAAATCGCCTTTCATCAGTAGGTTTAAAAATATTTGAATGGGTTATATGTACTATTTCAAAAGAAAAAAAAATGTTGCTCTCTGATTTGCTGTAAGCATGATAATCAAGGGAAGAATACCTGAGCACCCTCGGTGATTAAGGTGTTTCTGTATCATATTAGTACTAGTTTCTAGTTTTTTTCACACAATTAATTTTCAATGAACCTTGCCAACTGTTGGTTCCTATTCAAATAAAACAATCGATGGATTACCACTAGGTGTCAGTGGTGAACACAACTTAAACGCAACAACTCCAAAATATCGAATAATGATTTTTCTTACTTTAAATTAATAGCATTAAATAATATAAAGAAAAAACATTGTTACACAAGATCTGTGAAGATGAGAGTAATTAATTTTGAAACAAGCTTTATACATAAGAAAGGATGGACTGGCTATATCCCTGTTAAAAATAGATGGCGTCTAAAGGGTTTATTGTTTTATGTCCCAAACTGCATTGTGCAGAAGGTAAGAGGTCCTCATAAAAGAATACTCTGTTTTTCAGAATGCCATTGCAGATCTGTTTTTTTCAGCTTGCATGTATACATAAACACACGTGTGGTTGTGAGGCTATTTTACAGGCATAGGTTGAAGGTGAACACTGGAAACTCATGTCTCCCATACTGCTGAGAGAGTGTTACATTTCATGTGTGATGGGAGGAGACACCCAGTATCCACATGTTTGGCAGGGTGTCATTGTGTGTGTAAAGCAGAAGCCTCTACAATTTGTCCCAGCTCTGGGACCAATGTTTCCCTGTCCAGGGAATGTTTTGACCAGCTCCACACTCATTTCAGTCCAGCCCAAGGAACACTGAACCCATTGATGGAAGAGAGGTCGCTGACAAGCCACGATTTGGCCTCATGGTGGAGGATGGGCCAGTTGGCAGTGGAACATGGATCTGCGACGGTGTACGCTTCAGCGGTACGCTGAGGCCAGGCCAAGGAGAAGTCCACAGCCACGATCCAAAGAAGACACTGTACAAGAACAGCCACTAGACCTTTTACCTAAGGCCACTGTTAGCACAGCTGCAAATGTCAAGCGTTTTTCTAAACATTACATCCTGCAGCTCTAAGCATCAGTGTTAAACGCACTCAGCCATGTCATTTCCTGCTGTCAAACCTGTTTTTACTTTGACTGGCAGTGTGAACACCTATCTGCATCTGCACTGGGAGAACAGCCAAGAGCATTTTACTGTATGCATTTGAGTGTGTGAACATGAGTGCAAATCGGGGGTATGCAAAACATGCATTGTAAAGGGGTCGACTGAGCATTAGGGGGCCTACAGAATGTCGTTATGTACAGATTTTGACCCAATTTTGCCAATGACTCTCCTAGAGGAGAATTCCTCTTAACTTTCTTGAAAGGTATCGAATATGAAATTTCAGCCTGCATGTTATACAAATGTGTCACTCTGTGAAATTTTTGCTTTGTAAAATGCATGCAGAACGAGGACCCAAAAAAAATCTTGCATATCTTTCTGAAAACAGCTCATTGTGTCCCTGTGTGTGTCCACCTTACAGCATCTGCATTGGGAGAAGCGTCAAGGGCCTTTTACTGTTTGTGTCTGTGTGTTTATGCACTTACTGCTGTTTGATAAAAAACGAGAAGAGTTTGTGGGTGTCATGTCCTGCCTCCCTCCTCCTTCTGTTTCCCCAGTGTGCCCTAATGGAACACACCTGTTTTGTGTTTTCCCTTCGTTACTTCTCTTTAAGGGAGCTTCCCAGGCCTGTTGGCCTCGGTCTGGTCATTGATGTTGCCCCTGTGTGTCGTTCCTGCCTTGGTCCTGCCCCTCGGATTGACCCCTGGTGATCCCCTGATTTGATGTTTTGGAGCTGATTATGCCTTTTGACAATAAACTCCTGTGTTATCCTCTGTCAGCCTCCTGTCCACAATATGATATTGTGTCTTGATGTGTGTTTTTGTGTGCAGGTAAACACACAGGCAAGCACTAATTCAGAAATGTCATTAGGGTTTCCCCTAAAAAAGAGCAGGCAGGTATGACTATCGTTTCCAAACCTGGAAATTAAATGAAAAGATGAAAAAGCTTTACATTCTCAGAAACACTGTTATTTTGATAATGTCCTGGATTTTTTTTGTGTATTGGGTAATACACCTCAAGGTCACCATGAGGTCAGGCTGAACCGCCATTTAACAGGCTGTGAAATCATTAGGGCATGAGCAAATGAGAAAAGAGTGAATGAGAAAGGGAAGGAAGGCACCAGTGAGAGGAGGAGTGAGAGGGCAGAGTAAGTTTTCTCTCCAGTTTCTGCTGACCGCAAGCCTTCATGGCTGTGCAAATAGCAGACAGACACTATGTTGATGGGGGGTCTCCCTTCAGTATCCTTTGCAGCAACACATCTGCTATTTTTTTTTTCAATAACCTGGAATATTGCCCCAGTTTTCTAATGAACTCCCCTAAACCTTTTTTGAGACCCAACATTTAGACAGTGGTTTTGATTGGTGGAGCAGCATATAGACCTGGCTTTGATTGGAAGAGCTGCACATAGACCAGACTATGATTGGAAGAACAGTGGGTAGACCTTTTTGTGATTGGATGAGAAGAGTGTAGGGCTCTGATTGGACAAGCAGAATGTAGACCAGTCTCTGATTAGAGGTTTATTGTGTCTCAGAAGCCATGCAGGCACCAGGCAGTTGAAGGATGACATCTCATGCCTAAGTTGTAAGAAACATGAAACATTCTTTTTCTAGGACTAACCACTCTTTCAAAATCCAAAAACAAATCACTAAATATGTTTCTTTCTCTGACTGATGCTTGAATCATCATGCTTCATTTACCGTAAGGTTGCGTAAAACAGGGAACAGTGGGGAACCATAAATTAAATAAATCCAGAGGAGACTGATGAAAGAACAGAAAGAAAACAATAAAGCATGAATATCTCGAGAGTAGCTGTTTCACTAGCTACTCTAAGACAAACTCCAGTCTTCCCGATACATTCCACACATTTCAAATTCCCATTTTAGATTTGTGTTGATTTATTTTCATACAGCTCCTTCCCCAATGCAACTGACCAAAAGCTACATGCAAAGATTTAGCACCAACATAATAAATAAAGAATAGCATCACAGACAAACATAACAGCAGGTGATGCTCTGCAATATTTAAAAGCCAGCTAGGAAAATGTCAGAAAGCAACAAGGGGGAGAGGAAAAAAATCCTCTGAGGGTCTAAGTCCAGCTGGTTGCTGAACCCCCCCAGGCAAGATAACTATAAGTCAGAAATAGGTGCGTTGATGATGCTAGGACCTGAACTAGCCTGTGTTAAAGCAGTTTGCTGATGGCAGTACAGAAAAAAAGCCATTCCCATGTCAACATGTGCTCGTGTGCCTCCCCCCACACATGATTAGTGTCCTACAAAGCTGGCTACCCTTTATATGTCTTAATTGAACCTCAGTATAAGGACACAGAAAGGACCATAAAAGGGACACATTGTTTTAATCATTTTATAGTCTACAGGATGGCAGTGATGGTGGCAGAACAGGTCCGACTTCAACTCCACTGCCAGTCATAGCTGTGCTCTGCATGTCAGACAGTGCCTTGGCTGTATAATCAAAGATAATAAAAGGATGCTTTGTGAAGAAAAAAGAAGAACTTTGGACCAATGTTTTTTAGTTCTGTCCAGGGAGCTAAAGAGACCTGTTGCTGTAATTTACATCATTCATATGATCATAGCCTTGATTTCAAGTTGATTAGCTGAAGCTTATCTGCCAGTATTGGGCTAAGATAAAAAGGTACGGTACCCTTGGGCCTACAGGATAGGATTTGGGAAAACTGAATCTCACCCAATACATAACATGAGAATATATGTATTGATGGCACATGTCTCCACCCACAGAGAATCTTTATTTAGCTGCCCCAGTGATTTGAGGCTATTTCAGGTGTTTCAGGATATAACACAAAGTAAAGCCACAGAAATTAAGACTGTGTTTATGTACACAATGCAAAAGAGACCATGAACTAGTTGTAGCTTCAATGTTGTTTCAGAAGCCCTGACACACAGAGGGTTCGGCAGATAATCAATCTAGACTGTAGAAGTGGTTGTGTGTTCCTCAATAGTTTCTTGTGTTTAGATGATGTTTCACAGCTGGCAGAGACTAGATAATGAATAGCTATACTCCTTAGGCCATATAAATGTTAGCTGTGGAATGGTGATCAGCTGGAATCCCATTTGAAGAAGTGGGAGGGCTTTTTGTTACCAAAATGAGAGGGGTGTCACCCAGGTAATGACAATGGAAGAGGGCTGTGTCCGGGATGTGGCCAAGAGAGGCTGTGTGAGCTCTGTGTTCTGTTTGTGTGTGGTGTTTCCTGCAAATAGGACAGCTTGACATTGGCTCAGAGAGGTTAACACACACATAGGGGACCTTCATGCTCTCTCTCACTTTCTGCTCTCTCTTCCTGACTCATCTCAATCAGACGTTTGAAAAGCATGAACACACTCTTACAATGTATGTACAAATATGACTATATCTTCTGGGTAATGGTATACTTGTTATTAGCATCCATGCCTCTCACCAAATGCCACGCAGTTAGGAGAGTAGTGTGTCTCATCCTCAGAAACCAGGTTCACTGCCTCGGGCATTCAAGTGAAACATGGTAGTATTGTTTGATTTTGGACCCATTTTTCACAAATCACAGTCTCTGGTATCGCCTCTTTCCTCCTCTGTGTCTGTTCGTCTCTGACCTAGCCTTGAGTCACTGGTGGTATCACACATTGCAGAGCTCTAAGTGGCTTTCATTATTAATGAGGCGAATTCCTTTTCCTCTGACTCACCTACTTACTCTGACCAAAGACATCTGGAAATAACCATCTGTCCAGAGCAGGTTGAGAGAAGGGTCTGAATGGGAGCAGTAGAAGCACAGCGATGACAGCTGCTGAACCCGCCAGTTATCTTGGATACCATGGGTTTGCTAAGCCACTGCAGTCAATATGCAGGAATTCCAGGGCTCATGCCAGATAAAACCAGGGGGGCCTTCTTCCCCACTACCTGTCATTGAAGACCAATGGCAGTAGCAGTGGGCGTTTGCTATCTTGTCAACTCAATAACATCATGACAAGGCCAGTAAGGTGAAGACAGCCCAGCCAGCCACCCACGTCATGGTGTGTCCTCATTAGCTTGCAAAACAGTGTGTGACTCAGGAAGTGGTTATTGTGGCCATGCAGAGCCTAGCCTGTTATCCCCTCCTCTCCCCAATAGATTTTCATCCTCCACAGAGCCCATATGCATCCATACATACATCTCCACACAGCAGGGCAACCAATCAGAAAATAGTCATCAATTTAACCTCTTAAAGAAAATTGTTGATTCTACTGCTGCCTAATCAGCATCTAATGATGACCGCAACAGTCACCTGCTGTTCATTCATGTGCTGCTGCACACTCCCTCATGTTCCCCAAATCTGCAGCCCCTTCTTCTCACCCAAAGCTTTGCCAGAAGCCAACAATACCATCTTCAGCTTCAGGAGTCTGCATCCTTTGCCCCTCCTCCACCAGATGTCCTGAATGATGAAAGGTGATACTGTATTCAAACAGACAAAGTGTTTTCAAAGTGTACCATGGCAGAGGGAGGCAATTATACAGTGTCAGAGATCGTGACCGTGTTTAACCTCTGACTCACCTGTATCCTTGTGCCATAATTGGGCAATAAAACAGAGGTGTTCTAAGAAGGAAGAAGACATTTGTTGGCTGCTTCTCTCTTCCTTCTACTCCTCAAGTCATAGCAGAAAGGTTGTACTGTCGGCAAAATCTGCTGGACACCCCTCATGTCCTGTTGCACACAACCCAACGTATCATTTCTACTGGCTACAACTCAAATGAAGTCCATGGCTCTGTTCTAAGCTCTAAACTGTAAAGATAATGACATATGCTTAACTCATAAAAATGAGGTAAGACATAAAAGTCGGCTGTAAAATGTAATCTGATTTAGATGAGGTGAAATATTACTCTTAGCACCGGAAGAGGGATCTGAAATTTGCATGTTCAGACAGGAGCACAAGACAAAACAGCAGGGCAAACACATTGCATAAACATCATAAACAGCACCATTGCCAATAGCACATCAATATGCAATCTAGGGATAATGGAATCCAGGTTTCCAGCAATGTATGACCTTACCGGTGTCACTCTCTCCTGCAATGTTCAGAGACAGTTTCTTGAAGCAGAGGTGACTGGTCCGTCATGGAAGCATAATGCCAGCTATCTATTGGTTTGAAATCTCCTGACTGCTTTCTGGTCACAGCTGGTCAGGGTCTTGTGTGATTTTTGTGTGGCATGGTTGAAACCCAACACATACTGTCTCTCTGGACTGGAAGACAAACTTATGGTTAGAAATCTGAGGGTGAGTGGAGTGAGCAAAATGACCTAGCCAAGTGCTTTCTTAGAAAACAGACCAGAGATCATCTCAGAAGGATTGGAGCTCCAGTTACAGTCTAATCTTTCCATAGCCAATGAGGCACTGGGACACACTGACCTGATGGCAAGGCTAATGGCCACTCACAGGTACGCAGGATTGAATGAGCAAAGAGGATTTAAATCAGACTGATAGGCAGGAGAATGGAGTGTTTTGTTAGTTTGTGGCTGTTTTCTGTCCAGTCTGTGACTGTCTAGCACAAGCAAAGTGCGTTGCATATCAGCGGGGGAGTTTCCACTGTGTGAGAGACCATGAAGGAAGAGTTGTGTAAACTTAGAGAAGATATCTATGAAACGGAGAGTGTTCATCATGCATGAAGTTGCTGTTTATGGAGGAGTGGGGGCAGTGAAGGCAAATGCACATGCAGACTCTTGGAAAAAATCGGTCCTCAGTCAGACTTCAGGCATATCTGAAATTTGCTCGCCCCCTTGCCTGGCCTTGGGGGGGAATGTGTGGGCCCCTGGACTGGAGGACCTGCTGTGTTATATCATTTGGCTGGAAAAACCCCTGGCATGATGCTATATCTCCATATTTCCATCTTTTCACTTTCTTGCAGAAATCAACCGTATCTTGTTCACACTGTGCTTCTGTTAAAAGTGCATTATTTGTATTTCTTGGGTTCCTCGAATTGAATGGTGGACTTTATCTCTTGTAATAAGGTCATTTTTTGCACCTCCTGCCTGGTCTCTAACCTTGTCCTCCAGCCTGAAATTTTCCATTGTCCCATATTTCCAATGCTGCCTGCGGGCGGTGCACTTCCGCAGAAGGGTGCCTGATCCCATCTCTTGGAGTACTGCTAAACTGCTTAGAATATGCCTTTAGTTACTCTAGACCTGTCACGATTCACCTGCAACTGGCAAGAAGTGGAACATTACCGGAACAGTTTTTTTCCTGGCTTAGTAAGATGTCTGAAGGGTTTGAAGTCTGGAACATCCACGCAGTCAACTCCACAGGTGCCTACATTTTGTGTGCCATGAGTAAAGCAGAATCCTGGCAGCATACACACCTGCAGAATGTAAACAGCTTGCTAAGGAATGTTCTGGATGTTGTGTGTGGAAAGAAAACAGCTAAACCAGGAAGAACTTCCTGAGTTCCGGAATATCCATGATGAGCATACAGTGATCCAGTGAACGTCCCACCTTCAGCAGTGTACCAGAAACAGCCTGGGCCTTAGTCATGCTGTCTCACACTGAAAAGTGTGTGGCTGTACTCAAATGTTTATTTCACGTGTGGCAGACAGTTTAGACTATGGCAAAAAACACCTACGTTCTGGAGAAAAACAGCAGGCATTATTTGTTTAATGAACTTTAACGTGCAAGGGTGGTGCTGTGACTCTGTAGGTTAGCTGTTAGTCCCTGAGAATTTTGGTCACAGGTTCAAATCCCAGAGCTGCCAAAAGTGTCCATATCACCTTTGGGCCCTTGAGCAAGGCCCTTAACCCCATTTGCTCCAGGGGTATTGAAACTGGCTGACTCTACACAGTGACCGTCTGCTCTTAACTTTGAGAGCAAGATGGGAAAATGCAAAAACTACGAATTTCTCGATGAGGAAGAATCAAGTACTTACTATTATGTAAAACCAGTTTTATCTCTTTCTCACCTGAGGTTTTCATCTGTTCTTTTAACTTTGTCATAGTTGGCATTTTGATTATTTTTTCTGATGGTGACTTAGAAGCTGCTGTCATGCATGTGTAAGCGAGATGGAGGCAGAGCATGGCTTGGGGCTGCATTATGCCAGTCAGATGAACTACAAAAATTTACACCCAACTGACCTCAGTTCTGTTGCTAGCTTGCCTATTGTTTAAATAAGGTCAGCTGAGAAGATATCGGTGAGCATTTAGAATATGAGGTGTGCTCTCAGCAAGGCATTGTTCCAATTTGGTATTTACTGTTTAAATAATTCCTTTTATTCAGTTAAACCCTGCTATCACGTGTCTTTGCCCCGCCCTTTGGGCAGAGAAAAATTAGAAGCCAATAAAGTGGGTGACATGGAATTGCCAGCAACAATATTCTGTACTGCAAAACTCAGTTTGATCAGAAATTAAAAACTGTAAAAAAAAGACTAAGACTAAAAGTGCCAAATATTTGGGGGTACATCGGCCTAATTACTAATAATAAGAAGAAATGACAATGCTCTTTCTTCGCTTTGAGACTTTACAAGCTGTTTACCAAGCAGGAAACACCCATGCAATATCCAGAGGTCATCGCCATGTTAATCCTTTCTGGGTGACATTGCATTGTGTTTCCATTATAGAGCATTTTCCAGGACAGATTCTTCTATTTATGTGCACTTTCATTCTTACTGACAGAAAAGCTACTCTGCTCCAGGTCCAGGCCAAAAACTAGACTTGGAAACTGACCCAGCCATATCCTCTTTAATGAGGAATCATCACCCACATTCAGATACACAAGGATTAGTCCACAGAAATTATTGTCTGACATATTGCAGTATTATTTTGAAGGGTGAGTCAGGGACTCTGTGGTATGGAGGGTAGGGCCCTTTACTGCTGAAGTGGGGAGAATTTGTTGTCCAGGGGATTATCAAATCTCTAAAGTAGACCTGCTGTGAATGTTAAACATTCTCATACAGTAAGTTGTTTTCATGACTGAGAGGCCTGTACGGTAGACTTTCTATAGGCACTTGTTTATTATGGATTTGACAGCACTCGACAGAACTGTTCAGTGAATTTTTACAGTTTTCACAAATTTGTATATTAGACCATCTCACATGGAATTGACAGGCCTGTAAATGAAACCTTTTCTTAGTGTCTATAGACAGATCTCTCTAGCAATCCTACATTAGGGCTGTAGCAGTATGAATTTGGTGTCCTTTAATGCCATAAAATAATGTGTTGTTCTAATGTGTAGAAAACATGGCTTTGAATTGGGACAGGACATGCTACACAGTACAGAAGTGCCCTTGGTGTTGACTCTTGGCTTTGTCGGCTGTATTGATACAGCCTGTGTTGCGTGAGCGTGAAGGTCATCTAAGTATGACCTTGTTCCGGAGCATCCTGGGACACTCATGCTGGTCTTGCTTCCCCTGTGCATCACAGACAGGCTTGTAGAAATTTCTGTAACACTTCAACACTGGAATGGTCCACAAGAGAAAATAACAGATTGGTCTTATTTGGAGCTGTCACTTTTTTTTCTTTAAACTTTGTTTAGATTATGTCTGATTCTCCATGAGTCATAGTCAGTGGAAACAAGCCTGTGTATAAACTCTGGATGGGCTCCAACTAGTGACTATTTCAGGACTAACCAAACACACCACAGCCTCCCGGTGGGACTTATAGTGAAACTCTGAACTGACCGGCTCTGGTTACTATCATGGTTCTTTGAAAGGAATTAGTGTTTGTGTCTGTTTGTATCCCTGTAAGTCTGGCCCAATGATCTGTTTAAGTGGTCAGTTTCAACCTCTGTAACAGCTACACAATACTGTCGGCTGCATTAAACCAGCATTTTTGTTTTCTTGTTCATTTTTCAGGGACATCACAGAATTAGTATTTTATGTTTGCTTGTGTATGAGTGATGATGGTTTAATATAGGTGTGTGTATATATGTGTGTGAGAGTGGCAGTTTTTGTAGTTGCTGTATTTTTGGGCTTTGCTATGTTCGTCTGTGCTAATCTTAAAAAAAATCTATGATTTAAAGTATATTTCTGTTTTGCTGTTATTTTGTATTCCACTGAAGATCATTTCTTTTTGCATGGGGGAGCGGCAGTGGGCTTCCTGTGTGTGTTTGTGTGCCTGCCAGGCAGAGGAATTCCACCTTTTGACCTTTCCTTAGACTTCCCCTTCAGCTGAGATACTGGCAGGCGGAAACACGGACTCAGAAATAGACCCTCACAGTAACGCAAGACGCACCGGCCTTGAGACGCTTATGGGGCAGGAAGACAGAGCATGTTCTGCATGCACACATGGATGACTTTGTGGAAGTGTACACACACAGCTCGAATACAGACACCCTGACAGCAGGGAGACAACCAGCAAGGCACACTGAAGAACATTAAGGATTCAGCTTTATGTATTCATTCAGTCTTCATACTTTCACTTAGTTAATCTTGCAGTCACACATTTTTTTCAGCCAGTCCTGACTTTCTTGTTTTGTTAGCTCAAACATGCAAGAAGGGCAGAATGAGGTTATGTCTGTTATGTTTACTTCTGACTTTGACTGTACCTGCAAAACCACAAACCTGTTTAGTCTGACAGAAAGATAAAAGTGTCATTGGTGCCTCATTTTGGGTAAGGGCAGCAGAATACGTTTTTAGGTCAAGCAGTGTAATTCTGTGACACAATATCCTTTCACCTGAGTTAAACAGCGCTTTTCTTTGCCTGAGGAAATAAGGTGGTGGCCAAGTGAGGAGTCTGGGATTGAAGAGCAAGTTTGATGGGCAGCTGGGGGCCCAGTGGTGATAGGGGAGCACATCTACACAACTTACACAACAACAACGGAACATTTACAGCAGCTCTGGTGACTGTTTTCCCTGTCATCTTCCTTCCTGTTTGGTTAGCTGTTAAATGTTGCAGGTGAAATAGTCAGGTTAGATAGCTCACGCTTGGTGATTAAATGAACAGAACCATCCCTTTCTAGAGCAGTTTGCTGACTTAGGCATGTACGTTTTACATATTGAGCATATTGATAAGGAAATTACTGGAAATCTAAATCCTTTAGGTGGCCAAAAGAATGCATCCATACAGCCAACAGGTGAAGACCCAATTCAAGTTTGGAGCTTTCCAATGTTTCAGGTTGTAGTATAAACAGCCTCCACTAATTCATTAATAAAAATTGATTTATCATCTCAAAGCAATAATGAAGGGTGGAGCAGATGTCCTTCATATAAAAGAGCAAGTCCCTTTGCATAGAAGAATTTGCTAAGGTAACAAGACGATATTAAAAACCACAGATGCTTGAATCTGACCGGGTTCAAAGCAGGGCCCACCTTTTCACTGGACTGGAAACTGACAGAACAGCATGAGTAAGAGACCTGTAAGTGAAAACACGGCTCCTTCAGATACAATAGAAGCCACAAACGAGCCTCACCCTGTATGACAGGAGAGGTGACAACCATGACTGGCACATCCAGTCAGGCTGGTTATGAGTGACAGGCCCCAAGGATTGCCTGGAGTCCTCTAGACAGATACGAGCTTAATCTCCCCGCCAAAATTGACACGGCCTGCCATGCTTCTTCTATGAGGCTGTCCAATTAGGACCTTACTGCACAAAGGGCTGATTCCATCAAAAAGCTGGTCAAAGGCTACATGCACCCCCCTCAGTCTATTGTGCCTGTCCATTTGCGTCTGCTCAAAGCAAGCCCCATGAACATTGTGCAGAGGCTTGCTGCTGGTTCTGCAGAGAAACGCCTTCCATGACGCCACGCGTTTTTTGCAACTTAGGCCTTGTGCAAATGAACACAGACAGGCTGGTGCCAGCAGGCCATAAAACACAGGATAAGGAAGTGCCCTGCCCACCCCCAAGCGGGTTTCACCCTGTCTTGCCTTCATTGTTTTCTGGCCCACTTCAGCCTGTTGTACAGAGGTGCAGTACTGCATGTAGCATGTACAGATTGGTGCAATGCCATATGTTGCGTAAACTCATTTTAATACCGTTTGGAGCATATACATCTACAACCATGATTGTCCATAGCTGGTGACTAATCAGGCCACCCAGCTGCTGCCCCTTTCAAGCCTTAGACCTGCCCCCTCAAAATAAAAACCATGAGGAGAGGCTGGCAAGGAAAAGGAGTTGCTGGCTGGGAAACTAAGCACCCTGCCTTGTCTTGAGCACTTCCTTGTGATTTGTTGTCAGTAATACGTAACCCTAACCCTAAGCCTAAGCCCTGCCCCTCTGACCAATCTCTCATACCAACCTAAAACTGTTCCTATATGTATGTAGAGTGCACATGGAGGTACAGTACAGTGTAAAGGATGTACTGTACAAAGACATGAAATGTGTGTTTTGGCAACAATGAATACAGAAAGGTCCCTGCTTAATGACAGCAAAGCTGAAGAGCGTGGATGATCACGCTTTGCCTTTTTGCCCCCTTCCTCCAGTCACCAAGCAATGATGTTGTTGCCATGACAACATGTAAAACAAACAATGTGTTTTTGTGTGTGGGTGAAGCCCCAGACCACTTTACTGAAATGTAATGCAAAGTCAACACTAAGCACTCTTCACAAGTCATTTCTTCATCTGCAGTCTCATAAACGCATTAGTGGCCTTACTACTATACACTAGCAAGATGGAATGTTTTACTGCTCATGATTGTATGTCTTTCACACTCCATTTCTGTCCACCTGAAGTTTAGTTTGGAGTTTATGGTAGAGTTTCAGTCAGCGCTACGTGGCTAAGCAACCTTTAATTGAATTATTTTTTGAAACATTGTTAACTGCTTTGTGTTCTGTAGCTTGTAAGAACAATGCAAGAAAGACCAAAGTGGGCAAATTAAACTGACTACACAGAAGAGTTAATGTTTCTCTTTAGCACCATAAACAGTACAGTGTTAATTGCATTTTGAAATAGCCTGACATTTACTAAAGACTGGATGGCAATAAAAAAAACCCAAGCAGATCAGATTTAAGAGGGCTTGGCTCAGTGTCAGTGTTCGTTTTTATCATTCACTGATGTACCCCCCCCCCCCCCCCCCCCTCCCCCCCCCCCCCCCCCCCCCCCCCCCCCCCGCTCCCACTTTCTTTCACACTCCCTTCCCCACTCTCTCGCTTTCGCTTTCTCTCTCTCCCTTTCCACCACTTTTTCATACTCTCTCCATCTCTCCTTCCCTCCCCTTCTCCCCCTCTCCATCTCTCTCTCCCTTTCCCCCACTCTTTTACTCCCTCCCTGTCTCTTTCACACTCTCCCTCTCCACCACTCCTTCTCTCTCACACTTGCACGCTCTCTCTCTCTCTGCAGTTTGTCTATTCTCCTTGTACCTCGTGGGTTTCCTCTAAACACCTCAGGTGTCGTCCTGCAGTCCAAAGACATGGAGTTTGGCAAAATCGTTAAATTGCTCAGTGTGTGATTGTGTGTAACCCTGCAAACCTTAACCCCATTCTGCCTGGGTTAGTCTCGAAGCGACCCTCAATCCTTCCTCAAACTCATGACACTATACTGGACAAGTGTTCATAGGGTGAAAAATGGTGCTCAGTGAGCTTTGGGAAGTTAAACTAACATCCTTAAGGCTTATCCTACTCGTATGTTGGCCACTGTCATCACTATTTGCACTTGGAATTGATTAGTAAAAAGCATTTTCGTGTTAAGTCTTGCTGCATAAGATGACATCAGGTACATAATGGGTAAAGCCAGTTTGTACTTTACATGGTCATGCGTGCTGAACTGGCAGTGTAGACAAAATGACACAACTCTGAGGTAATTACAGTCGGACATGGCTGACCGCAGAAGCAACCGCGTGCACAGCAAAGTTACTGACTGTGCAGCCAAGTACGCCCCAATCGTGCATACGCTACAACTAGCACCGCCCACAAACCATTGTTATTACACAGGTGCTCATGCACGGTGCGTGGATGTATTATGAGACTCAGAAGCAAATGGAGAACTATGAACACAGCCATGTCTGTTTGGATTAGCAGCGAACTTTTGTGCTGGTCCATGTGGAGAAGTATGTCCCAGCCTATAATCACGTGTATGTTCAATTTTGGAGTGCAAACTCTTCCGATAGCATTGTGAATAGTTGGAAGTGAACTAGATCGGCGTGTTTGATTTGGCTTGTTATTCTCTTTGTGAATTTAATGACATTTATCCAATGCAACTTGAACTTCTCCATTTACACTGGGTTTGGGTGTTTTTCTGCCAGTATAAGCACCTTGTTCCTGAAACCTGACTTGACAGCCTTTGCTTGCATATTTCAAGCAGCCCAGTCATGCTGGAGGGACACACACCTTTGGAGCTGTTTTTAGATCATCCCTCCGGTTGGACATCTTTGCCATCTGCACAGATGGGAGCTAAACTCCTGGCTGTGACCATCAGGCATTAACACCTCCTGCCTGGCTTTGCCTTTAGCGCTGCTGCTCAGCCCCTTTCTGTGGCCACAGCACCATCTAAGAGCATCTCTGCGGCTGGCATACATGACCACCTTATCAGCATGCTGTGGTGAACGAGTGGCTCATTTTATAATACTGCACAAGACTCAGAGCTTAATGAAGCGACGGTGTCTACTCAAAGCTCCAGCCAACATCAGTGTACAGTGAAATTCCACACCAGCACTCCTGGCTATGAAATAACGCACGGTGAACGATCAGACGTCTCCTAACATCACTGGGACACAGCACAACACTTACAAAACGGGACCTTATAGGACATAACTCCATCGTGCTATTTACAACACGTATTCTGTACGTATTTACATTGGGTGCCACGTTACATTAGCAGGCAAGGCTATACCATTATAAATCCAGTGTAACCACTGCATGTTAATATTAGGCTTTGAGTTTTTTTTTTTTTTTGATATTCAGATATAAATATCTCATCTCTGCTGTTATGAGGCAGTAAGCCTCTCACATCAGTGGGACACTTGGTGCTGTAAGGAGGGGATCAGACCATTATTATCTGGTTCAGAGTGTGTAACTGCATAGTGACGTTGTGATTCCAAGTTAAAATCTGTCGGACTTAATTCGGAACATTGCAGAGTGCATTCGCAATTGTATATGTAGATGCGAATATCGGGAGTATTTTTGCACTTAAATTGCATCCAGGGATGCTTTCCTTGTTTTTTCTCTCCTAATGATAAACATCTCTATTATAATGGTGTGTTTT
>JAACJT020000052.1:20553103-20564532 GCA_009936485.2 Gymnarchus niloticus
CTTAAATTGCATCCAGGGATGCTTTCCTTGTTTTTTCTCTCCTAATGATAAACATCTCTATTATAATGGTGTGTTTTCTTTGCCGCATCACCAGCCACTCAGCTGGCTGATTTTTGTAGTGGTGGAGTGTGACACTCTAACACTGTATGTCTGTAGGCAACCTGCCCACGAAATGTTGCATATTTAGGAAAATCAATCTGATCACTTTTTTTTTGGTCACACACGCTATGGATTATAATTGTGTTGCGAGTCCATGTCAGTTTTTTATTAGAAGGAACCAATAACAAAACAGCGTTATTGAAAAGGGGATTGCGGGCCGCATCTGTGGCGGTCTCAGGGATTGAGGACCGCTGGCCAGTTGTGTTCCTGATAGTCATTGCTTCCTGTCAGGTTCATTGTGGCCATGCAGAGGTACAGAGAGCTGCTGCGTATGGCTGAATATCCTTCTCATTATTACTCTTCATGAGAAAGTGACATGGTGGCCTTGTAGGTAGAACCACATGTCCTTCATGGTTTGGTTCCTGCCTCCAACCTGTAGAATTTGTCCATGCTCCCTGTGCTCATGTTGGAATGCTTGGGTTCCCTGAATGCGGTCTAGTTGAATTGTTGTTTCCACATTGTCCTTTTGTGTGTCTGAGTGGCGCTTGCCTAGAGACCTTCATCTCCTGGCATAACCTTTGTGCTGACCACAAGCCTCTTCTGGTTAAGTGGTTATTCAAGATGGATGGATGTTACTCAAAAAAGACAAGAACGTCTTTGCTAAGAACAATCATTTGTAATACAGTGTGTGCTTTGGTGTGATAGACATCTGCAGTTCTCAGCACTGTTGAAGATAAAAATAATTGAACATGTCAAAAGAACAGACTAACACAACTGTTTAGTTTCTTAGCAACCTCATAAAAATCCAAATGACTGCATGAATTACTAATCACATTGAGTCAGTTGTCATGCTGGCTAAGCTTAGTTTGTGACCAGACTTGCACTACTGTGGGTTCGTCGATTTTGGGCTTGGCTGTGCTAAAGTTCCACTGATGAGGAAATATTACCTAAGGACGTGAGCTGAACAGAGAGACAAAGCCGCTTCCCTAATGAGGTCCCATGTAGTCACCACAGCCTGAACACAACCGGAGTCAAGATCATAATTGTAACCAGTTCTCCTAATATTTTGCTTCCTTTCGCCTAGTCACATAATTAGCTTGACTGTGGCGTTTGTCACTTTCTGACAGCTGTGCAGCGGCGGTGGCAGAAGAGGGCGCCGGTATTGTTCCCCGGTGAAAGCGCTGTATCTGCCGATAAGCACTTCCTCCAGAGGGGAACCTGCTCTGTGCATCTTCAGCTTGCAGATGTAGGTGACATTGCTGGCTCGTGAATCGCTGCTATGTTCTCCTTTCTTAACGCATGTCTGAGAGTTGTACCACAACAACTAAGTACTTGTTTTGACATTTTTCCATATCTGTTATACTTCTGTGCTGAAATGCTTAGTCAAGCCAGCTCTAACCACTCCTTAGCCTCTATGCTGCTGAAGGCATCCATCCAAAGCTTTACTGTCTTTGGACTGAACAGCCAAAAAGCCAGGAATTATTTGTCAATTTCCCATGTCTCTGTGATGCAGTGCCTGTTTAAATTTGCATCTGGGGGTCAGGTCACCCTTCCTGTTGCTGAGAGGACATCACTAATGGTGTGTGCTACTGTGAAACCTCTATTCCCTCAAAGCAGGGCTTCCTGTTCCTCAGGTGTTCACTGTTCTCGGGTAGGTGGCCTGGAAGGTGGTGGGGGGGTGCATATGCAGATCACTGATGCCTTGAAAACCAAAGCAGGAGGACTTGTTAGGAAAAGCACACTGTCATATTGCATGGACTCTTGGATCCAAGTTAAACTTAGGGTCCCAGGCTTCATTCTGGCTTGTTCCCTCGGTGATGTGCCTTTCTAGGAGCCTATGAATCAGTGTGGTCCGGAAAAGAAGTCCATTTGTGCAGGAAAAGGCATCGTGCTCTCTTGGCAGCTACTTGTTTGGCCAGCTGTGTTGCTCTCCCCATTCTCTCAACTTTAATTGCAAAGCATCTGTTTAAGAGCTACAATCAGTGTGGCTGAACCTGCTGCTTCATCCTGTTTAAACAATTTCTTTAAGTTTGCTAACCACACAATTATAAAAGGTGTCAGCGCGTGTCATTAGGAGTTTAGAGTGCGTGTCATGCCGTGTCTTGAGAGTTCTCCCTCATTACCTCAGCAGCACCGGTCACCTGCGAGAGCATTCGGACCGGAGGGGGGGGTTAAAAAAAAAAAAAAAAAGAGCCAGGGAATAGTATCCTGGATATCAGAGGGGTGATAGTTGGGAGGTGTTCTTATTTTGGAAAGTAAATGCTCTTTTTTTTTTTTGGTAAGCTGGAGTCAGTGGACAGGGAGGGGTTGAGGTAGTGGTGCTCTCTCAAACTGTAAACGGCATGCGGAGAGGCTGTTTTATATGGAAGATGGTGGCGTTTAGCGTAAGGGTGCACGTCTGCCTTTCCTTTCTTGTCTCCCTCACCATTTGGGTTCTAAACCCCCACCAAACCCTACCACCACACCCTTCTGCAGCAACACAGCAGTACGACAGTAGCAGCCACCTTTGGAATCTAAGAACTAATTCTAGTCTCTGCATGACATTTAAAATAATTTTCACTGACCAGGGGTTGCTTTGTACTCGCACCACACTTCCCTGGAAGCTCATTCTGTGGTGGTTTACCTTGGTGGACTTCATATCATCCTAAATATTTTGGCTGGAGACAAATTGATATGCTTTTGTCTTGGTCCTGGTAGCGTGACTCCGAGTGACATTTTGAACCCCCTAAACACAAAGCTGGGCTGGATTTCATGTTTTCATACGCACTCTGGATTGTGGAAATGTGTGATTGAACATCACACATCTCCTTGCATCAGGGTATACCTCGTATATATGGATTCCGTCAGTGAGTAGGCCTAATTCTGTGGGGCAAAATCATGTAACGTTTCAGACGATGTCGAAGATTTTATTTGATTAGCCAGGTTTAGTGATCTGTTTGGACAGGATTGCTTTCTGAAAGAGCTGTACCTTGCCTCTTATTTCTGGGTCTGCTGTGTCTGCACCAGCACTCCGGTACTTCAGGTCCCCGGAGTACTGACTGGCATGTGGTGTGTGTGCCCATCATGTTGCCTTGTTATTGTGTTTCCCAGTTGCCCTCGCCCTGATTGCCCTCGTGTTCCACCTGTGTATCTGGTTATTTAACTCTGTCTTTTTGTGCTTGTTTGTACTTTTGTTGATGTTACTGCAAGTCCATGTTCCTAGCTCTTGGGCCCTAGTCTGGGCCGTCTGTGCCCTAGTGCCCCTGACCCTTTTCTTGCCTTGTTTCTTTTAAGTTCATTATCATTGTTATCCCTCGTATCCAGGGCAGAGCCCGGTGTTTTTATTAAACCTATTAAATGATCTACCCTTCTCAAGATGCCAGCGTCAGATGTTATCTGGAACAGCCCTTTAAAATGACATTTTGCTATCAGAGAGATCAGTGCAAGGGACAGGACTGGCTTCTTCAGAGCTTGTCTCTGGAAAGCCTTCTATGAAGACTCTTAGAAAACAGAGTGCATTTGTGGATTATATGTGGTTGCATCCGAATTCTCTTTAGTCTCCTCTTTTTCTGTCCTCCTGCACTGGAAATACTTTCAAATTCCAGTTTCTGAAGGGTGTCCCAATACTGTAAGAAACAAACCCAACTTTCCTTCAGATGTCTCCTTCCGTGGGGATGTGATGAATGGCACTCGTATTTATTTCAATTCAAATTTATTTACATAGCACTTTTAACAAGGAGTGTTGTCACAAAGTGCTTTACATGGTCCTGGGCCCGAGGTCTCCAGAGAGTAAGCCAAAGGTGACAGTGGCAAGGAAAAACTCTCTCAAGAGGAAGAAACCTTGGGAGGAGCCAGACTCAAGGGGGAAGCGCATCCTCCTCTGGCCAGCACTGGACAGGACAAGTTCATTAAGTTTATTAAAACAATATGAACAACAATGAGGTAGAACAGTCAGATGGACAACAGTGTATTGGAGGAGGCAGTGAGATATTGTTTGCTGTTCTTTCATGGAAGAGAATTACACCTCAGCCTGCCACTCTCAAAGGATAATTGAAAGTGACCATCGCACCCTTTCCATGTAAGGAACATGTGCTTTTTTTTTTTCTAGAATGTCTCGATTCACCAGTCTTTCTCCTTTCCTCATTTCCTCCCCTCGTTTCCTCTCCTCTTGTGAACTTTGATGTAGTGAACAAGGAGACTAGGAGAGGACATTCAATTCAATTTCAATTCAGTTTTATTTATATAGCACCTTTTAACAAGAAGCACTGTCACGAAGCACTTTGCATAGCCCCAGGCCTGGGAAATGAGTGGATTAGACGAGAATTGAGATGCAGCCTGTGTTTCCTATTTTCCACAATGTATTGTAATACAAAGATGCTTTGAAGGGAAATGTTCTGGAAGGTGTGTTCTGACATTTTCTGCTTTTTGGAGTGAGGTCATTAAAACTTGTGTGAATCATGCAACTGATTAATGTACAGTGAAGAAATTGGTGTGTGATTTTGTTGTGAGGGATGTTGAAGAGAAGTCAAGTCTAGTGAGGTTAATTGTCATAGACGAAGTATGCACTGACGTCAGATAATGTTTCCCAGGAACTTTGTAACACAGAGTAGAAGAGTACAACCTCGAAGCCAGAAATGAAAACAATGCACCATCGTTTTGGCATAAGCACAGGGGAAACATTCATCCATCTGCTCATCCACCATCCAACCATGGGGAAGGGGGTCTATCCCAAAAAGCACAGGTCACATGGCAAGAAATACCCTGGATAGGATGCAGAAGGAGAAAACAACAATTAAGAGAGATATCAAAAAAGATATTAATGAAGCACTACAAATGAAGACTGGGTTGGGCACATTTACTAGGAGTGGGCCAAAAATTTTGGTGAGTGGACTGGTCACCTAAAGTTGTCCTCCCCATAGGATGCCCATACCTCCCCCATCTTATGTAGTACTCATTATCCCATTTACACTCTCTTCTGCCCCTGGAAGCCATTCAGTGAAGACCAGATCATTTTACTGCATACAGTCTCAGAACACAAAGTCCTGATCTGAATGTGCAATTTTTCTGAAGACTCGACAGTTTGGTGTCCAGCCTGGCCCTGGCACCATTCAAATGTGCCGTGCTCCCTCTGTGGTCTGCCAACGGGCTGACCTGGACACCTGTCATCATCTGCTGAATCTTTGAGCTCCTTTGTGAAACAGCAGACAGCTCCCATGCTCCCACCAAGTTAGCCCCTGACTGAGAGGACTTCTGCTGAAGGGTTTCAGCCCACAATAGCTTTGGTATCGTCCACCAGAGGATTAACAGGCAGGTATTGGCAGGGGACGCACCAAGCCTTCAGGTTTTGCTCTGACCTACTGTTTCCCCCCCCCAGAGGAAAATGAGAAGTGTGTTAGGACAGTGTTTAGTCAAGTTCAGTTGTGGCATCTAGATTTTCTACAAACACTTTGGTGTGGTCACATGTTAGATTACAGTTCCTCCCTACATGGTTTGAAAGGTCAGAGGTGAAGCCAGCAGTGCAGCCTGGGTCTATGGTACTTAGATACCACCTGGTTTCTGAGTACTCGAATAACTTCTACCAGAAGTCAGGATAACTGCCAGCATCTGTGAAGGAAGTCACTGTGAAACAGTATCTTTGCATGTTCTTGGACTATAAAAGAAGCCTGTTTTCATAATCTTTGCACCTGGGATAAGGGAGAGACGATGCTCAACAGTCCTTTTGTCCAGCCCAGCACATGCAGTGAGTTCCTGCGTGGTCATCAAAGATGTTGGTGGTCCCCTTTCTCCTGTATGATCTCCCCTTTCCACAGAGCACTCGGTTCAGTGTCAGGTACGAAGTTGGCATCATGCTTCTAACATGGACATGTTTAATAACCTCTTATGAAACTGGGAAGAGCTCAAACCACCGTCAGCCATCTCTACTCAAAATGGCTTCTCGCCAAAACGGTCCTTCATATTGGGGTACCTGCTTGCATGCCAGGGGTGAAGGGAGAATGAGACAGGCCAAATGAGTGTTCCCACAAGCACAGGCTTCACTGAGGGTCAGGGATTTCTCCACCTCAGTGAAGCGACACCTTCGGCATGAGTGCTTATGATTTAACTCAAATAGCCCAGCCGTAATTACTCACCCCGCGAGCTGCTGTCAAGGAGGGGAAAGAAGCCATTGGAAATGTGTCGCTGCAGGATAAATAATCCCACAGGCCGTGCCTACTGCTAAAATTGCTTTTTAACTGGGTGCGGATGACTACAGCACCTATACTTCACACTTCAGTTTACGTAGAGTGAAGGAAAGCTAAAACAGGAGAGAGCAAAACAGAGTAAAAAAAGGGGTAAACTCAGTTCGCCTCCACTTATCATTCCATTTTCGGTGAAATGCATTTTCTGCACAGCAGTCTTGCCCAGTCCATTCCCACATTGCACTAGTTATTCAAGCCTCCACAGAACCGTTGAAGCAGGCAGTTTACCCCAGAGCATGCTGGGTAAGTGGTGGAAGACAGCATGAACACCTGATGTATGACGCCGTTAAGCTGCTGCTTACCTGATTCTTGTAACATGTTTGCCTAACAATACCTGAACGTATTCTTTCTAAACACAAATGTACAGTTTTAAATGGACATCTGTCTACTGATGCCTCCATCCATCCATCTTATCCAGTACAGGCTTCGGTGTTGTTGGGGGGGAGATGCTCTGAAAGGCATGTCATTCCATCACAGGGCACATGTGCAACACTGACTCGCACAGAACAACATGCTATGACAATGTTTGTATTAAATGGAATTTGAAACCACAAGAACATTTTGAAAATATAAGCTGTATTCTGTAGGGTTAAGTAAGTGTAAATTATTTGTTTGTGACTAGTAGCACGTCTCCCTGTGAGCTTGGCAGGGGCACAGCTTATGGCTACATCTACATGTGAAAAGACAAGGTTTCTGTTGAGTGAAGAACGAAGAGGTAATACCACGGAGGTCAGCTAATCTCCCCCGATTTGTCCTCCGATATCTCTTCTGTCAGATGCACATGGATGTCATCGAGTGATCTATTTTTGCATCCCCACCATTGTTCTCCAGCCATCTTCCCGAGTGATTATGTAATGCAGGAACAATGGATTAACGTGGGCTGTGTTTGGTCATCCCCTGGAAGGGGAGTGCAGCATGAGATAATGTTGGAGTGTTAATGTGTGGGGCAGCGTCCGAGGGCCCGAGGGGATCACGGAAAAACGGGAACATGTTTGCATACGTGAAAGCCCACTTCTCCGCCTTGGAAACTGACACGGTGCCCATTACTTATTTGAAGCTTACGGCACAGACTTGGAACGTTTTATTGGTTTGCAGAACTTTCTCCTGGTGAAGCGCCTGAACACACAACCAGAAAAAGTGAGACGTACACATGGATGATTGTAGAGAAGAGATGAGTGACGAAAGGAAGAGCTAAATGCTGTGCGCATAACTTGGAAAATATTGCATTGCAGAGGCCAGTTCAGCAAGCGGTGCCCTGCTGGTCTAGGATACAATTCAGCACGTCCATGTTTGAACACAGTATTTGCCCAGATGTTTGGACTTTTGTCTGAATGTTTGATACATTATTTTCCACCATTTTATATATGACCTTTGTCATATATAGGGTTTGCCGTGTGCCTAAAGCCTCTGTGATAACAGAAGGAATGAGAATGAGGCAGGGGACACCTTGGATGGGATACAGGGTCATTATAGAACATGCATTCTGTGTGCAATTTGAAGTAGTCAGTTCCCGCAACTGCACGTCATTAGACTGCGGGAGGAGACCCATAAGAACCAGCAGAACATGCAAACTGCAAATGCATGGATTTACTGTATCTCTGTGGCCTGGGAGGTGTGAAGCCACAGCAGTATCCACTGAACTACCCTGACATCCTGAGGTCATTTTTAGGGCAAGTTAAAAATGCCATACTATTCATGATTTGTGTTGCATTATTATTATTAACTAATATCCCTCAAAGATGGCAGTGCTGTCATAAGTGTACTGCAGTTAAATAATTTATATGTTGACGTGACGTTGTGAGTGCCTTTGGATGAAAGTCTCAAAAAAAATAAACGTGGATGTAAATCTGTCCATGCTAAATGCATGTTTACTTGTATACATTGCAACCAGGTTCTGAGATAAATCTGAATTCATTGCTTTGTAGAAAGTACAGTGACAGTCATATTTTATGAGTTGTGCATTTACGTCACATGGCAATTTGCATGTTACAAACCACTCTTGGCAGCTCTGAAACCAGCACCTCATAAATTTTCAAGCAACATTAGCAAGTGTAAGGTGGTGATGCAGGAAAAGAATCTTCCGGGTGTGTAAGCCGGAGGAGATATGTATAGATTAGAGGAGCAAATTGACTGATGTGATGTAAATGACTCGTTTACATGTTCTTATGTGTAATTTAATATTTTGAGGGTTCTGCTCTGAACTTTCATCTGGGATAACCTTAGTGATGTCAGCTAATTTAGTACATAAAATTGCTCCCAAATCAGCTGTAGAAACCAGAAAAGCAGGACCAAATGTACCTTTATAACTGCTGATGTTGTACATCCATTTTCTGTTGGTCTGTTTACTTGTAGTCTGTGGCCAATCACAGATGCCCTTGTATGGGATGCTAAGACATAAATTCAACAACTCGCCTCCAACTTGTTTGGTGTCCGTCCATCCAAACGTTTTAATTAGTGCAGAATTTGAGGATCTTTTGGACAGTAATTTCTGCATCATAACTAAATGATTTGATGGATACAAAGGCACTGAAAGGCTTGATACTGGAACATCTCTTAAGGAGGAAATTTATGGGGTAGCCTGTAGCTTAATGGTTAAGAAATGAGACGCTTAGACAGAGGAAATTTCCACTGTTAAGTCTTCTAAAAGCCGAGGATATGGGATGTTTTCAGGCATCGTACTTTGTTGTGCACGGGCCTCTCTGTGGAGCTGGCAATGCCTCCAAAAGTGTTCCCATTCCCTATTTCTCATTATTATGATAATAATGATTTACTTCCAGCACATTATTTATATGGAATTTTACCATTGACCCTTGGAGAAGATAAGAGATGATGCCCATTCACTGCTGAGGTTAACAGCGTATCTGCCATGCAGTCCCTCAGGCTAAATAGGTTCACAGATATCCTGACTGGCTTAAAATGGATTCCACATATTCCAGTGACCTTGGCCCTTTATTTTAATAATGGGATCATTTCCGGCTTTATATGTGATTTTGGGTAGGAGGTGGGAGGTGTCAGGGTGTCTTCAAGCAGCATTAACGGCCCGCGTTCCAGGATTATTGGGAACTCATGCAGAGGATCTGCTGCCAGAGTTGTTTGTTGACAGGTGTGTGTCGGGTGACGTATGTCTGTTTCTGTGATAAGTGATAGAATGGAAAATGATGTGTGGGCTGTTCAAAGTTTACATCTCCGAGATTGTGATGGGATAAAACTGTGCAGCCTTGCTGCAATTTACATTTGGAAGCTTGACACTCATTTTAAATGTCATGGAACAGAACACGCATAGATGTTTGTGGACATGTCCCTTTCCTTTGATAAAGTCAGGTAGTGCTTCGCCGTCTGCCTTTCCTACCTCCTGTCTCTCTGTTTCAGGACGGCAGAAACCCAGTCCAGCTTCATATAGTACCAGCAGAGCTTCTGTCGTTGGGGCCTTTGAATCGAAGGTTAGTGCTCTCCCTCTGTCTCTCCATCCCTGCCTCTCTTCAAAGTCATGCAAATGGGCTATAGCCTTTGTTGTCTGAGGTCTATAGTGAACTTTGGAATTCCTGCTATTCAGGAAATGACCTCACTCCGTGGTCGTTTCCCATGAATAGATTCTGCTTGGCCTGCCAGGTACTCAAGCAAAGTGACAGTGATTGAATCGGGAAGGTGAACAATCATGGTTGCTGCTGGTTAACCTTGAAAAACTGGATTGTGTAACGGAATCAAAGCTCTGTTGCCCATTTGGCTATGGAGTCAGGCCCTAATGAGCCTCGGTTTTGTGTTTAAAAAGTTCTGGACCGACAGCTGGTCAGTCCTGCACACATTCACGTTCTTCAGTATCTGCCCCCCCCCCCCCATACACCCCCACTGAATTTGCTGTATAATCATAACATGAGCATTTAGCTCAGAGCCGTATTGACTTAACTCCATCTCTACTTTAAATAAAAGTCAGGTTTCCCTATAAAGAAACTATCCTTTTAACTAAGACTGGTACTTTCAAGCGGTGAATGTGAGGTTCTCGCCGCCTGCACACTCTGTAAAACTCAAGGCTTGAGTTTTAATTACAGCTCCGCGTCGCAGCTGCTATTCCTGGCACTAGGTGTTCGTGGCGTTGCCAAGAATTCGCTTGTGTATATTTCGTTAAAATGGACGCCAAAGGAAAACCTGCACCAACAGGAGCTTCGCAGGGAAAAAGGCCAAGTGCTCCTTGTCAGGATGCTGGCTGGCTAGCTGCCTGTGAGCCTCCATATCAGCCAGGCTTTGTGGACTCAGTGGAATCCAGGTGACGTCCTGATGGGCCATGGCCCATCAAGTTTGCTGACACCAGATACTAAGTGTAGAGTGAAAGGTGGTCTGGTTCTTTGAAGAGTTCTTTCTTGAAGAATTTTGAAGGATGACCGCATGATTGGTCTCATCTCAGGCCTTCCCTTCTCTCATCTCTACACTTGATGGTGGTTGTATAAGAGACTACAATTCCACAATCTTAAGATGAGTTATCGTGCCAGTATTATGTCACAGAAGCTTTTTGAGGTGGACGCGGTGCTCATACACACACCTGATTAGTGTCTACCATAATATTAGCCTAACTGACATTTATGCTTACCTGTACCTAGAAATGGTGAATTCTGTTGACACATGAATAGTGCAGACCCATCTCACTTCTTTTCCACACTCTTCCTTTGTATTCATGTGTGTTTTTTGTTTCTTGCAGTTTTCCTGTACAATTTTGATAAACCTCCTTTGGCTAATACAGCCAGACCACAGTGAATTCCTCCTGTTTGTTAATGCTGATGTTGTGCTGCTGAAAATGCATAATTTATTGATACTCTGCCTGATATTGTATGTTGGCTCTGTCAGTTTCACTCTTTTGTTGTATATCTGATGTGGTGGGTCAGGACTCAAATGCAATGTTGGAGAGAGGGAGCTTTATTGTGCTCAAAAGGGCTTGGTGAGGAGGTGCAGGGGTCCAGGATCAGAGTCTTTAGGGGAGAGAAGTGCTATCTCCCCTGTTACCAGTGCACTGTCAGCAATGAGTACAGGGCAGATTTGTTGGGCAGGCTTTAGCCGTGCCTTGGGAGGAGAGTCTCATTAAACTCAATTTTGATTTGTTGGGCAGGCTTTAGTCACGCCTTGGGG
>JAACJT020000052.1:20571179-20607004 GCA_009936485.2 Gymnarchus niloticus
GTAGAGGTCTATGGGCTGTGGGACGTATCTTTGAAATGGTGATTTTACTGTGTAGTTGCTTGACTGACGTGATTCGATTGTCTGAAATGTGTCACTTGTGTTCCCTGCACTGGAGTGCGTTTAAAAGGAGAGAGTAGCAGGCTAATTGAAGCCATTGCCAATAAAGCACTGGCCTCCATGCTGAAAGACGCAGATGTTCATCTGTGCGGATTATTGAGATTCTAAGACTGCATGACCCACGTCATGAGAGCAAGCTTTGGACCAGTCTAAAGCACATTCAGTGACTCATCTTTGGCAAGCAGATGAGTGGAGGTATGGTTTGGTATTTCTCTGAGCTTTTATGTGCAATAAACAATGTACAATGGGACCCTGAGTATGCTGGCACTGCTGAGTAATGTAGATAAAACACTGATGCACACAGATAGGTGGATAAACATCTTTGAAGAGCTAGTCCCCCTACTCACTGCTTGGTGCCGCTGAACCACATTCCAAGAGAATATGGCACATCTGATGAGGATCAAAAAAAGTATTCAGTATGTAAATGAAGAGACTCTCTGCTCATTTTCAATTGATTGTACATTTTCACTTTGGAAACATTTTATGAATATTCTCAATATCCCATGCCCTCTGTGTTTTTTCTTAAAACCAGTCTACTCATTTGACATTAAGTTCTCAATCCAGGTAGAAATCGAGATTGTAGCATGCTGGGACACAGGCCACTGCTTATCTAATCCCAGGCTTCTCCAGCATGCTTCCGTTTGTAATTCTGTAATGTCCATTTGCTAACTGGGAGGGGGGAAAAAAAACAAAAAAAAAAGGTCAGAACATGAAGTCCCAGAACCGTCCCAGAACCCCATGTCTGTTGGCAGGGTCGGTGGTAGTGTTGCCGTAAACTGGGTCGAGTTCGTCCAGCCTGCCAAGCTTTCTTTCTCTTGTCATTCCTCGGGGAGCAGGAGTCATCATGCTAGCCAGCTATGGTAACTGAGTCCTGTGACTGGTTGAGTTGTCAGAGAGGCGGAGCCTAATACAAATGAACAAATTTGGGGAGCGGGTGGGATTTTTCCGCCTCAGTAAAGTGCGGCTGTTGTGTTTGTGTGCCAGCGTGTAAATGAAGGCTGAGCCTGCCTGAAGCAGAAGGAATGCTGGTCACTTTGTTATTCTTTTCCCACCTGATTATGCTCCTCTCCCATTTGCAATTCCAGGCCTGACTCAAGCAGTTAAGCAGCACTCCAGCGTAGAAATGCTGGCAGTGCTGAAGATATCAGCGCACAGCTAATGGCTGATGGTTTTTAAAGGGACACCACCTATGTGTAGGCCGATGACACTGCACTGGTTGATTTGTGCAGGAGGGGTGCTGTGGTAGCATGCCAGGCGTAGAACTGTTCTACTAAACAAGATGCTTCTTAGAATCCCTGGCTTTTGATAATGGGATGTGGCTGAACTCACAAGTCAAAGAAATTTATTATGGGAGCTGAAGATAAGAAAGATGTCAAAACCACCAAATTATGACATTTTTGAACATATCCTGGTTCATCACAACCTTACCACTCATCTGTTGATCATAACTGCTGATCTCCTGACCGGGATCTTTTACCTCACTCCTGAGGTCCTCCGAGCTGGCCATACCTGTAAGTGCTACCATAATTAAACAGCTTGCGTCTTCTAAAATAACACCTCAGATGGGTTGTAGCATACATCAGTCAGGCTGTGAGCACCATTCCTCAGATTTCCCTCAGCTCTAATGCTGACATGCTTTGCAGTAATGGAAGATGTTACACTTTTCAAAACAAATGTTACATAGCAACTTCCTCAATGAAATCATATGACTTCAGGAATGACACACTAGCTAATGATGTAGATAATGTGAAAAATGGGAAGGATTCTTCATTAGATGATAATTAGTCTAAATGTAGCCCAGTCTTGTCTAGCCTTGCTTTCAGAGGTTGATTCTCTTCACCCTTTCACACGTTTTGCATATTTCATTCATTAGCTGATGAGTAAGCTTTCTCTACCATTTGCAAAGCTGCCAAGGCATTGTATCATTAAAAATGCTTGATGGAGAAAATAAGTAGGGAAGTCTGGCATGTCACAAAAATGGTTTCAAATGTAGAAATTAACACTGATAAGCACTTTTATCCATCCATAATGTCATGATTTGTCTGTAGGCTTGTCCCTGGTTGATGATCCGTGTCTTTAGGGTCTGAAGAGACGCATTTCATTCTTAATTCACACCCTCCGTAAGACCTTATGCACCCCATAATATCCCAGACTGCATTTCCAGCATGGAGCCTGTGTGTCACACCTACACCAAGACAGCCAACATACCAGGAGTTCTCATCACCTGACTATTGTCTACAGCTGATTGTGATCAGACCATCCCTTTTAATTATCCTCTTTGTGAGGTATAGAGTGTTGTACCATACTGAGTGGTTTTGTGTTTGTAGCTTGCCTGTGTATGGCTTTTGCCTGTAGCTTGCCTGTAACGCTTTGAATCCTGTCTTGTTTGGGATTTGGTTGCCGTCTTAATCAGTTCTCTAAAGCGACCATTTTGCCTTTAATTACAGCTACGTTTTTGGATTGCCCCTCTAGTTTGGGAAAGCATCATCTGTTCTGCTTCTGACCCTGCCTGTTTTTGACCTTCGATTAAAGCCTACCTCTGCACTTAGATCCAGTCCCCGTAACTCATTACACTCCGCCTGGGAGAACACCGCCATTCTCCAGGCTGTTTTTCCCCCTGGGGGCTGTGCATGTACAGATCATACAGCTACAGCAGTCAGGCTAGGAAAAGCCAGTGCTCAAACAAAGTCTGCTTTACATCCTGTAGTGATAGCCTTTGTCTGCTTACTGTGTCCAGTAGAATAAAAAGTAATTTTATAAACTGTGGAAGGAAAGATAACTGGAGTATGATGTGCAGTAGGGGGTGTTGGTCTGCATAGCATCTTTGTAATCCCATAAATATCCATCCTAGTCAGATGTAGACTAGATGCATTTGCTTTCACCATTAAAACGTTTTGTTGCCTTCTGAGTGTCTTAACTGAACCATTCTCAGATGTACTGTAGCTGTTTTACATCAATTTAGTACACCATTTTTTCCATGTGAGCATATTACAAAGAGCTGTATGGTGAGCAATATAAGATTCAGTTGGGATGCCAAAATGCAGTTTAATAGATTGATGCACAGTCTGAAAGAAATTGAAATGATGTTCATGACCGGTTCTGCCACTGCCGCCCACTCATCGACTGGTTCTGACCTGCAGGTGCTTAGTCCTGCCTCTAGGAGTGCTGTTGTGCCATCACGGCAGATGTCCTTGTTCTAAGGTGTCATTTGCCTTTGGACCAAGCCGTAGGACCTTCCCTGAGATCCGGAGGTCCTGTGTCGTGTCCATGGTGTTTGCTTCAACAGAGCCTCCTTACCACTTTTCACGGTCATCACCTTAAGGTACGGAAGCTGGTAGTAACGATACTGGCTTTAGTGTTAGACTACTTTCTTTTTTCCTACAAGGACCTGACCTAGCTACGATCTCAGTATGTATTGTTTTTGTCCACCTCTCATCTCAGTGAACTGAGTGACACTTCACTACAAAGCAAAAGTCAAGCCTCTGTTTTTTGTGGTCATTTTACAGGTGCAATATGAATGACGCATCAGCCTCCATTGAATCTCAGTATAGGGTGCTGCCCAGTATCTTATCGCTTAGCAGATGGGTTTTCTTCCATATATTGTGGAAGTCACCTCTTCCTTGGCTGCATAGACATCAAAATACTTCCTGCTTATAAATCCTAGTGGCCGTTTGAGTGCAGATGCTATTCCCACCTTTTACCGGTCTTAGTGTTACATAGCACCCTCCCTCCAGATCAGATTGTTGTGGTTGTCTACAGTATGGCTTAGGCCTAGTGCTCACACAGCTTATTCTGCAGGCCTACCTGTATTAGTTTTGTAGGTATTCTGTTAGTTTTTTGACTAGCAGGGGTATTATGGTAACTATACTCTGGGAGTATAGGAGCAGCAGTCTTGGCATGCGGGGTAGACTGTGGACTATGTGTCACTACAATGGCCAGATACAGTCAGGAAGTCAGAGACTGTAGTTTTTGAATGTATTTCTGGAAAGTGTCCTCATCTGTCTTCACACCACAAGCAAAGAGCTTACCTTTCGATGGACTGGTGTGGACCGCTGTCCGTGGTGCCGGCTGTGAAAGTGCGTGACGCTGTGTCTATGGGCTGCCATCCAACTATTGGCAGGCTCACTCCTCCACTAATACTGATTCGCTGCCATTAATACATGGATGTTAAATCTATACTCCCGCACGCCTTCTTTCATAAATAGCTTTTACTACTTGTGCATGAATACAGAAGAATTTTAGCTATTAAATGTGCCTTTTCATAGCTGTTCTGTTAATGCAAGCAACGAAATGAGTATTGTTTGTAAAGTACGCATTTTCTGTGATGAGGAAATACTTTCAAATTGAAGTGTTATATCGCAGTTCACTTTAGATGTATTGTTACTGTCTTGTCATTTTTATTTAATTTTAAGTACTTTTGAGTGAGGAACAAAAATTCTCGTCTCTGTAAGGTCCTTGGTTTCCATGACAACTGCGGTCCTTGTGTGATAATCCAATTCCTCCCACAACTGCGAAAAGATGGCGACTCCCATTTTCCAGTCGAGGTTGCTCTTGGAGCCCTGCGAAACACACACAAAAAAGCACAACTCCATCCCATCATGACAGCAGACTGACACTGCATGCATCTACTGCTTCCTAGCCTGTTGAAAGTGGAAGCTGCTGCACTGGCAGTGGAACTTGAACGTCAACCCTAAACACCATCCAAGTGCCGAAACATGTAGAGCAGTCTTGTGCTCCTGTTCCTATTCTGGGAAAATACCACACGCTTGGCTTTTAACATCTACAGGCAATGCTGGTGTACCTTTTCGAAGTGCCATCTCGTCAACGTGGGTTTGACACTTTTTTTTTTTGACTTGAAGGAGCTTATCGAATTTCTGGTCAATGCAGTTGCATACCAGGCTCTCTGTACTTCTGGTTTGCAGACTCTGTTTGGGTGATCAAGGCCACCATATTGAGAGGCTTTAACAAGATTTAAAAAAAAGCACAAGTACATGAACAGCCCTGATATGACATTTTATAACCACTGCTGTGAGGTAATCCAAGTGCGCAACCCTGCAATCGTGCTGTGAAGCATGACTGGAAGATAGATGGAAGGGTAGTCAAATACCCACACATTATATATTCATTCTTCTGTGGGGATTCACTGTACATGTGCCTAACTACAGGATTTCCTGGATAGACAGGGATTATTTTCTGGGGCGTTGAAAGAGATGTCCACTTTCTTCCCATCGCTAGCTTAGAATCCATGGGGGGGGGTATACTGAGGTTTTTTAAGCACACAGTTAATGACCCATCATTAATGAGGCACTCTTCTTGTCACATGCAATAATAAAAATGAAGTTCTCCACATTGTCTTAAAGGCTGTGCTGCCTTTCCAAAGGTTGCTGATCAAACTCCAGTGAAAATAGGCACATATGTTGAATGAGCACCCTGTTATGTATTGACATACTAAGGACATCCAAGTGTACAATGGCTCCCATCATGCAAAGCATGGTAGTGCCAATGACAAGCAGAGAGGATGCTGTATAGCCCACCATGAATGCTGTCCACCTTTACGCTGTGTACATGGTCTCGTTCAGATTCACAGTCTGAGCTGAGGTTGAGTTTGTCCAATTTGTTAGGATTTAGCAGTTTGGATTGTTTATTTCATTGCAAAGCAGAGAATCAGAAGTTTCCTGCTGCTCATTAATCTACATAAACCGCTATGTCTAAAGAAATTGCATCTGTTGATCATTTTTTCTATTTCTAGTCATTTACTTCTGTTAGTATGTGGACCATTTGTTTTTTTTTCCACTAGATCAAAAGGTTGACTTTTCATCCATTGCATTACTGGATCTATAGGCTCTCTGGCAGTACCATTGCTGGTGGCTTCTGCTTTCAGGGTGGTTATGAGCTCAAAGCATAGCCATTTTCCCTTCATGTTATATGACGTTACTGGCGGCTCTGCAATTGAACGCTAAGTTCTGAGGGGCCCACCAAGTGAGCTGCCAAGGTTATGGGAAGGTCAAACTGCTAATGACTATGACTGTTGCAGGGAAATCCTCCCATTTAAATATGGTATTTAAGTGCACTGGAAGTTTTCAGACTTAAGGCTCACATTTGCATTGCTTCCATTGAAATTTATTTCAGTATACTTTTGTGTATTTTCTGTGGGTGTGTGGTTTGAGGCAGTGCATTATGGAAATATGGACTTTAAAAAGACACATTTCCTTGCAGAAAACCCTTAACTGAAACAGTAAAGGTACCCAGTTTTATGTTGGGCACCATAATTAAATTTGAATTAATTAATTGTGTTTGAAACTTGCTCCTATTTTAGGGAGAGTGGTAAACAGACTGAGGAATTCTGTGGAGAGAGATGATCATGTTCTTTCCTGGGACTCAATTCAGCTCAGTAATCAAACACACTCTGGAAAATGAGCCTCAACTAAGAGCTGCTAAGTCTGGCCAGCCACAATTTCAGTAATAGTCTTTGATATTAATGTCTAGTGCTTTAAGACAAGTTTCATAGCACCAAAGCAAAAGCCACTGCAGAAGTGGTAACTCTAATGCTAACCCTGTTCTCTCTGGGAGCAGCCCCCACTCCAATGCATTACGTACTCTAAGTTGGAGTTTATACAGCTAATGCCAATGCTAACCTTGCCTCGTCTCAGGAAGCAGCCCCCACGTACACACACTACCTGCTTCGCTCAATACGAGTTTCGTCAGCTGACTCGTCTGTGGAATTTGCCATTTTAAATTCCACCCATGTTGGTTATTATGAGTTTTAATTAAAGCAAAGCGCAGTTGTTTGAAAATTACTGTAGGGCAAACCTAATCGCTGGAAGATTATCAGATTGACCACAGAGGGATATAAAAAACCTTGCTGCTACTGCAGATGTAGTATTTTGAGAATTTTTTCAGACGAGCAGCAAAAATGTAGACATTTTCTTATGCCTGCATGCTTTTACCCTAGCTGTTTTTCTCTATTCTTTAATTACTTGACGCTAATAAAAACCACAAGGCGGGGTCCAAGTGTAGAGAAGCGGCTTTATGTGGATGGATGTAGTCAAAATTTGAGTCAAAAACTAGAGAACAGTTGTAGAATCAAAGCAGGGAATCCAAAACTTGGGAAAATTAAGTCAAAAATGCAAACCAGGTCCAAAAATCCAGTAGGAACAGAGCAGCATGGATCACCAAACCCCAGTGCACAATCTGGAAGATGAGGCAAAGTCAGGTACGAAGCACAGGGTCCTTCACAGGTAATACTAGAAAATTCAATGGGGGGTGGCACCAAAGCTCACAATGAAATGACTGTACAACAGTGTTTAAACAGTCTCTAAATGAGTAACTGGTGTTAGTATTCCAGAGCGCCAGGGCGGAAGTAGGTAGGCTGTGGCTGGTCAGCTGTGAGTGTGATGCTGAGTTTTACTTTTTGTTCTCTTATGCAAACAAAGTAGTGAATGAAATGGGCATTACATACTACTGTACAAGACGGGAACAATAACAACCGTCAACTTGTCACCTCCTCCGCTTTGAGGGCTATGACAGTGAGGCTCAGTGTGTTTTAATGTATATCATCAGTTACAATGGACTCCTGGGTTGGAGTGTATGTAAATTACCCCTGGATTAGTGAATGAGCATCAAACAGTGTTAAATCGATTTCCTGTTTCTTCTCTGGGAGACCCTGAAGTGTCTGATTATTTCAGATGTGGGTTTTACTTGTCTTCCGCTGTAATAAAAATATTCAATGTAAAGAGTTTTTTTTTTTGCAAAGGGCATCATGGATTTAATTGGTCTGTATCCTCATTGCACAAAGATGCTGGTCTTGTGCATTTGCTGTTTGGACATCTGAATCTGTTTTGCTCCAAGATCTGACATTAAACACAACACCGGGGCTGTTTGGTGCATTGGGATGTCTCCTGATTATGACTGGAATGTACTTTAATTCCTCACTTCACATGGTTTAACACTCAGATTTTACATAATTGGTGGACTAACTCTTGGGGCCTAATGACTTGCAGAACAGGGCAATTTCAAATCACTTTCTTCTCATCACCTTTGATACTTCCACACCAAGTCTGTCACACCCAGCTCCTGCCATAAGCTAGCCATGCCCAGCTTACCCTCGTTCTGCATCACCAGAATATTGAAATCAGCTGTGTACCATAAGTAATTTTTAAATACCCTGGAGTTCTCTTTCCTCATTGTGAGGTGTTGAGCATTACAACCATGACTGAGAGTTAATGTGTGTTTAAGTCTACCTGTGCCCATTTGCTGGTTGTTCTTGGATTTTGCCTTCTGCCTCTCGTTTTGGTTTTGTTTGCCATGCCGACTGCTTATTCTGGATTTTGACCCCTTTTTCCTGTGACCTCAACTATGTCTTTGGATACCTCTTTGGCTTCTGGAAATCTCTTTTGATTCTGGTTTTGACCCAGCCTGTCCTTTGACTACAAATAAAGAACCTGGCTCTGCAGTTGGATCCAGATCGTGCGATCGTTACATTCCTGTCCATCTGCCTAATGGCTGACCTGGAGCCAAGCCTTCAGTGACCACCTGAAAGGGGACACCTGAGAGTCACTTAGTAACGGTTTTGGTGGGCAAGTTTTTAAAGAGGTTACATGGGAAATGGTAGAGTTACAACTTGCAATTTATCTCCAATTCCTGCATTGCCACCTCTTCTGCACTTATACTCAAGTCAGAGGACTCACTGAAAATTGATTTTATATAAATATTAGTAGGCATGTTTAAGACAATTTAATGTTTAATGTAATTTTTTCACCAGTCCATTAAAGGCTATCTTTTCACTAGCATATTCTCTTGCGCTTACCTGTGTCACTTAGTTTGCTGATTAAATGTAGCTCTCTTCAGTGATTTGTCTTTTTTTCTAAATTCTGTGCATTAGCTGCACAGATTGTGGGTCTGCCCTGTTTCAGGCCTGACAGGATGATTATTAGTTTATGACAAATGATCATTTGTTCCTGAAATAACAGCCTGTGTGATTGCCCTTGTAGCACAGTGCCATGTTTCAGTTTGTCTTAATCATATTTTTCTGTCACTTTGTTATTCCCATTATCTGAAATGAATAATGAAGTCATTTCATTTCCTAAACAGCAGTTTTTAATTTGCCCCTCATCAGAGGTTTTGAAGTGTATCATTACCATGAATTGTGGTAAAGATTTGTACAGAGGTAAAAAAAATATGAGGTAACATGACACGAGGTAAGACTCTGCAAAAGACGGCAGGGTAATAGTACAGTGGTCAGGTTAGTCTGTGCGGAATGGTCACACTCGTGAGAGAGGATGCAGTCATTGTATCCCACGATGACTTGCCGGTAATGCAAAATGTACCTTTGGAAGATCGATTCATATCACCAGCAAATAGTGGGTGAATTGAAAAGAAAATATTTTTTAGGTGTGAACTTACCTGTGTCACTCCTGTATAGTGCGGCATAATCAAAAATTGAAATGTGGCTCGTTTGCGGCAATGGAACGGGAATGCAACTCCCCTATAGAGGTGTGCAGGAGATGTGTAAGACCCCGGTCTTTTGGAGGATCTGTGGACAGTGTTCAGTCCCAGCACACTCCTTCAGGGACATTCTGTCTGTCAAAGGCATATGAACTCCTTATTTTTCCACTTCCTGGTGGATACTCTCCTCCCCGTTGAGAATGGATCCCTTCTTCACACATCATTGCCCGTTGACGTTAGCTTGTGGTTGTTCAGACTGTGTGCAGGCAGTCTTTACCTTAATCAGATGAAGAGTACACAATAAGACTGGCCTGGCTGTCTTTGGTGAAGATCAACCAAGCTTTGCCAACTCGCATTATCTGAGGCATGCTTGCATGCACTTTCAGTGTCATTTCTGCAAATGAATTTTCTGTTTCTTTCATTGTCATTTGTAACATTAATTGTGCTGCATTTTTAAAAATTGACTTGTAAATCAAACGATCCTCTTTGTGCATTCAGCACTCTGATAGCCTTTTATGGATCTGAAAGTGCACCACCCACTGACTGCCGCAAATTACAGTGGTTAGACTGAGACAGAAGTGTTTCCTTCTAGGGTCTGAAACCCAGAATGTAGCACAGTAATCACAGTCCACTCGCATCCATTTACTTTTCAGAATTTTTGTGTAGGGTGTCTGTCTGTGCCTTGCTGTGGCAAGGGTCTCAAGGTGGTGAGCGGATTCTTCCTTTACTGAGGAGTTGAGACTGACATAGAAATGCTTTGATGAAAAGTGTACTGTAGATGTTTGTCGTGATGACGTGAGCTGGGTGTGCTTTCTGTGGTGACACAGCCCAATTTGTTTGTACGCACATACGCAGCACTCTCCAAAAGTGGGCGGTGAAGACAAGACTAACTTGGCTGGCAAACATGTTAACCCCCTCTGTGAAGCCTGCAATCTGTTGGGGAGGACAGCAGACTGACAGATCACAAGGGGGAAGTCCTTGAACAATTTCATGTCAGTGCTGTACAGAGGGTTAGTCTGTGCTGTACGGTACCGTGGCAAAACCTTCCTCTCGAGATGTACTGAACTGTGCCAAAATCTTAGGCAGGCAGAGAACACGTGTAAGGCAACTTATTTGGGCAGCAACTGTACATTTGCTCAGGAAAAAAAAAAGTTTAGCATTAGAATAGAGACAAAATAATACAAAAAGTGAAAATTTATTCTGTTAGTAACATTATAGGTATCTGGTTGGATGGCTTAACTGATTCAGAAACCTCTCATCAACAGCACCTCAGCCATTCTGAATTTTCACCACTTGATACACAAGCAGTCAGTTTCCTTGAGGTATTGATTAGCCAAACAAGGCGCACACCTAGTTGAGCTCCTCAAGCACGTGGGTATGTTGGATGGTAACCATAAATTCTGGGGTGGTACGAAGAGATCTTTTGAAATATGCCAACTGACCCACTTTGACCAATATGAAGTCATAGTTTCATACCAACATGAACATGATTCAAACATTCTTTGTCTACCTAAGACTTTTGCACAGTATTGCAGTTGAAATGTTTCCTTTTTTTTATAAATATAAAATGTGGTGCAGTGGTACTGTTACCTTACATCTCCAGGGTAAGGGATTCAAATCGTCTTGTGCTTCATAGCTGTCTTCTGAGGAGTGTTATAAACAATTTTTATACAAATAAAAATAACTAATGTATGAAGGTTTAATATGAGGTTATTTTTTTTTATTTGATCCTGCGGTTCGCTGTCTTTTTGTATATATTTTGTGGGTTTTAAACGGCAACCATTTCCGGTTAAATCAAAATGAGTTATGAAATCACTGTGAAGCTGCTGTGGTACAGGTCCATCTGAAATGCAAATACAAATGAATCAGTATGGAGGCCCACAGCCAACTTAACGCCCTGTGCTCAGGCACATCAGCACCGTGGACAGTGCCACAGCAGAGGGCGGGTGGTTCAGCACCACGGACAGCACCACTGCCTAGTGCCACGTGGGTTCATCAGTTTCAGCGGCGTAGACAGTGTAATTACCTCTGGTTCCCTGAAATGCGGCAGCCCTGCACACCTACTCCACACGTTAGTTTTCCGCCTTCAAATCATCTCGAATTCTTCAAAAATTCTTCTGCCGATTCAGTGGTGATTGCCATTATTCACTTAGAAGGTGATCCTAATATCAATGCCGTTTTTTGTTTTAAAATGTTGCCTGCTATTTAGTCTGCTATGATGAATACTTCAGTTATTTAGGGAATACTGGCATTTGTTGAATTGCACACAATAGTGGAGATGACTTTATCACTGTGAAGAGTCCTATTATTCCAGTGGCAATCCATTTGCAACCCTGGACAAAATGCAGCCTTTCTCTTTGTCAGTTAAACATTGCATCATTGCTAGCCAATTTAATCCATTTCACACTTTTCATAAACATGACTTGTCAAGGTGACAAAGTGATAACTTTGACATTGTAGCTTGTCACAACCAAAATTTTTGAATGTTCATATTATCAGTATAACAAAATTGGATCTGTTTTTATGAAAGAGGTGCTGGGACTTTTCAGGATCTATCCATTCACTCAGCCCTATTTGAAATCCAACAATAATGAATACATGAGCTGTCATGATGAATGGAGTCATAATGTACCTTGGGCTGGCTGGTTTCCAAAAAGTTTGATGTGATATTAGCTAAGGGGTTTTATCACCAGCTGAAACAGACTTAATTTATTTTTTTTTCACCGTGTGTTAGAAAACTGTTGTTTGTCTCCATCACAACAGATATTTTGTTGCTCAAATAAGAAAGAGACTGAGTGAGGTGAAGAGGACCTCAATGGCTTTCTGAAATAGCCAGTCGATGAGGATGGACAGTGGCTGAAGCCGATCATATTATTTTTTTTTTTTTAATATATATTTTTTTGTCTCTAAAGATCTGGAGAAGTATTATTGCTTGATATTTTGCAGTGAGCTGTCAGAATTCTGTCAGGCTTAAAAGGACAGTGTGTGTTTAAAGTAAAAGGGGGAGGAAAAAAAAAAAACCTGGAGCGATCTGCACTATTCCAAATGAAATGTGACTTGGTTTGGAGGATTGGAGGTAAAGTTGAAAGTCTCGTTAAGGATGCAGAGAATTCAGTTGCAGAAGAGTATTGTCCCCTTTACTTGGTATGTTGACATTTGTCTAACCTTTGAAATTTTTGGTGACGCCAACTCCAGGAGAAATGACGAAATGAGACGTCCAAAATGGTGAGGGTGAGATGGCAGATGCTGAAAGTGTGATTTTCTTGCACTCATATACATTGACCAATATGGTCCCACCCATCAGAGCTTCCAGAACGTAATATGTTGCATGTCCAGAAGTACAATAGGCGCCCCCTGAAATGTGTGTTTATCTCAGTGCTTTCCTTGGAGCCACATGGCTAATATTGCTGACAGTCTGTCAATGACTACAACCATATGAGTGCTGTCATCCACAGGTGCACAAGCTCTCTGTGTTGGGATTGATTTCATGCATCTGCGTTCCTATAGCATCCCGGGCGTTGTTAGAATTCAGTAATGAAATGAACAAACAGGCTGATAAATAAACACAAGAAGCAATAGCAGAGTGAACAGCTCCTCATGGAGACGTGCTGTAAGCACCGGGTCATCGAATCCCCGAGTACACCGGTTCAGGACCCGTGTTGTCTGCCAGCTGACTCTCTCACTTGTGTGATTCTGCTGAGCCCATACTAACACTCACTCAGGAAGACAGAATGCATAGTAAAGCCCATGGAAAACAACTGGGGCACATTGTGGAAGCTTAACCAATCAGACTGGAGGAATTTAATATCATGTTTTCTCCAATGTTTCAGTTTGCCAATGAAAGGAGGTAGGATGCTCCTTCGTGATGTAGTGAATCATTTTTATAGCATAAACATTTCACTTATTGATAAAATGCTTTGAATGGAAATCCTATAGCCAATGGATGTGGTCTAATGAAGAGAATAGACCCTTTTTTTTTTTTTTTTTTTTTTGTTCAACTCATTGAAATGGTGCTTAACTCAATGTGACTTCCAAAAATGATGCTGTGAGCCTTCTTCACTGTCAGTAGGCATGCTGTCACTTGACCATGGATTAAACCTGCTTTTATAGCCTGTTACTTAGTAAAGCAGCTGTCTTCAGTCAGGACAGCATTTTATGCAAGGACATTGTGCTTGGCAGCCTCTCACAGTGGCCTGGGGCTCAGGCCAGATGTGGTTCACTGGATGTACTGGGGCAAAAGCGAAGATGTCTGTTTTCCTGTATCGCTGGTTATAGAGCCTGGGGGTCAGTCTCTGTAATTGCAGGGTGAATGCATGACTAGGTTTGAACTTTTCAAAATCAGTGTTGAACCATTTAAGGTGACTATGAAAGTTTTCTATCAAGCTGACATGTATATAAACAACAGTAAGTCTGATCAAAGTCTTGGATTGACATGTGGTGTTTCTCTGCTGTTTATTTGAACCTGTACATTCTGTTGATCTTGTTAATTCTCGGCTTTGGACAGGCCTTGCTTTGTTGCTTTGCATGGCTTCAGTGAAATCTCGTGAATGAAGCAGTCTCCCCCACTCTTCTTGAGTCACCAGTCTGCCTCTGTTTCAATTTTCAATTTTATTTATTGTTTACGGTCAGGGTCTCCCCACAAGCCTGCCCATTTGAACAGGCCCAACAAATGAATGATTTATCAACCTTTGAGTGTTCTTGCATCTTAAAGCCATGACTTAAAAGAGACAGAGGACTGGCTGAACACACAAACTCAATATGCGCATGTACAGTACATCTGTACAAATGCTGCAGCTGAAGCTGGAACTCTGCAGGTGTGAATTAACAATGCACTATCACAGATACACAGTTCATGTTAGTGATAACTCCTAGTGCCCTTTGTTTTGAGATGGGGAAACCCCCTGCCCTGCACTGGCCTTTTATCCTGTACACAGTATAAAATGAACCAGCTTATCCCTCGTCTTGTATGCACCCAAGCAGCGTGGATGCGGGGCACAGCCGGCTTGCCTATAGGTATGGATCACAACCATAGAAGAGACAATTTCCTACAAAGCATCCCAACTCATTTACAGGGCAAGTTTCCCAGCTTGCCGTGGCTTTAAAAGGCATAAATTAATTATGAAACTCCATCTCATATGTGGTGATTGTGCTGCCTGCTTGGATTGGAGAGCGCTTAGCAGGAGCCTACTACTATCAGAGAGCACATTACCATTAGAACAGCCCGTCTGTCCCCCAGGCACTGCCCAGTAGGAATTGGCCGTGTCTGACAAGGTGGAGAGGTGCTCTTTTCCATCCCAATCTCCACTCGTTCCTGAGAAGCACCTTGATGACGACGGCCGGGTCGTTCCCATATACAGCTGGCAATATCACAGTGCTAGGGCTTTAGATATCTACCAATGAGAGTGGAGCACTTAGGTTTGGCACTAATCAGTATTGGAAGGTAAGAATTGTGAGTTTGGTAGCAGCTAATTCGATCCAGGCATTCTGTGGATGTTGTGAGCATAGGTCTACATTTTCTGTCCTGTTCAGCTTGTGATCAGTAATTGAAAATTGCTTTTCCTGTGCTTTTTGGTTAATAGAACAGTCCTCGTTACTCCACCAAATGGGATTAATAATTTTTTCCCGAAACTCTCACCTGAAGAGCTCGCCCCCAGTGGGTCAAGGCCCAAGGTGCACCCTGTGAAAGCAACACTGACATCCCACTTTATCTTTCTGAGTGTATGTCTGAGGGTCTCATTTCACCCTGTAAGGCATCATTCTCCTTCGTTCATTCTACATTTACCTGGCTCTCATCTTAATGCTTCTGAAAGCCATTCCTGAAGCAGATGAATGGACATCTTAATAGCTTAGCCATGTGTTCCCAGGGTCAAAAGGGTGCTTTTTTTTTTTTTTTACAGCGCCTTTACAAGCTGATGACTTTTAGTCCTGACCATTGCCTCTGTGAAGAATTCCTATTAGTTACACATTAATGACTTTCGAAAGGATATTCTTGTGACTTAACTTTCTCTATTATATTTGAAGTACTGCCCCCAGCATCACTTTATAATGTTTGAAGGAAAATAAGAGAACTATTGCATAAAATATTTTATGCTACATGTAAAGTGATTAGTTATCTATTTTAAAACAGGATTTTATAAAAATGTGACTGTTAAAAGTACTGTGGACTTATGCAAATGATCAGTCTTGTTTCCATGGAGTCGCTTCTGAAGACCTAAAGGAGTTCTCCTTTTCTAAACTTTTAAGTACAATAAGTTTCCCTGTTTCTTTGAAGATAAAGCTAAAACATTTGTTTTGATAATGTAACTGGAAGCCTTCCACAAATTAAATTTCAGTGGTGGGCCCTCATTTCAAACTGATGATTATCTCTGAATTCAATGAAGCATATTTAATTATTGAATGTGCAGTAGTTTATAATATAATACACATACATATTATGTATTCCTCCTGTTTTATGGTCTAATTACATAGTTAACTTTCTTCCAGCTCAGAATAGTATCTTTTTGCTTTGATAATTAATTTGTCCCTTTCCTAAAGCAAATGCATTATAATTTACACCAAGATTGCAAGAAACGCTTTGCAGACCTACAAAAACAAAGGGGGGTAAATTTGGTGCTGGAGCAGCTGATTTGAGAAAGACATCAACAATGAGATAATTGTAGGTATCATTGTGGTACGGTTCTGCACTCTTTAACTGGCAGCTGTGGCTGTTTCAAGGTAATCTTGGCTTTGACAATGGACTGGTCATGAGGTGATACACCAATAGCTCAGTTTACCTTAAATGGGCTTCTGTCCAATGTTTTGAAACCCAGCTGTGTAGCATCATCTAAGCATCTCTTGATTTGTGCCAAAACATCAATGGCTGAAATTGTACAACTGATGGAGAAAATGAAACTTGAGTGTGTTGGAACGATGTTTGCCGTGCCTGTTCTGTGTTGAAAGACTGTTCTCTCTGCAGTGGTGTTATGAATATTGATGTATGCTGAGAACATAGTATTGCTCACTTGGGACACATGGGCAACACATGGACACTGAGGGTGTGAAATGTACAGTGATACAGGGAAGTGCTGTGGACACAAACACTGGTCCAGGAGTCATGTCGTGTCTGGGCGTGTGTGTCACAGACACAGTAGTATCATCATGTAATGACTGACTGAAGGCGGAATGACTGTGGACAAGGGACTTGTTCATTTCTTGGACACTTGATCTCATAGAATAGGATTCTGACTTTCCATGAATCCCACTAATTAACCAGAGAGCCAAGTCCGTAGCCCGAGAAAATGATTTATGGAGACCCTGACAGATCTCCTGTTGGTGTCGACAGCAACTTTGGAGCTGCTTGAATTTGCCCTTGTGATGCTAATTTGCTCAGAATAGGCTGTGTGTTTCTCTCTCTTACTCTTGCATATAATTACTGTCTTTTGTGTCAGGCTTTTGTGCGAATCTGACTCACTGCTATAGGTTAGAGTGCAAAAGAAATTCAGTTTGGCAGGTGTGCATTAGTGCTACTTTTAAATAGACATTCAGCAAAATCAAAATTTCAAATTGTGCCCCCACCCATTACCTCTGAGTTCCTTTCAACAGCTGAAGAAAACAGCACCCACATATTGGGACAGAAAGGGCGTTAATGTATCTGAGGGTGGCTGACCGCCCTTGAAGTGATGCAGAGCATCTTTTGAAGTTCTCCTTGAGGTCTGGGCCCTCCTCCTTTTCCAAGTATCCGGTGGAGTGATTGGTACACAGTTGCTCCCCACTTTCTTTCCACTGAACAATAGCCTGACAAATGACACTTTCTTGATATCCCACCAAAGTGTGCAGTTCAGGCTGAGCTTGAAGTCTGAGCTGTATTATCCAGCCCTTGTACTGAGGAGGTGGGCTCAGTACTAAACAACAGTACTTTCTGCAGACATTGTGGAGCTGCAGGCTCCGCTTTGGATGGATGGATGGATGGATTTTATGACAGAAATTAAATATAAACTTGACACAAAAGAGCACACAATATAGACAAATACAAGCACGAGAATGGCAACAAAGTGCAATGCGGATAGAACAGGGTGAGCAATTTTTTTTTTTTTTTAAACAGTTAAGATGAGGTCAGGAGAGAGATGAATTAATAATCTCTTGGTAGCCCGCAGAAAAGCCCTCAGGCAGCGCTCCTGGGCACAGCGCGGTTGGATGGGCTTATTGCTGAATCAGCATTTGTGTTTGGCCAGGGAATTTAGCAGTACGTGCAATTCGTTGTCGTGATGCTACTAGCTTGTTAATTGTATTTTCCTGTACAAAGTTCTGCTTTCAGGGATTCCAGGTCTATCCCCAAAACAGAAACGGCCTTCCTGTTAAGTTAAAATTATAAACATAAATGAATCGATTTTCCTCTGCTGCAGTCATGCTGTTGCCCCAACATAAGACAGCATTGAAGATCGCAGCAGATACAGCAGACAGGCAGAACTGCTTCAACAGTGACCTGCGTACTCTGACTGACATACCCAAAATTCTTTGTCAGAGATCGGAAAGAATGACATCATAGAGTCAGGAGGTTTTTGCTGTTTAAAAGTCGGCATTTTCTCTGAGAATCGTCTCTCTAAGCATGACTGACATAAGTGATGAGTGGATGACCAGAGCTCAAAGGGGAAAGTATCCATCGCAGCTACACACGAGTCGTGTCAGATGAGAAGCATTTTCCTGATGCTCCTCAGCTTGATGCATGCTGTTTGCCTTTAAGATTGTCTGTATGCTTGTTCTGAAACATGCAGCTGATGGGTTGGAAGGGAGGAGAGGGCTGGAGAGGGTTGTGGAGCAGGTATGGCATCTGCCTGTTGATAATCTCTGCCTCTCTTCGATTACGGTCTGTCTGTATGATCTGGCTTCCTTCCAAGTCAAAATAAGAATTTGAGGGGAATTCGCTTTGGCATATAAAAATCTTCATTCACTTACAACTACTATACCCAGAATCACTAATATTCACTAATACAGTGTAGTGTCAAGTAAAACTTCAGAGAATGCTTTTGTATTTTTCCTAAATTTTGAGCTAAAATCAGACCAGAGATCCTATATAAAACATGAAATAAGGATTTGCCACAGTATACATGTCTAGTAGGGTACGTTGTTTTAACAAGCCTGTGTTTTGACTCTGGGTTGTTATGGTGATGAGACATTTGAACCCTTCTATTGTACCCCTCTTTGCTGTAAGCTATCCGAGAAGTCCATTCCTCACACATCCATGACCATTTCCCAACCATGCATCGAGTTCCTCCAGCTTCCCCTACCTCATCACAAAGGACATCTCAGCTCACCATGGGCCATTTATCCATCTGACAAAACCATAGACCAGCCAAATGTATTACTCTTCAGTATGCTTTAATTGGTTGGATATGTCTTTGCTGATTTATATGCACAGATTTATTAAATGTGTTGGCTGAACCAGTACATAGATGAACAGATATCAAAATTGTCTTTAAACCTGGATATAAAATGACAATGTCAGGAAACTGGTAGAGAGTAGGGGACTTCAGGAGTTATAAAGACCTCAAGCTCCTTCAGCCTTGGGGCGCATGGTCAGTAGTCATGGAAACAAGGCTGTGTTTGGTTAGGTATAGCCAGCAGCCGGGCACAAAGAACCACAAGTCCTCCTGGCATCATCATCGGTATCCCCATCCCTCTTGCAGCTTCTGGCCGGTTGCCCAGCGCTGTCATGACTGAGAGCCGAAGGGAAGCCCTGGCAGTGGCCCCTGCACCCACGGGTGCCTCTGCCACCACCACGGCCTCCAACAGCACTGAGACTGCCAGAGGAGGAGCAAGCAGGCCCAAGGATGAAGCTTTCTCCAAGCTGAAGGACAAGTTCATGAATGAGCTGCACAAAATCCCACGTGAGTACCTCAGCCATGTGAACACCTCGGTGCTGCCGTGTAGCTGAATAGTTTCTCACATTAGTTAGTTAGTTAGTTTAGTACCCAAAGGGAAATGAACTAAGGTAGGAATGTGAATGAAGAGGCAGTGGTTTTGCAGACCAATTTTAGTGAACTTCTCAAGTCCTTGAACATCTTCATTTTTAAAGGCAGGATACACCTTCCATAAGTACAGAAAATTTTTTGGACAAACGTTAAGTTGAACTGAAGTGAGATGTTTGCTACTAGTGAAGCTTTGGCATCCAACAATTACAAGGTAGCTTCCGTCGTCTGTTGGCATGAATGTGCAGGTGTTTTCCACAGCTCCAGCAAAGCTCTGCGGCACCGTTCCGATTACTCCTTTATTGATAAATCCATGTTGATGGCCAATTTTTTCCACTTTGTAGTTGCTGGAAAAAATGTGGAAGTCTTTATGAAGTAGTCATTTAGAAAGCAACTCCAAGGTCTCCTGGAGTCTTGAGAAATGAACTGTGATAGTAAAACTGGTTATTCGTTGAGGCTTTCAGAATGCTAATGCGTCATGCTGCAAAGAAGCATTATTACTGTTATTATTTAATCATCTGACTGATGCTCTAATTTGGAGCGACTTACACGGCCATCATAGCACAGCACGATTCAGAAATTCCAGATACTTCCCACGTAAAGAGTCACACATTACATTAAGCACTAGCAGACAGTGTAGTCAGAGAACCAAATGAAAACGGCTCTCGGCAGAAACACTATCCTTGCACTGACAACCAGAAGCAAACTCTGGGGGGGGGGAAAAGTCAACCAGCCAGTTTGCTCTAGTAATGTGGGCTGAATTTGATTGCAAAATTATCCGAACAATAAGAGTTACGAACGGCTGGATATCTTCCCTTTGGTTTAGGCAAAGGCAGTATAAAAATCAGAGTTGGTCTGTGGCTCATCCATGACTGATTTGCAGACACTTATTTGGAGTTCGAGAGGCATAAAACAGTTGAAACTGTATGATTCTGTTGAGCCGTAACAAGTTGTAGCCAAGGTAAGGTATGTAACCAAGGTCTATTTACCGATATTGTGTTTTCACAATAGCTTTAGCTTGCAACTGATGGGCATAACCCACTCTGCCCCAAGGGCGCAATTACTGCAGCTTCTCAGCAACACACTTTCCAACTTTTTTGGCGTCGTGTGGTTCTTCCTAGGGAACAAGCCCGTTGTGTCTGTCTGTGTTATATTGTCGGCCACAAACCAAGAACAAAATTGCTCCCTTTTGCTGTGGCCCAAGGCTATGAAAGAAACCCAGATCTTCAGAAAAGGATGCTAAATTTACTTATAAAATGACATAATAGCATCTTCAAGTATTTTGTGTAGTGCACACAGAAGCACTACGTATAGTCCCATCAGTTACCAGTGCTTTTCTGACAGAGCATCATTTAGAGTACGTCTTCAATCTGCCAGTAGACTTGCAGGGTAGGTAAATACCTGGACTGAGCACAAACACCTTCATCGTTTAGTCATACTCTCCTGGATATGTGATCCCATACTTAGTTTGTTAGTGCACTTCATGGTCTGCCGTCAACTGGCATCCCATCCAGTGTGTCCTCGACTTCCTGGGGTTGGTTCCAAGTTCAGAATGACTCTGTCCTGCATAAGCTGGATGGATGGATGTATGGATAGACACTGTCTGTCCATATGTATGATTGTATAAATATCAATGAAAATCACACCTCAAGCAGTAGGTGTATGGCTGCTCAGAGTAGATTGTTGCCTTTAGGTTTCTGCAGTGTCTACAGCCCCTAATCATTTGTAAATTTGCATCTTAGCAGCTGTGAAAAAGCACTTGTTCACCCATACCTTTGACATGGACTTTCAAAGTGAATTATGGAAGTTGTTTTGCAATAATGAAACCTCCAAGCCCTAAATCGCCTCCATTTTGACGGAATTTATAAAGACTATTATGAAATGTTTGAGCTGTGTTTATTAAACGATAGCAGCATAACTAAAATGTTAATATTAAATTCTTAATATGTCTGGTTAACCAATCACAGCTCAGCCTTCTCCCAGTACTTTTCTGTCACATGGTCAAAGCCGGTCAGTTTCTTGTCCTTACTTAGGTTTAATGTCTTAGTGCTGACCTACTACTGAATTACATTATGTTCACTTAAAATGTCACCTACAGAAGCAGCAGATGGCTTCACCATTTACAGCCACTCCATGGGTTAGTGTTATCTCTCCAGGTCACTAAGCTAGCTTAATCTAACTGGGTTCATCCAATTCATTAAGTTTTAAAAGATACCTTTGTGCTGGTCATAACGGTGAAATGTCAACACAGCTGCATTCTGCCAGCTTTGTTATAGTCACTCTTATCAACTGAAAGACACAGAATCTTTCTCATTACCAGCAAATGTTTTGCGCAACCAAATCCATTAATGCTCCTATGAATTGTGGCTGAGAAGCATGTGATCCACTTAAAGAGATGGCCCACCGTGTTTCAGAGCTTCACATCCAACTCCGTCTCTGTCTCTTTGGAGAGCTTGTGTTTTCCGTGTATTCTTCTGAGTTCCTTCCCAAGACAGATGGTTCAGAAAGTTGATGACTCTTTGTGTCAGGCTGCGTGAACAGGGTTTGAAGTGCCCCGCAATTTACTGGTGTACCATTCCAATACATCCAGTATATGCTGAACTAGGATGTGAATTACAGCGTGTCTAATTAGAGGCATTTCCCACTAATTTGAGTTTAAGAATGACATTGCTAGCACGACGGTTACTGGTGGGTGTGGTACCATGCCAGCGCTATTCCAAAGTGTTTCATTCATTGGGGAAGAGTGTAGCATCAGTGAGGACCAGGCCAAGCTGACAGTCATCATGGCTAGCCTTGCATATCTCATATGCATTTTTCCGTTAATGGGCTATGCTATTAAAATAGCATTCAGATGTTCATTAGCTGCCTTACTCCACATGAGCTCTCATTAGTGCACATACACACAAACACCCGGGGCCAACATTGAGTGATTAGGGTCAATTAACAATACAAGTTTTATTCCAAAATATAAATAAATTACTAGCAGAGAAAAGGCATTGAAATGATTTAATTTTGCACTGTGTCAAGATAACCAAGTCCATTAATGTCAACATTGTTGTTGAAATGACTGTGTGAGTCAGTTTATGTTTGCGTTGTGTTTTTACAATAAATGTCAGTTCGTACCTGATTTTATTTATAAAGGTACAAGTCAGTAATTCACCCAGTTTGTCCACAGACCTTCCTAGGCTGAACTGTGTGGATCCAGCACCACCGCAGCCATACGGAGCAATTGGTCCCTCTGTGTCACTTAGAAACCTTTGGAACATGATTTAAAGTCAAAATATGTGCACTTCCTGCACATGGCTGGTCAGCACTGCGTTGGGAACTTTCTGGCTAACCAGTGCCTGTCTTAATGAACTGCCAGCCATGTTTATGTTCTACCAGGTTTTATTCAAACTCTTTCTTTGGTTTCTCCCCATGGGTGGTATTGAATTTATATTTCAACCTGAAGAGAATAGGTTATCAATATAGTCTATAATATACATCACACAGCAGCCTCTTTGAGATTAATAAGAGGGTATCATTACCTTTCATATTTTATCAGCTCCAATCATCAGAAATACAGAATCAGCCATTATATATAAATAATAAATGCCAGTGTCTAATCTTAGCTAACCTAATCTAGCGTAGCCTTGACAGCATGTTGAGAGGAGCGTTCGTCTTTTGGAAAGAAACGCCCTAATAATGGGCCACTTCACAGTGAATCTCTCTTTCCCAGCTTGACTAATCCTTATCTCAGTGGCCATGGCTGGTATGTGTGCCCGTCTCAACTCTCGCGTTCCCTCTGCGGTACTTGCCTCGCCTATGCTAATCGGAGGGACGGTCCTGGCACTGTTAATGCCCATCAATAACCAGAAACCTCAGGATAAAGATGAACACCATCTTTACTGTTACGCCTGGCAAAGTTGCTCAGTTATTGCCACAAGATCTGTACTGTACCATGCAGTGTAATTTTTCAACAAATTAATATTATTTTTCCAAAAATGGCACACCTAAAAGAAGAATCTGAATCAATATGAATGTGACCAACTAAAACTTGATCACATAAACTTATATGCTAATCGGGTCAGTTTTTATCATTATTCCTCCTCATTTGCATCCATCTGTTAGAATTTAGATTTTAAGGAGCTCCTAGTGTAATTAGGCAGAAAAAACACTGTTGGTGTCTATGGGAATATCGACCTCTTGTACTGGAGTATCATTACAGAGACCAAACCCTGTCATTACTGATACCCTCAGCCTGTTATTTCTCGTATCCGGGTGAGTTAATACTATTGTCTTAATACTATGAACTGATCATTACTAATACAGCCAGAATACCATCACCAATATCCCCATTACCAGTTTGCAAAGTGGGTCATTACCATACTGATACAAGGCCATGGTTAAGGATCTGGTATCTGAGACCTTCACAAATGTTATTTTTTCTCTCTCTCTCTCCATAAGCGAGACTTCTAATCGATTTTGTCAACAGCCTATTGATTTTTTTTTTTTTCCCCACAGCCTTCGACTGAGTAAGAAATCGGCCTTGATGCTTCCATTTGGCGCTGCTCTTGGATCAGACTCAATAGGTCATGCAGATGGACTACCCCAGGTCCACTGTGTCACTCTTCAATCTAATGTGCTGTGGCTAACTGGGATTTCAGCAAAATGCCTGAGTAATTATACTGTATGTCCAAGTGCTACTCATTCTAGGCCCAAAAACTTGCATGTACTTTTTGTTTTACTTGGGTACAATCGCAACATCTGGACATGTTTCTGTGACCACTCTGACCCCAGTCTGCTCCTCCTTGGGGGTCTCAGTATCTTTTTGATATGTCTTAAGCAACGTTGCTTTGTGATGGCTGTCTTCTGTGGGGGACCTGGGAGGGTCCAGTTCTCAGAAAAGCACAGTGCTCCAGGGTCAGCCACCGGTCTGAGCTCTTAAGGTGTCTGAGCTCTGCTTTAAGCCAACTCTGCATCGTGTTCAGGGTTAATGATTAACTCACCCCAGTGTCGGATTGATGCTGCCTGCATCGCAAAAGTGAAAAACGTGGTAGATCGTTCAACTCTCAGACAGATCTACATTGTTGAGCCAGGTGAAGGAAAGGATGATGCAATAATGGCATGCTGTGCCATGTGGTTCAAACAAGGAACAGTCTACATGCATCAAATCCAACAATATTCATCAACATTAGCAACATAATAGCATACTAGCAGAAGAATAAAACTTACACCCAGATCTACCTGTTGATGAATGACTGACACTCAGCATAACAACATTGACTATTTACAAAAATCACGATCTAACGCAGCATATATATGCTCAGTGGCTACACAAAAGCATGTATATGCAGCAATCAGGAAAAAAAACATACACACACTTTATATCTTGAATTAACATTGAACAATGTCAGTCAAGGTGTTTTATCAGCATTATAATTTACATGTATTAAATTCAAAATGGAAAAAAGCCTCAATAACCTCGCTGAACCAGAAGAGGTGAAAGCGGTCTGATGTGGGCATTACCTGGCTTTTCGACGGGCCGCGCCCTCCCGTTATCTGCCACAGTGGACAGCTCACTGTGGCAGGAAACAGAAATGGATGGAACCCAATGTATGACTGTGAGAAGTCTACGGAAACATCTGGCATCCTGCTGCATGTGGAGTAGGGGAAGTTCTTGTTACATGGTAGGTGAGGTTTTTCATGGCCAACACCCTTCCCAAGCCTTGTCTGTGTCTGTTCACAGTGCCGTCCTGGGCCATCATCGCCATCACACTTGTGGCCGTCCTCCTCATCCTCACCTGCTGCTTCTGCCTCTGTAAGAAGTGCATCTTCAAGAAGAAAAACAAGAAGAAAGGCAAGGAGAAAGGTGGCAAGACTGCCATCAACATGAAGGATGTCATAGAAGGGGCCAAGATGGAGGTAAAAACACTTTGTTCCTCTCTCGCTCGTCTATCAGCATTTACACTTTGATGTTTCCCTGAAATGGAGACAGCACAGCAAATTATAACACCTTCAAAAACAATGAAAATCTGCGTGCATACAGATTTGCCTGCAAAGCCCTATGTTTAGGAATTTCTTGTTCCAGTGTTGGAATTTATTTAATGCTCTGGACAACATACCAATGTTGCCCCCCTACCAGACTATTTAAGGGAAAGACCACAATGCAGCCTGATGTATGTGAAAGAGCTCTTCAGGTGTTGCCAGCTTGAGTCCAGCCTAAACTGGCAGAAATGGCTCCTCTCAGCTCCTTCAAAACTGGAAGAGAGTGGGGGATATGTCTCGGTTAACTGGCCCTAGTTCAGAGCCTCTAAGGCATTGTGTGTCTCTCCAGAACACCATCCTTCCTTACCAGAGAATGCTTTTGATTATCATGTCTAGACTTTCTGCTATTTAATTATTTTGAGAAAATCTCTGTAGTGTGAATCTCAAATATGTGTTGTTTTTAGCTTTTGCTGTTTTACTTGCACTTAGTTACAAGATTTGTATTTGAACAAACTCAAAACCACTGCAATCACTTTAGCTTAATACTTCTGAAACTAAGTATTAAAGTGCTGAATGTTATTTGATGTTTCAGTAAATTGGCATTAGTGCTGAGAAGTGGCACTTAGAGAATTTGTACAATTTTAAAAACCGGTGGAAATTTATGAAATACACAGGGCTCAAGTTATTTTCAATAATGTAATTTGTACCATAATCCATTTGATTGACACATGAGACCATTTAGGAGTATCCCATATTATCAAAGCAATTCTGTGGTGTAGTAATTCAGATTTGTTTTTTTTTTTTACACCGCAACAAATTCAGTGTCTTCAGTATTCGGGTGCTGCTTTACCGCCATCGTTACCTGTCAATGTGCATTCCAAATCCAATTACTCTGTCTTCTAATTTGATGTGAAATAATAAGGGAATCTTTTAAATGGTCTTTAGTGGAACAGAAAAGTGGAAACTAGATGAAAAATGGATGAAAATGTGCAACATTGTGTAATGTGCAGTTTCAGCATGCTGACTTAGAGCACCATGTAAAAATCAGTAACCACATGCAGTCATATTTGCTAGCAGTAGAGTTAGATCTCTTCCCAGTTGTAGGCCTTGAGTAATTGTTGACATGTAAATGTATTTAATCACTGAGGTGTACATGCATTTAAGAAAGATCAATAATCCTGGAACCAGGGTCCTGTGTCAGTGTTTCTCTTGGCCTGTCCTATCTGAGGTGGCCTCTCGTGTGTGGTTGTTTTAATTTCTGTTTCCTCCTTCTATGTCCTTATCTGTCTTGTGTCTGGTGACTGTACTGGATTGGCACTGGCGGTAGGTCCCCAATTGCCGTTGGATCTTCTTTCTAAGCCTGCTGCTCTGATTCTTAGGATTTAGAGAGCAATTTACTCCCATACAACACAATATATGCAACTGTATTCTGTGTGTATGTCTGTTTCTTTATGCAACATATATCATTCCTAGATGCCTTCTGGCAAGGCTGAACCAAGCTGATTTTCACAGAATCTTTTCAGAGTCCTTTCAAGATCTATGAGCTACCAGTTACAACTTCAGTTATCAAATCTCTGGAGGGCTGCCAAATCAGGTGTGTTGGTTGTAGGTATTGTAGCCATATAGGTGTATTACATAGCAGCTCTTCCTTTCGTTTATGGTATATTTAATCTTGGCCCCTTCTGTCAACTCGAGGCAGACTCTAAAAGGAAGAAAAAAAATCATTGTGAAGTTATCAGTTTAGAGTACATAATTCTGTGACAGTCACAGTTATAGACTTTGGCTTGGCTGCCTTTCATGCTTTCATCTCATAGAGGAGCGAGAGAGGAGGCCATGCAAGTGGAATGAGCTTTGTTCAGTCTTTGTGCTCTTATGACAGCAAACTGGAAACTAATACCATAGGATTTCCATGTGTTCTGAACACTGTACCAGTGCATTCTGCTGGCATGATGCTTTCATGGCCGTGATATGACCACATCTAAGGTTTATGACCATGCAATTATACTACGGCTCATCATAAGATACAGACAGTTTTTAGGGTGGGGGTGGAGTCAGGGGTCTGGGAGGGCACTGTTAGAGAATGACCTGCATGACTGATAGGACAGCTGCCGTTCTGAAGGCACCTCAGCCTTAGCGAACAAAAACACTACTTCAACCGCATGCCTCTCAGTGACAAACAATCATGTTCCCATTAAGCTCAGGGATAGCAAGGAGTCTGCTTCTCTCTCCATCTCTGACATTCTTCTAGTTTATTTGCTTTTGCGACACAACAAGCTGCTTGACATAAGACTGAGGGGTGCTGTGTGTGCTCCCCTCAGTATAATATAACATGACTTTGCCTGCACATGTCCACAGACAGAATGAATGCGTGGGGTTAGTGCATCACCCAGCATGCCAAGATGTTTACTCTAGTGTTGTGTTAGAGCTTGTGTCCCCAAGCAGATGCTTCCTGGAGCAGGCCCAGAACGACCAAGCAGCTGGAGGAGGGCTGAGGACTGACTGTTGGTGGGTGTCTCCTTCAGGCCATGAAGGATGAGGATGATGCAGAGACAGGGCTGACCGATGGAGAGAAAGAGGCGGAGCCTAAGGAGGCAGAGAAACTGGGCAAATTGCAGTACTCCTTGGATTACAATTTCACTGAAAACCAGGTGAGGAGGTTCTTCCATTCTGTGTGCCAGTTGAGAGAGTTCCTGTCGTAAGTATAGTCACCTATCTGTCTACATATCGATATCAGATTCACACCTATCAGCTCTTGAGTTTGACACAGCAGAATGATGGGAGGCTCCACCATGCAAAATCAGTGGGGAACACAGGTGCTTGTGAATGTTCATGTTTGTCCATCTTGATGACACATTAACGGGGATGCTTCAGTTTAAGTGAGCTGCCTAAACACCATATCTACTTGCATTTACGTGATGCTTTTGCCTAAGAAATCTTACTCGCATGAAAAGAACGGTATCTGAGATTTCTGCAGATGATCTGATATAGGTGATTGAAAAACCATTTGATACTCCTGTTTCCTGAAAATGGTACTTGGAGACTCCAAATAATTGCTACATATTTAACATACTACTTTCATAAATATCTTTATTCAATGTTGTTCCATTAGCAGGCGATATCATTCACTTCTGTGGTTCTCTAGTGTGGTCTTTTGGTAGGCAGGACTTCTGAGTATCTAGTCCAGTCCATTTTTGGTCCATCTTCACAATCATCCTATGTTTCGTCCACAGAAATGGGTTAACCACCAGAGTCAGGTGTTTCTATTTTCCCACACACATCTGCTCACAGCTGCATTGCTCTTTGTTCCAAACTATAGGCAAAGTTTGTATAGTCTTTAATATTCGATGCCCCCTGAGCCCTAATTGTGTAAGTGTTCATTAAAAACAGATGGATGATCTTCATCTCTGGCTGGAAGTAAGCCATGCCTTACCCAGGCTGCAGCAGTCAGAGCCGGGCTTGATGGTCTTGATCAATTCCAATTGTCCAAATAATGTTGGCTTGATTGGAAACTGATTTATGGACTGAGGGGCTGGCGAGACTGAAAAGGGCCAGTTGGTCACATTTGGAGGCCAAGTCAATCATTCTACAAGTACCTCAGATGTTATCAATTATGAGAATTTGAAAGCTTTTATCACATTTGCAGCTGCATTTTAGTGTTCCAGGTCCCCAGAGTACTGACCAGGATCTTGTTTGTGCCCATCATGTTGCCTCATTTTCTTATTGTGTTTCCCAGTTGCCCTCGCCCTGATTGCCCTCATGTGTTCCACCTGTGTCTCCGGTTATTTAAGTCCTATTCCATGTGATCCTGTTTTTACCTTGTGTTCTTTTGAGTTCATCTTTGTCAGGCCATGTATTCAGGGCAGAGCCCAGTGGTTTCTTAGGAAACAACAAGCATTAAACTCCTTTTTACACTCACCTACAACCTCTCCTCCCTGATCTCTTGGCCTTGCAAACCCCAGTCCAGGGACATGTGTAACACCTTTATCAATGCCCCGTGTTTTCTTTAACTCTTTGCAGTTTTATTTCAATATGCAGCTTATCACTACTAAGTAATTATGTCAAATATTAAATTACCTTAACTTGCATATTTACTGTCTTTAAGAATAGATTATTAGCAATATCAATTTCCGTCCCATGTTTTTAAGGTACTTGCAAATAATCCAAAAATCACGAAAAGGTGCTCTCTGTTATTTCAATCATCAACAAAATGTGTAAGTATAAAGTAGTTGCCAGTGAATATATAATGTGCAAAACAATGTGATATTCAAACAAGCAAATCTGAAAATCTTGGAGTCACCTTTCTTTACAGTCATGGAAAAGCTTTTTGAGACTAGTGTTATTTCAAGATGAAAGCCATCCTGGAAATGGATTTAATTAGAGCTTAGAAGGGTGTGACTGTACTTGGCTTAAACAACAGGCCTGTTCCCTTCAAGGTGCCGGTAGCAAGGATGGGTAGGCAGTACTCTTGCGATGGCCACTAACATGGCCCTTTGATTCTGGTGTTCACTGTGGCAAGGTTATAAAACACTGGTCCTTTCCTATCATAGTCCTCTGCATTGAGATTCTCTAACCTTCATCCTTTCCTGTTACTGTCCTCAGTAGTATGATCCTCTAACCTTCATCCTTTCCTGTCACTGTCCTCCAGATTGATGTGCCACTGAAATCCAGTCCACTTTCTCTCCCCCCAGCTCATTGTGGGCATCATCCAGGCTGCAGAGTTACCTGCTATGGACATGGGTGGAACCTCTGATCCCTACGTCAAAGTCTATCTGCTGCCAGATAAGAAGAAGAAGTTTGAAACAAAGGTCCACAGGAAGACTCTCAACCCTTGCTTTAATGAACAGTTCATCTTCAAGGTAGGGGTGGCATTTGCATTGCGGTGATATCCCCTGTTGTGATGTTAAAGATGTCATGTTGCATGCTTCCCTTTTCTGCTTCACTCAACAATGTTTTCAGTTTTAGAAATATGTCATATACTGTTAATGTGCTTTTATTAGTTTGCAACTGCTGATGTGCATATTATTACAAAGCCACATATACCCAAAGCCTCTCAGAAGATTTGCTGTTTAGAACTGTGACAAGCTGTACTACTCACACTCTTAATGTACTGGCTAGATGGATGATACTCGTTGCCAAAAAAGGGCTGGGCCTTGGTTTAGATGGTTAACTGTATCAGCAGACCGAACCATGAACTGACCTTCAGACCTCATATGGGTTTCATGCTTGATTTTTAAATGAGAACTGCAAAAGTTAATGAGGAGAACCCCCCCAGAACATCTCAGAGTGAAGTACATTTAACAAATGTCAAAGGTATGGCTGCAGTATTGCCTCACCAGGTCAGGCAGCAGTGTCATGGCCAGGGTGGTGACAGAAAGGACCTCATGCTCTGTAAAGACAAATGGCTGCCCACTCCCCAGGTACCCTACACTGAGCTGGGGGGGAAGACGTTGGTGATGACGGTCTATGACTTTGACCGCTTCTCCAAGCATGACGCCATTGGGGATGTAAGGGTGCCAATGAACAAGGTGGACTTCAGCCATGTGACAGAGGAGTGGCGTGACCTGCAGAGTGCTGAGAAGGAAGAGGTGGGACTTCCTCTGGGCTGGAGTGGCACACACCCAACATACAGCTGGTCCATCACATCGCTTCCCTGTCCCAGATCTAAATATGTTGTGTTAGAATATTTATCCAGAAGGGCTTACACTGATGATCAGAAAGGGACACTGTGTGTGTGTGTGTGTGTGTGTGTGTGTGTGTGTGTGTGTGTGTGTGTGTGTGTGAGATTTTTATATTACAGTGTGGGGACAACATGTCCCCAGGAGGTAATAAAAACCTAACATTTAAAAAAAAAAATCTGTGAATGCAATCGAAAAATCAAGACCTTGTTGGTTACTTATGGTTAAGTTTAGGTAAGGGTTAGGGTTGTCTTAGTTAGGATTAGGCCCATAGAATTGAATGGAAGGTCCCCACAAGGTTAGAAATACAAACGTGTGTGTGTGTGTGTGTGTGTGTGTGTGTGTGTGTCGTACACCATCACAAATTCCACCGGGTAAGCTGAAGGCCGACTTGACCTGGTACATCACAAAATGACATTTTCAATTTGTGAGCATTTTTATATGCAAATATTCCAAGGATCATTGGTACAATTCAATCTGAAAATCATTTCAGCAGTGTAGTACAATTTGTTGATATAAGATTAGGCTGTAAAAGTATAATATTAAAAGGGAATCTGTCTTCATACTAATACAGCAGGAAAGTTTGAAAATTGGTATAATAATGTAGACTGTAGAAATTACTTGGATTTTTAAAATGTACAAATGTAGCAAAACCAACAAGTAAGGTACCAAAATTAAGCTGTTGTAGAAAAACTGCCATCATGTCCTTGTGAAAAGCCACCAGAGAGACAAGCTTTTCTCCCATCATTAGTCAAAGTTCAAGATTCAATTTTTTTCCTGACATGTCATGTTTAGGGTACAGGTTACCTTGGAAACTGTGCCTTTAGCTAGAGACTGTGTAAGTAAAGGTTAATTAGAAAGTTGTCAAATGCCTTGTAAGAGTAGGAGGGTCAGGGTTGTGTTCACCCGTCGTGAGGTTTGCCAGTTTTCTTTTACACAGTGTGATTTATCATTAGCGGTTTCCCACGTAAATCTCTGGCAAGTTAGATTTTTGTCTTTAGGTGTTAAAATGATTTACTATAACTGGATTTCAGTGAGTGACTTAAAAGTTATTGTTCTCTAGCAACAATTTTCTAAATATAAAAAATTAATTTAAAATGCAATTTATCTGCATTTAGAGCATAATGTAACAGACGGCACACAGTTATGGCTCGTTGATATACGGTAATGTGTCAGGGCTACCAAATGCACATTTACTATTGGGACCCATGAAATCACCTTGAGAAAATGACGAGTAAAGACATGTCGTGTTTGCACTGGCTAGATTCTACCTCAAGTGTTCCTGCGAGAAGATCCCGTCCGTCTGGGTTGAATGAAGTCCATTATCTGTTAAATTCTGTCCACTTTGACTTCTCCATGTCTGCTCTAACTCTAGCAGAATAACTTGTATGGCTGTCTTACCACCTCAGATTTCATTATGACCACTGTTTTGGTTATGGCATGACTGCAGCAGTGGCTTATCGTGTTTATCACATTGTGGTGGTTCTTCGCAGCAGTTAACCTCTGCAACATGAGCAACATTCCTCTTCCCCTCTTCCTGATTCACAGAGGGATAAAGTGGCCTATCAGATTTCAAAATGGGCTTGCTAGGAAGAATGGGCTTGGCTTTGTCAGACAGTGGACCCATTTGTCCTGGATTCATCTTTCACTGAGGAGCAGGGGACACACTGGTAAAGGACAGTGGATCATAACCTTAATGCTGCTAGTTGAGTTCCTAAGAACAGGTCTTCCTTTATTACCCTTGAGTGGGGTACCAACCTGAATTGCTCCAGCGACAGTGAAAAGTTCTTCTTGAGTAAGAGAGCCAAATGAGCAGCAAAGTGGCAGCTCTTTAGCCAGGGTCAGGTGAGATGAAAGCCAAGGCTGCTAATCACAGTTTGCTCCCAAAGGTGTTCAGCAGAATATGCCTCCAGTGCTCCGTACACAGCACTTCATCAGATGCTACTATGTGGACAGACCATCATTCCCAGCAGCCATCATTAACTGCCACCATCAGCAGCTTTGCTAGGCGTAGGCCCAGACCTCACATGTTTACATTTTAGATCGTAATGTGGGTGCCAGACGACCTGTCAGTTCACTGTAAACTTTCTTCTGCCTGTAAGTAAACAGAACACAATCTGAATGTTGCTGAATAATCTGAATGTTGCCTTGCATCTTCCACGAACTGTAATTGTCTGGATCTCTGAACCTTGGTCTGTCATTGATAGATGTGGTTCATTTTTTTTAAAAAAATGACTTAAGTTTGTAAGCTAAAGGAAGACTCAAGCAGAAAAATCAGACAGTATAGAAACTTTGAGAGGTCTGTATTTGTGAGCTTTGTGTTTGTAGTCACTGTCCTGGGCTTTTTACTGAGATTTTGGATTCAGTAGAGAAAAAATGAAACTGTACTTATATAAATGGTTGAACATGTCCTTTGGCAGTAATCACAAGCCATCAAGCAGAATGTCACACCCACAAGAGAAAACACAGAATTTTTATTATCAACAGGAGAGCCAGAGTAATCAACTGTCATTTCCTGACCTGAGCGTTGTCCGACTGGAACGCCTGCCTGAGCTTCTTCTCACCCCTATCTGCCTTTCCTCTTCGCAGCAAGAGAAGCTCGGTGACATTTGCTTCTCATTGCGCTATGTGCCCACGGCCGGCAAGCTGACTGTCGTCATTTTGGAAGCCAAGAACCTGAAGAAGATGGACGTAGGTGGCTTATCAGGTGAGGAACTAAGGGGGGGGCTTTAACAAGGAAGCAGGTCAGTCTGTACTGTGTGATAAATGGCAGTGTAGGATCTATAATCTGGTCTTAGCTGACCATTCGAGGCAAGGCCAGCCTGCCTGTTGGCGCAAACTTATTCTCCAAAATAAATCATCGATGTTATAACGCAACACATCTGGTACTGTACAAAGCAATCTTGAACTTTCACATGCTTTTGGTAGAGTTTTCCCAGTAATGGTCTCTATTAGGTGTTCTCACAGTTGGCATCTGGGGTCAGAGAAAACGGTGGACACATCAAAGGCTTATTGAGTGCTTCCTGTTCAAAATACTGGGCAGATATAGTGCAGTGCTGTTGTTGCTCTTCTTATTTATAAAATATTGACTCTGCTTTTACAAAAACATACTTTTCTTTCAAATTAAAGAATGTGTTATGGGCCAGCTGTTTTCCATAACGAATCTGAAAATCATGAAAGTTGACTGCAACGTGTTCGGTCATCTTTCCGTTTTACATAACTGCTTCTCTAATGTTGGGTCGTACTGAGCAGGTACCAGGAAAAAGGTAGGGGACACCCTGGATGGGATGCCAGTCTAAGAGTATGAAGTTTTTGACTTTTTAAAGTCAAACTTACTGTGCTGAAAACAGGTACTCCTCCATCCAACAAATGGTGTTTAGGTTGGTTTATCATGTGCTGCCTTAACTGCATTAGTCATGGCACAGAATCTGAGTAACTCCTAAAGAAATTCCTGAGGATTTTCCACTAATGGCTGATCACATGGTGTGAAAGGGTTGTGATTTGTGCAACTGTGCAGGAATCACAGCCTCACCTGGCAGTGGCAAGATGTTAAGTGATGGAAGAAATGAGGTTTCCAAACCTGAGGGTGGGAGGGATTGTAGACTGGGTTATCTCGTCAGTTACATCGTTGGTTCCTAGTTGATGATTGACAGCATGGTAGTAGGGCCTATGATTCTTGGTTTGTTATATGGACAGTAGACTTCATATAGTAATGTGACTATAAACTGCCTGTGTCATCCTTTTACCCTTGTGTGGATCCCTGCTCCCAGATGAGACCCCCATGCTTCATTTAAAGCCACACCCATCCTGCTGTTGGCCTCTGAACCAATGGCACAGGATGTCCACTCTACACAACCAGACACTTCTAAGCATTTTAGGTCATGGGCCAAATAACTGAGTGGTCTGAATATGTCAGAGCACGTCAAATGAAAGCATCTTTTCACGTGCCATCCTCTCTTCTGGGGCAGGAGAATGAGGTGATGGAAGCAGACAGACAGATACGTATGGTGTCAAGGAGAAGAATGCAGGTCAGATGGTAGTGGATTTTGCAAAAAGGACGGACATGGCTGTGGTGAACGCGTATTTTAAGAAGAGTGAGGAATACAGGGTGACATACAAGAGTGGAGGAAGATGCACACAGGTGGATTATATCCTGTGTAGGAGGGTCAGTCTGAAGGAGATCAGAGACTGTAAAGTGGTGGCAGGGGAAAATGTAGTTAGGTAGCATAGGATGGTGGTCTGTAGGATGACTTTGGAGATCAAGAAGAGGAGGAGAGTGAGGGTAGAGTCAAGGATTTGAAAAATGAAGACTGTAAGGTGGAGTTCAGGGAGGAGTTAAGACAGGCACTGGGTGGCAATGGTGACTTACCAAATAACTGGGCAACTACTGCAGAAGTAGTAAGGGAGACAGCTAGAAAGGTGCTAGGTGTGACATATGGTTAGAGGAAGCAGGACAAGGAAACCTGGTGGTGGAATTAAGAAGTACCGGAGAGTATACAGAGGAAGAGGTTGGCGAAGCAGAAGCGGGATAATCAGAGAGATGAAGAAAGTAAGCAGGAGTACAAGGAGATGAGGCATAAGGCGAAGAGAGGAGTGGTGACGGCTAAAGATAAGGCGTATGGCAAGTTGTATGAGAGGCTGGACACTAAGGAGGGAGAAAAGGCCCTGTACCGATTGG